>VZTJ01003038.1:803522-836159 GCA_013397795.1 Orthonyx spaldingii
CTTGTGAAGTTATTCTCCTTTTTTTCCCCCCAACTATCCTATATATCTCTCAATACTTTTTTCTAAAACTTACTATTCTTATTTCTATGTGAAAGCTATTCATTTTTGTTTTTCAGAAGGATGTCTCTAGCTGGAAAGCACTAAAATGTGAATTTAATGATCTCAAAAGCCATATGGAATATTAGAGAATATCATATTTATTATATTGCAAATCTTTGAAACCAGAACACTGCTTTTGATTTACTCAAAAGATGATTTCCTGAGCTTATTATTGCTGCTTTCTCTTGATTTTGTTATTCAGCCAGTATTTCTAATCGGTATAAACTTCATCAAATTTTCTTCCCACGTTACCTGGTATTTCTTCCTTTCAGTCTCCCTCTTCATCCCTTACATCTTGTCACTGTCCCTTGTCAGTCTCCCTCGTTCTCCATCTGTAATAGCATCCCTCCATTCTACACAAGACCATTTTCTCTTCTAAATATTGTCCCATTTTTGGGGCTGGTTTGTTTCTTTCATTGTTTACATTAAGCCTCTCATCTTTTACTTCAAAGCTGTTTTGGCATTCTCTGAGAAGCTTGATTTTAGAAAATGTTCATTCAGCTCAGGTAGTATTTGGAGGTACTGACACTTCAACAGAGACTCAAAAGTTGAACTGCTGAAGACTAAAGATCTCATGCTCAGCAGGATAGCTTATTGGATGTCTGCTAAAGCGAGCTTTGGAAGAAGCTCTGCTAGTGATTTGCCTCCAGCAGGACTTTGTGTCACTAGTAAAACCTCTTTAAGCCTTCCATTTCACCCAGTTGTTAATCTACCTCCCTGTCCACTTATCTTGCCCACACTCCCCAGTTTGTCTACTTTGTAAAAGTCTAAGTTACTTACTCTCTCATGTAAAATGCTACCACTAAGGTTTTGGATTTCAAAGTTTGCACCATTTATATGGAACAAATGATATCAGATATATATAAAGAGAGGAGGAGTTTCCTCTAAATTTGACCACGTTTCCTCACTTGATACATATTTCATATGATACATATATGTTTTGTCTTAAGCTGTGATTTATACCAAAGTGGCAACAAAGGTAGGTCTAAGCATGAAGTGGCAGTCTGAGTAGCAGGATGTGATGGAATTTTTTGACCTTCAGAACACACATGAAAAGAGATGCAAAGTGCCTGTGTGACCAGTGACAGAGATTGGAAAGCCAATACATAGACTTGAAGCAATATTTTTCACAACACAAGAAATAGACAGGACATTTCAACATTTAAAGACATGTATTAAATTTTAAAAAAAATCAGCTAAATTACGTCAATAGCTGTAGTGACATATACATTTCTTAATTTTCAGAAAGTTTGCACTATCCAAAAACAAAATGTTCTGTCATTTAGTAGGAACAATCAAATTATCTTGGTTCTGTGCTGAAATGCAAACACTTTTCTCCAACTGATTTTTGTTTTTAACATCTGGTCTCATTTATTGCTAGATTTTGAATAAATCAGTTGCTATGTGGCCCATGTGATTCTCTGACCCCTTGATTAACCAACTATGAAGTATCACTCTTAAAAAACCCAAGCACATATGAACTTAAAATTGCCTATTTTCTATTGGTTTACTCTCACAATTTATATCTAGTTGCAAGCAGAATAAGCTGTGTTACTTCTTCATAAACAAATTTCAGTAGAAGTTTAGATCTTCAGTTATAAATGCTGTTAAATATTTTGAAAGCAAATGGTGAACCTGTCAGTTAAGCACGCCGTGGAATCCTTTGTACTGCCAGAAATGTACTTGACTATATGAATAATAGATGTAACTAAAGTATTCAATATGCAGAAAAATTGTCACAAATTCAGATTATTACAGCTGCAAGTTTCTATAGACATTTGCCTTATATAACTAAATAATGACAATATCCAAATTTGGCTCTCCACTGGAAGCACAGGAAAGTTTAAAAATGCTATGGATGTCACAGTAAATGAAGGCACAAAACATTCAAGAGTTAAAGGTCCACCCTTCTCTGTATGGAATTCTCAGGAATTATTCATTTTCTCATTGTGAATGTAGAGGCTTAGCCTGTGCCAGGGATTAGAGTTTCTAAGGAATTAAAACTGATCAAATGTATAATGGAGGTCTCATGTGAGCTAAATGAAAATAATATACTAGAAGAACTCAGTGATGTGTTTGATTAAATTGGTTGCATTAAGGACACACTTCACATTTGTTTAAACCCTGAGGTAACCCCATTTATTACTCTAGCTGGGAAAACTGTTGTTAGTGAGAGAATGTGTTCAGCAGAAACTGTAAAGCAAGCTGAATTTATAAGTTATTAAGTCAGTTAGTGAACCACCTGGCTGGCTGCAGTCAAAGGTGGCTGGGTAGGAAAGAGGAAGAGATTGTCTGAGAGTATGCCAAGAAATAAATGAAATTTGGCAATGACTCAGTGAGAACACATTCATATACTGACTGTGGAAGAAAGAAGTAAAACACTGGCAATAAAATCTCAATCTTCTAAATGCATACATTTTGGCCAATATGTATTCCCAGAAAAAAAATAACTTTCACACAGTATGTCCTTTAATAAATGCTCCTCTCTGTGGTTACCTTGAATCCAGCAGGATTGTTTCATAAGCACCTGCAAGACGGAAAGAAACAGAAGCCAGACAAAAAGCCAAGCTTGAACAGCTGAAGAAGGAAGGCACATCAGTCCAAGAATACAATCCCCAAGACCCTTGCCCAGCTCATATCAGTTTTCTAAGAATTTTAGTTTACAGTGACAAATTTTCAGAGGTTTTCAGTGATACATTGTTTCATCTATTAGTACTGGTCAGTGACTACACTATATTCTGGGAGCAGGGACAGGAACTGTGACAGAATCATGTAACAATTTGCCTACAGAATTATTTCTTTGCTTTTTTCTTCACTGCAGCCACATTCCCCAGATCACTGTCCTACTGGGGTGTAAGTCACATATCAGTAGACTATTCATAGTTTGGTGTGTTCCCACCAGGATCACAAAAGAGGACTGGGGTGCTGCTACCCCTTTTTCCTACACTTAAAAAGAAAAGCGTGTCTTTTACATGCCTTTGAAGTTAGCTTTTCAAGATAGTGTGATTCCAGTAACCCTGAGAAAGACAACCTTAGGACTTCACTGAAAAAAAAAACAAGCCCAGACAAAAGGTAGACAGGAGGGCACCATATCCTGGGGTGCACTAGGCACAGCATCGCCAGCCAGGCAAGAGAGGGGATTGTCCTGCTCTGCTCTGCACTGGGACAGCCTCATCTCGAGTGCTGGGGGGCAGTTTTGGTCACTGGTGAAGGCTCTTCTGTTTTTTCAGAAGAGGAGACTGAGGGGAGACCTCACTGTGGTCTTCAACATGTGGGAAAGCCCAGGGGCAGGTACCAATCTCTTCACTCTCAGAGCCAATGATAGGACTTGAGGAAACGGAGTGAAGCTGAGTCAGGTGAGGTTTAGCCTGGATTTTAGCAAAAGGTTTTTCACCCAGAGGTAGGTTTGGCACAGGAACAGAGGCTCTCCAGGGAAGTTTCCACAGCACCTGAGCAGGCCCAGGAGTCCAATGCAGTGATCCTGATGGGTCCCGTCCAGCTCAGCGTATTCTATTATTCTATGAAACAAAACCCCCAAGCCTACAAAACCAAAACCAACCAACCAAACAACAAAAAACAAACAACAACCCCCCCCGCCAAAACCACTAAATTAAAAGATCTCAATCCACAACATCATCAAGTAATTTTGACTTCGGTCTCCACCTGGCTCACAGAATATTTTTAAAAATTTGCACTACTTTTGGTACATTAATACAGGCTAAACATTTTTCATAGGTGAAGCAGCACTGCAAGCAACCTATGATAAATAAAACCTGAGAGTAATAATTTTCTAAAGTCTGTTCAGTAACTTGAGAGAGACCTCCTTTAAAAGTTCTTGGGTGATTTCAGGGCAAAATTAAAAGCAATCAAGAAGTATCTATGTGGTAAGGAACATGAGGAAAAAATATTTTAAAGGTGCTTCTGTTTGTTTTTAGCTCATTGCAGGACAGAAGGTGTGATCTGAGAACAGTTTGGGTGAAATTCTCTGCAGAACTCTGGGTTAGAGCTGGAGTCAGTTCTCTTTCCATCTATGTGGCATAAGGGGAAGTGCTAGAAACCTCAGACTTCAATACATTTACTTCTAGAGCACTAAAGTTGGTGAACAACATTTTTTTTAGATGTGACTCAGAACATCAGACAATCTTAAACTTTCTATGTAGAATTACCCAGTGTTCCCTAGGCAATGTACACCTCTTGTTCACCAGCTATAGGTACAGAAGTACAGAGCTTCATGATTTTCAGTAGCTTCTTGAACCACGGTTTGGCACTTTGTGAACTCTTTTAAGACATCTGTATTGCCTATGGTAGGGTACAGTATAAAATATGTGCAATGTGGTCCACAGGAAATGGGCAGTCACTGATCAAAGTGTTCATGTGTACTTAGGCTACTTGAGATGCATCAAGGATAAGAATAGGATAAGGATAAACCTGTGTGAGGTTTGGTGCAGTACAGAGAGAGGACAGCTGTAGTTATCAGCAATGCTGTGTCTTGTAGAAATACTCCGCTGACACTGGCAAACAATAAAGCTGTGTTAGCACAACTCCTGTGTTAAGAAACTCCAGTAATAAATCATATGAGAATTGGATTAGGCAAAAAAAAACCAGTAAAACAAGTGTAGTGGTTTAACACTGGCCAAACGCCAGGCACCCATGACAGCAACTCACTTGCCCTCCCCTGCTACTGTTGGGCAGAGGAGAGGAAAAAAAATTAAATGAGGGGTTCATGAATTGAGATAAGGACTGGGAGAAAACATTCCAAGTGCAAAACTCCACTTAGAAGTATGAAGTGAATTTATTACTAACAAAGTCAGAGGAGGATAATGAGAAGTAAAATAAGCCCTTAAAAACATCTTTTTTCCCCAACTCCTTCCTCCTTTCCACCAATGGTGTAGGGAGACAGGGTGTGGGGGTTTTGGTCAGTTTGTCATCTGAGGTTTTCTTCCACTGCTTCCCTGCTACGCCATGGGGTCCCTTCCCATAGGAGACAGTTCTCTATGAACTTCTCCAGCGTGGGTCTACTCTCACGAACAGCAATCCTCCCAGCTGCTGCGGTGTGGGTCACTCGTCCATGGGGTGCAGTCCTCCAAGGACAGTCTGCTCCAGCCTGAAAGCAGGGCCCCCCCTCTCTACTGGGTCTCCCACAGGACCACAGCCTCCTCTAGGCATCCACCCACTCTGGCGTGGGCGCATCCCCCACAGGCTGTGGCTGGATCTCTGCATCCCCCATGGACCCCATGGGCTGCAGGGGCACAGCTGCTTCACCATGGTCCTCGCCATGGCCTACAGAGGAATCTCGGCCCCAGCACTTGGCACATCTTCTCTGCCTCCTTCTCCACTGACCTTGGTGTCTCCATGTTGTTTCCCTCACATCTTCTCACCTCCTCCTCTTCTCTGACTGGAATTAAAATGACACCCTGCTTTGTTTGGGTTTTCTTCTTAAATATGTTATCACAGAGGTCTTACCATCATCTCTAATTGGCTCAGCAGCACGTCCATCTTCAGTCATCAGGGATTGGCTCTGCTGGACATGGTGAATGCTTCTAGCAGCTTCTCACAGAAGCCACCTCCGTGGCCCCCCCACTACCAAAGCCCAGGCCATATAAACCCAACATGATAAGTAAGGAATTTTCGGTCAGTTCCACGGTCTTAAGATATTCAAGCATTACCAATTTTTCCTACTGGCCTTTTGATGTCACTGAGACAGCTGTCCACTTAATTTTGAAATCTTTGAGATCTCTGACAATCAGAGTCTAACCGAGATAATTTTAACTCAAGCTGAACTAAATTTTCAGGACCACAACTTGTCTTAGGAAGAAAAGTTTGCTGCAAAATGAGAAAGATTTTCATGGGACAGATTTCATACAGAATTTCTTCAATAATTATGGACATATGTCTCAAGGGAAGATAGATACATCAATTCTTTGGTTTGGGTTAAGAGCTTGGCAGCTCCAACCTTTCTGGCACTGCCTTCTCCTATCTTATTGTCAGAGGCTATTTCCATATATGTTTTGCCAGTTTAAGTAGTTTGTCTTCTTAAGCTGTTTATATCAGTATGTTCCTAGTCAGTCAGCCATACGTATGTGCAAAATGCACAGTTGACCCTGGCTATTACTATGGTGTAACTTGCTGTGACAGGTGCCATACCTGAAGTTCAAAAGTCTGAATAAAAGAAGACTTTTATTTTAAATATCCATGGTTTCTAAAAGCTAGACTACATCTCAAAAGAATCCATTAAAATTAGAAAGTGTTTGGTGTAACATTCCAAAGCTACAGGAAGTAGTTCTTACATGACTAATATAGTAGTGCAAAAGCATAATTAACCTGAAAACCTTAGTTTGCAAAAATTTTATTCAGGATTTAGTCAAGAAAGTAAGGTAAAATGTGTAAAAGTAAAATATCTAAAAATTTATCTCCTGGTTGTCACAGAAGTTTCAGAGCTACAACCCTGCCTTAAACACATTGGTTCTGACTGCAGAAACCACATGTACCTGGCGACACATGATGAAAAACAGAGTATATTACAATTCAACTAAACTACACGGTACCTTTATTAACATGGCTGAGACTGATATCAAGCAGAATGTACAATCCATTTCCTTGTTCAGTCCAGACTCTGGGAGAGCTGATTCATTCTTTTCTTGAGACTTTTTTATGCTTTAAGGCAAATATTTTAGCCATTCATGATCTACTAGAAACCTCAGAACTATATTTCTGATTTTGCTCATCTCCACCTGTTTGCATACTGGTCAGGGTCTGACTTGACAATGCATCAACTAAACTCTTTTCACCTAGCAAATGCAAATAATGTATTTTGGGAGTAGCTCAGCCTGCTCTTGAACTCTTTCTTTTACTAAAATCCCTATGAATCCCTTTCCTCATTTACATGAAACTTCTGAATTTACCACATTATAATAAGTAGAAAATACAACATATTTTGTGAGTTATTGAAGGAAATAAGCAGAATTTGAACAGATTCTCATAAAAAACCTGAGGAAAAATACGCACTGTACACTCTAATATTACATGGGAAATTAATGCAGAATAATTTAACTGTTCACTTGTATATAAAACACTCATCTACTTAAATATCAGTCCACCTCTGCTGAATGTCAAACCCATTTGTTTCAATAAAAGCAAAAAAAAAGTCAGTAGAGCATAACAAACAGGAAAAAAACAAAGAGAAAAAGAATACCAGAACACAAGTTGCAAGAACGACTCAGCCAATTCAAACCAATTATATCTGGAAAAAGTTTGTGCAAAGTTCTCCTAAATTACATTTTCTATGACAAATTACACATTACAATTTTTGGCCTTCTACTATTCAGGCTATTGCCTTTCCAAAAGATTCCCCTCATAAGATAATTAAGAAGGGCCAAAGATTTACTTTAGTTTCTGTATGTTCACAAACAAAATTTACCTCATGCAGAGACTAAGAATTTGGCTGGAAAATTGGAAGCTTCAGGCTGCTTGAATAATGAAAAAGAGAGAATTATACTATAAATTGTTTCCCAGCTCATGTTAGTTGCTTGAAACAAAGAGAAGAAAACAAACATAAAGGAATAATTTGCGGGGTAAAGGAGAGTTTTTATTTCTCTGTGTACTCTTGAGCTACAGAACAAAAGCTAGCTCATTTTAATCAGAAGGCAATTCTATTCTAATGCCAAAATCTTGATAGGGCCTCCATTACTGTGACTGCTGCACATATGTGGCCTTAATTTGCCTTCATAATCACACATATGCAAAAGTATGATTCAAAATCCATGTTCTTATCAGCTATAAAGTTTGTTACTCAATTTAGATTAACTCAGGGATATGAGGAAGGCATCTGAATTTGACTCAGTAGTGTTCCAAACAATAAAAATTTTTAAAGCAAGGCAGACAATGATCAGATACTTGTAAAGTGAGTTTTATACACAACAAGGAGAGCAGCCTTTAAATAAAAAGGAAATAAACAAATTTTTTTTCTATTGACCAGAAAAGCATTATAAAAGGTAATATTGAAGAAAGGCTCACAACTTCTGGAATTTAGATGGTATACAGATCAGTAAGATAACATTTGTTTCACTCATATTTGGAATACATTAAATTTAATGCTTACTTCAGTATGCTTGTAAAGATATGCAAAGCTTTTTCTTTCCTTAAAGGAATGATATTAAACACACTGTTAAGCTAGCTGCTTTCTTAATCAGTATTCCAATTAATTCATGTTCAGACATCATTGCCTTCATCAGATATTCAAAACTCAAGGTCCAAAGCATCTAAGATAAATCATATGTCTTTGAACTTTTCTATTATAGGAAATCAGGTTCCGGTATCTTTACCAGAGGAAAAATTAATAAGAGCTGGCTCAGGCACTATACATAAATTGTTGCTGTGATTGGAGCAAAATAATGCAAATTGAATAATTTTCATTCAGTAGATTTACATTTGAAAGTTTGGGGGCTTATAACATCTGATGTTTTATTCCACTTGCTTCTACTCACTTGTAGGTTTGATTGCTTCATGGTTTCATCTAAATCTGTATTTTTGTGGTGAATATTTTTTCTATAGGTCTGATTTTAGAACTAAGGTAAATTTCTGTGTTTGCAAATTTAGACAAAGTGTCTAAGGAAAAAGCTCACTTCCATAAGAAAAAAAGTGTCAAAACAATCATTGTGAGCAATTTGTGAATATTTGTGAATGTTGTGCTTAGCAGGAGGTTGAGTTTTTTGAGGCAACACAATATTCAGCACTGGCTGTCAAACTGCCCAATATCCTGAATTCAGTATTTAGTGTATAGTGAGTTCAATTCCACTTGGGCAAGCTGGCAAGCATGACCCAAGCTTACTAGAAAGCATATCTACATATCATAGGCACCTTCTTCAGATTGCAGCCAGTAGCCTGTAGATTCCAGAAATATGGGGAGAAAGTATGCAAAAGGAATCATTGATAAAATTCCACTATTACTCCTTTTTCACATAGTGCAGTGTGAAGAGTAGCTGACTCTAGGGTACAAACCAAGAACTGCAGGACTCATCAAGCCCTCAGAAATCACCCGTTCCCCAGCTTCTGCAATGAGACAGGATCCACTTGCCTGAGATATTCCCAGCAAAAGACAATTTAATTTGTTTTCAAAATTTCCAGTGAAAATTTCAGCACCTTTTTCAGTGACGTTATATAGTATAGTGCCAAAATCATCAAAATACTTCTGTTTCTCTCTACATAACATTTACATCCTCTTCCCTTCATGTAAAAGAATACATTTAGACTCCTTTGTCATGATCCAGAGGAGTCTACTTTTTTTTTCTGTCTCTTCATTAACATTTTTCTGAAAATATTTTCTCATTAGTTTAAGAATACTTCAAGGCACTTGAAGTACATGGATTTATCCAGAACACCTTTTTTGTCCATTTAGATTTTTTTTTGTTTTAGCTCAGGGATACGTCTTCTGTTCTTAGAGAAATTTTAAAGATAAACTTTGACAATGCTTTGGTTACTTTATCAGATGCGTTAGTCAAGCTCTCTGAACCTGCATGCCTCTGTGTTATCTCAATATTTTTTTAAGTCTTCTTTGTGTACTTTGATTTAAATTGCTACTCAGTTTTTAAATTAACAGTGAATCTGGTCAAAGTTCACTTTTCCTAGAAAGATTAAAAAATAAAAGAATATTCTCCTTTGTATCATTCACTGTTTTCTTTGTTATGCATCTTTCATTATGTTCCTTTCTGAGCTCCTGTATATTATCAGAATTCTTTGTTTTCCTTATGATGTTTATGTGTCTTTTTAATTGAAACTCATTGTTTCAATTTTATTGCTGACTACTTTTACTATTCCTCTATATGAACTTTAATTATGTTATATATGAGTTATATAACCAGATTTCCCTTATACTTGTTTTATATGAACGATATCTGCACTGTTTCTTCCAAAATATTAATTGTTTACATATTGTTGTAGAGTAGTTGAGCAGAGTAGAATTTTCTAACTATCTCTGGTCTTGTAATAGGACAACAACTCTCAGTTTTGCTTGTTTAATTTTATTTGTTATAAGCACATGAATCCCTAAACTATGTTTCTAATTAAAGTATAACTCAGAGGTGAATCACTTCTATGTTCTTAGTGAAATCTTTTCTTTATAATCCAATGATTTTAATCAAAAAGACAAAATGGTGCTTGCCAACTATAGCTTAAGAACTCTGGGAAAGGAAAAACCCTAGAAAGCTTAAGGAAGAGTTCTGTTCTTTTTACAGGACAACACAACTGCTGAGATAGTAATAATGGGCTATATTTTAAAACGGATAAGTTTTTATAAAGATCAAGGAATGGTTATAGGAATTGCTAAAATATTCTGGATTGTCTGCTAGAGCAAAACAATAGTAATAAGGGCTTTCAATTTCTTTGGGAAAGAAAGAACAGAAGACAGTTACTAAAACTAGGACAAGAGCCTCCAAATAAATCTAGAAGGTCACATTTAATAACAGACTATAATAATATGAAACACCTAGAGCAAAGGCTCAGTGGTTATGAGAGTAAAATTAATACATTGGCATAAGTTTTACATAGATATTAGATTTGGTGTGATGGATTCTAAGATATGGTAAAAAGTCAAGAATAAAATTAGAGACTGAAACTGGCAATTAGGGTCACATTCTACTCTTGGACTTAAATGCATGACTCATATGTAAAACCAAACGAATTAAAATGTCTCTCTTGGTATTTAAATGGAAGGTATATCTGATATTACAGCATAGAATAATGACCGTGTGCAAGAAAAGAGGAACAAATGACAATTCCTCTCTTCTCCACTTGTCTCTTCACAGTCATTTCATCATGAAGGAATTTATGTGTATTCACAGTCATCTGTAAAGTACTGAGATCAAAGGACATATTTAGAAGTGAGAATTGTACTATTGCAGGTTTTAAAGTTTCCAAACAAGAGTAGAGTTCAATTCTTAAATCTTTTTCACATTAACTTAGAGATTTTGTTGATTGGGCTTTTTTTTAAGTAAAAATACATATTAACAGAGAATAGGCACAAATATTCTTCATTTAAATTGTGTGGCAATGTCTTTCCAGACGTTTTCACAAGTAATGAAAGGTCTGCAGGTTAATTGCTTTCCAAACTTCATCATAGCAACAGTTCTGCCCTACAGCTGCTGGCGTAACCTCTACGTCTGCCTTCCCACTCTTCAGGTACCTCAAGGAAAGTTTTGCTGTTTGGAGGTGAACATTCAAAACTGAGTTTGAAGAATGATGGTGAGTATGGCTGTAACTTTAGGAATACTTACAAATATACTTTTTCTACAATCTTGGTTAGTTCAAACTTTTGTTGCAGTGTTGTCTCAGCACATGATAACCTTTATCTCAAACTGCTTATAGGGGAATAAAGAAAATTCTGGAACCATGTGAATAATTTGGCACATATTGGACAAGTCCATTTATTGTCCTTAAACAGGCTTACTAGAGACAATGAGTAGGCAGTAGAAAGAAACTGAAGAGGCTGCAAACACAGCTCCAATATTGAACTAATTTGTGAATGGACATGAAAGATAATGTCAAGTAATTGTGTTTTGTTGAGAGTCCCTCTTAGCTAGAATATTATAGTAAGAAATACCTCTGTGAAGGGTTATAACACGGATGTGGGGGTGTTGTGGTGAGATTTAAATTCAAACAAAATGCTTCTTTCCCACTGATAGACACCTTACAAAAATCAGCCAGCAATAAGAAAAGCTTTGACATCTCAATCTTCCTTGTGATCTTTTTTTTTCTCAGCTCCATCATAAAAGATCTGAAGACAAATTACACTTTCTCCTGAAGTCAGAGAACACTATTTTCTTCTACTATTGGCCTCAGCATGTCCTAAGCTACAGTCTTGTTTCTGCTGTGTAACTGAATGGCTTAGTAAATTACAATTTAGGTACAATTCTACTGATGATACAGGTACTAGAAGAAATAGGACTTAACTAAATCCTTTCTGAATGTGAGTTACCAACAATAATAAAGCAGGGGTGGGGGAAAAATTTTCATTTTTTTTTCCTCAGCAAAGGTAGACATAGTTTTTAATACAAACCTGAACACATGAGTAAGATGAATAAAAACACCTGCCATATCATGGCCCTCCACATATATAGATTTCATTGGATAAATCTCCATACTATATCTCTTAGACACATAATTTTTTTCCATTTAATTATGGATGTAATATTTTTATTTATATTCCTCACATTTTCTTCAAAAAATACAAGGTATCTAATTTATTAGGAGATGGAGCATTTTCTTTCATTTTTTAAAAAATTAATAACTATTCTGTTGAATTATCTTGTTAAAACCAGGTTGTTCCAAGTCTAATTTTATAACTACAAATCAACATTTCAGTGTATATTCTGAGAGATTATTTCCATTGCTTAGCTGTTGTTGGTTTTGGCAAAAAATGTCACAACACAAATCACAGTCTGCTGAAATTGACAAGAGCAATGAAGGATTGTTGAATTCTGAAAGTGTTCTAATAAAATGTTATAATAAGGGAGGACCAGATTTTTGTTTCATTGCACTTCAGTGTTAGAACCAAAACATTTCTATTTTGATTTTGATAATGAGCACATGTATACTGATAAGAGCAGCAAGTCACACTTTTATTCTGTCCACATAGTGAGAGGTCCAGATACGTGAATCTAATTTTCCATGTTTTCCTGACTCTAAGCCAAGACAGCTATTTGCAGCAATTTCTATAGCCAAGCAGCAGAAAAGGAGGAAAAGGATAAGAGCCACAATAGGGAAACAATCCATTTCCCCAGCTGGAACTGAGGAGATATAGTGCCCTGGTAATGCAGCTAAGCAGTTTCTGGACTGAATCTGGCCATTGCCCAGAAAGCTACAACTAGATTTATGAAAGCAGAATTCAGTTTGAGACTAACACAGGAAAACTTATGAGTGGAATTGAGTTGAAGGTTAAGATACATAAATTTGTGCTAGGTGCCTACATTCCATTAGATTCAATAAAGATTGGGGTCATGATTTGGCTGAATATATAGGTGTGCTCAGGACAATCTGAGATAATACAAGATGTTCAGGACAGCCAGACATGGGTGGCAGAACTGCGGCCCTTTCTGGAGCAGTGGTCAGAGGTCAGATGCCCTAATGTAGGAGTAATTAAGTAGCTTTGAACTACACCAGATGCTGAGGTTTAGGGAAAAGAATCCCACCCACAGTGTACACAGTAGTGGGAGGCACAGCCAGCTCCCTTTCTTTATCTCTTCCTTTCTTGAACTTCCCCTTTCTCCTTCTCACCTTCTTTCCCTTTCTGTCTCAGAGGAGCCAAATGGTTTCAGATATGGCAATATGCAGTCATTGTTGAACCTCACTTGTGTTCTCTAAATGAGCCAAAGGTGAGAAAAATTAAAGTTATGTTAGTCTGTGACCCATGGAGGAGTCATGCAATATCCTATCATCTAAGGTGTGTCTGCAGTATCTGTTTTTTGCAGAACAACTACCTGAACGAGGGAGGTTGATTTTGACTGGCTGCCAAATACCCACCCAGCTGCTCTACCACTCCCCGTTTTAACAGGATAGGGGGAGAAAATAAGTTAGAAAAGCTCCCTTACCAGTCACTGTCATGTTCAAAATGTCCTTGACTTGGGGAAAATTAATTAAATTTCTCATCAATTAAAAAAATTAAAGTGAAGTGGGATGGTGAGAAAAAAAGAAAAAAACCCTCCAAACCACCTTCCTCCCACCCTCCTTCCTGGGCTTAGCATCATGCCTCCATTCTCAACTCTTCTTCAGGATTCATTACTGCATCGTTTTTAGTCCTGTCACAATTAATTACTTTAGCTGGCAATTTGAAAGATTCTCAATATGTCATTGAGAGAAGCAAACACTGTAAGCAGTTTAAATGTTCTGGTCTCTTGAGTGCCTGAGAGTGATTGCACAGACAAACAAATAGTTCATGAATAGTGAAATTTCAGCAATCTAGGAAGAGAATAAAAATTTTATCTTCTATCTTGTAACCATTCATATTCCAAAATTATGGCATTCCTTGCAGAATGAAATATATTTCTGTGTCTTTAGAGTCTGCATTGATCCAGAATTCTTCAGTGAGTGATAGTAATTCAACCAAAGTTTTGGCCACTGAAATACCACAGAATTAGGTGTTTTCACAGCATATGCAACAACAAAAATATACTCATTTAAAACACTAGAACACAGACATGGTTGTGTTTCTCTTGGACACCAAATCATATTGGAACTTACAGGAATGAAAGAACTCGTTAGATTGTTGCAGCTACTGTTTTAAAGGAGTTAAAACCAACTTTCTCTTGTAATCTGACACAAAAGCTCTTGCTTAATCAATGACCAATTCAAGCACAGCTGCTTATCAAACTGGAATAATAAATGATATGGTGGTTTTATATTCAGTGCTTAAGAAGTGATTCAGGAGGCAATTCTTTTCTTATCAAAACACACACCACATTATACAAAATATTGATTGACTTTCTGAACTAAATTAAGGAATGGCTGAATCAATCAGGATGGTACACAAGTTACTGCCTTTCTAGTAAAGAAGGCATGCTGAGCATCAAAATACAAAAAACTTCTGTCATTAATAATTAGTTTGAGGTGATGTTGTGTCATAAGGGAGAACATCTGGGGTAGTATTTTTGCTATTTTCACAGTCATCAGAGCCCTTTTGTGTGACTTACAGTGATCAAAACTTGCTGAGGGGCACTCCTCCTAAGGGGCGTCTCAGGACATCCCTTCAATTCTCCTTCCCCCATTCAGGACTTCCAAAATGGTTGCTACTGTGCCAAGAAGAACTGCATTGCTCAAATATTAAGCTGCACCAGATGATCTCTCTCTTTGCAGACACGTACACAGAAGATTCCAGGGAAAGAGTGTACCCAGGAGGGAACCCTTCTTGCAAGTTACCACTAGTCTCTGTTCCAAGCTGGCAAAGCCAGGAATACCAGCTCAGTGAGGCAGTGTCAGGACATGTCTGTATTGGTGTAGTGAGTTCCGCATTTAATGAAAATTCTTGAATTTTGTGAACTATTGAATGGAGGGAAAATGTAATAATAATGAATTGCAAGCACTTATTCAACTGACAGTGGCAGCTTAGTTTCAATTATTTATAACACTTCATAATGTGCTAATAAACGTTCTGTAGTAGCATGTCTTGAAAATGTAATGAAGTCTTAGTAAAATAAAACCTCATTAAAGCGTTCAGCTATTAATTCTGTGTTGACAAAAGGAAAACATAATCTGTTTTTATGAGCAATGTGTTTCTCATATCTCTTCTATGGTATTTGTCTGTTTCAATTGTTTAGCATTGTTTCTGACTTTTCTGAGTTTTAAGTGCATTATATTTCCCTTACTCCCTTACACCTTCTTTTTTTGCTGTGCCTATCAAAATCTCTTGATCTGAAGATGAACAAGAAGAATTTATAATACCTTGAAATTAACTTCCTCTGTCCCTTCTTTATGCCTGCTATGTCTGCCAGTTCCACTACACTTTTTCTGAGCTTAGCAATGGAAGAAAAAAAGTAGCATAGACACAAATAGTTACACTTAGGAGTGTGGAGTTAGAATTAACTTTGAAAAGGCATCACAAATATAATTTCATATTCGATTTCAAATTTCTAATTTCAAATGCATTTCAAATGCATTATGCCAGCAAATCTTCAGTTTGGATGTTCAGGTCAGGATTTATGCTGGGCTCCCCCTTCTCAGGGCACTGTCTTAATTCTCTAACTATGTGCGGGGTGCCTGGATATAATCTTGGAAGAATTGTAGAAGCAGTAAGAAAAAGAAGCTCTTTAGGGTGCCACCCTAAAAAAAATTAATGCAAACATGGAGCAGTCAAATTCAGAAAAACAGTGAGGACTAAACAGAAAGTGTTCTGGTTCCCTTTAGCACACCTTAGATTCTCTTTTCCATCAAGATGCATGACAGGACAGTAATTACCTATTCGTATTTTTTGGAGGACAAGGTCAGACAACATGCAATTCTGTAAAGCAAACAAACAGTTGAGGTAAGATGCAAGACAATGCCTAGACTTTCATGATGCTGAAAGTCTGTTCACAATGAACTATGGTAATACTTTGTCACTTGGCTATAATAGTCATCAGTTTGTAGGAAATACTATTTGACGTTATGAAGTCCTGCAAGAAGAATATTCATCACCTTCCACCATGTGAGACCATTTTGTCAACCTCTTATTCTCTCATATGTGCACAAAAGTATTCCCTATCAATACCACTGAGTGGTTATGCTCTTAGTAGGATAACAAAAATGAAAAATCACATTCTATTGAGAATGTCGAATAGATAGACTCCTCAGGAGCTGTAGGGCCATCCTCTTCCTTTCCACTGTGCCAATGCACTTCAGCCAAATCTCATGCCCATTATCTTTTCTATCTGCCCATTGTGCACTTTCTTATTACTCTGCCATCTATTAAGAATAAAAGCAATAAGGCTACATAAGGCTTTTCTGCCTCTTTTGTCTGAGTCCTAGAGGCTAGTCTCAAGTCTTAGAGTAGGAAAATGAGACGTAGATTAGAGCCTTGGTATAAGACAGAAACATGTTTTAAAAGTCTTTTTGTATAGCTAAAGCTTTTTTTTGTGTAAAAGCTACCTTTTGTGCTCTGTTAATAATCATGTTATTCATATCTTTTCAACAACAACTGAAGAAGTTTTTGTCTGCTTGAGAAATTGTAAAATAACTATAGATTGTATGTGCTTCAAAATAACGTATAATCAGTCAATATAATATTCTTAAATTATTTAGTAAATGCACTAAGATAGATCAGACATTTGATGATACTGGAAGCTCAGCAGTGGGTAAAATTGATTGAATGCACTTTGAGCATGAATAACAGAGTTTATGATTTATTGACACTTTGTAGATTAATCTGAGGCCTCATTAAGCAATGAAGCAGAATAGTAAACCTGATTGAAGGAATGTTAAAAATGGTCCTACGGCAGGAAAAAAATTAGATCCTACTTTTTGACATTAAGTATTTTTGGCAACTTTCACTGATCTTGAAAGGTAACACCTGTAAGCAATGGGGGAAAACCTGGTGATCTTTTTGTCAGATTTTCTAACAATTCTATTAATTTCCAACTACAAAAAAAGCATTGAAAAAAGGGCAAACAAATAAAAAATAAAGAAAAAATAGTTCTGATTTAGAATTATATGCTATTAATTTTTAGAAAATAATTACAAATTCATCCACTTATGACCAAATTTAGTATCTCAGATTTACCTATCCAGTTTTCCTTGATATGTGATTGTTTTGCATTTTATTAGATAATTTGATATGTAGCATTTATTGATATTTGATATGTAGATTTATTGATATTTACTATCTGGATTTGAATTTTGTAACTTGAGGATTTGTTTCACATTAAGTCACAGGTCTATTTTGCTTTCAGTGGACAATAAACAGGAGGAAGATTTTTTTTCTGCCGTATTCACAGAAGGTGCTTAGAGGACAGAGATCTTTTGTCACTTTCCAATGAATTTTAGATTTTAGCTTGTTTACTCAGCTTGTACTGGTCCAATAGAATGATATGTAAGACAAATCCCTTGTAGCAAGTAATTTGGATAACAGGATCCTAAGGGCAGTCATGCAATAACAGTTGTTAAAAATGTTCATGATAAATAAACCTTTTATTGTCTCATAATGTTGTTGTAGGGACAAGTGCCGAAGCACTTTTACTGTGCTGATAGTTATAAACAATCCGATGTATGCATATATATTTATGATATACAAGAATGTAATATACAAAATAATACCTAAGAATTACACCCATAAAATACAGAGTGGGAGTTTTCTACCTTGGCTGATATATTCAGAATGAATGAAGGGACAGAACATGAATCCCAGAACTCCAAGCAAGAAAACAGTAACTCCTCATATTTCCTTACTTTAATTTATACAGGATATTAAAGAGGCTTGCAGGGGCCCTCACCCTGCAAAGAAATATTGTACAAAACCTTAGATTGTATTTCCTTCTACTAGGTCATCTTCACAAATAACAACTTTCTTTGAGAATTTGGTGCTCTTCATTTGCATTAACAAGTGATATAAAGAAATGTAATCTTTCAGCTTCTTTTACTGTAAATGTTGAACTCAAATTTTGATTGAGAAAAAAAGATTATCACCAACTACTTCAAGATGATACAACAAAATGATATAACATACTGCTCTGTGTGGATGTTGTCTGTGAAAGAAAAATACAATAAGTTTGCAAAGACAGCAGTAAATTTGACAGGTTATGAAGGCAACGTTTGAACACAAGAAAATTCAGAAGTTCAGAGAAGTTTTTATTTTACTCAGAAAAGTTAGGAGGTATTCAGGCAAGAGGAAGAAAAAATCAGAAATCTTGGAAGACATCCCTTTAAAAAGCTGGAAAATCAATTAAACACAAAGAGGCTAATCCAAGTGAATGACAGTTACAAACGAATCATTCACTACTTTATGTGGAAAGAAAAGACAGCAGAAGAGCAAAAAAGACAAAGAAAATAAATATGGAAAATATGAGTAAGCAATGCTGTAGACTGAAGAGTGAATCAGAACAAGTTAGTGGTAAGGGCTATATTCAGGTATAGGGTAAGGGTTGAACTAGGTGAGCTCTAAAGAGCCTTTCCAACCCAAACTATTCTATAATTCTATGGAAATGTGTTATTATCCACTGAGGTCCTCATATCCTCCAAAAACAGGAGTAATCTTGCTTGACTTCAACGTTTGTGTCCAAAAGCTGATATTGGAAAATCTCAAAGAGAAAACGGTCAATGTTCCTACCATTTGCCTGAGGCTACTTTAGTTAATATATCTAGATGTAACTCGTATGATACCATAAATTAAGAGAAATAGGCATTTCAAAAGTTGCTAAAATTAAAATAAATAGTTTGATATTAAACCAAAATTAAACAGTTTGAACTTTACAATTCTATGGGACTAAAATGGCAACATGACATCATTGAATTGTCAGTATGAGAAAGAGAGAATTCCACTGAATTGTGATTTTTTTAGGCAATCCTGAACACATTGTCTCACAATCAGCAACTTTAAGTCTATATTAGCCCTTGTCAAATGGCTTCTGCCACAAACAAAGGCAATATCAGCACTCAAAGTGACACAGACCATTGTGATACAAAGAGAATTCGGACTTCTGGATCATTATAATATTGGAACAGTATTTCAATTGTCATGAAACATGATGAAATGAAGTAGTAATGAAAAGAATTCAGAAGAATATTCAGTACAACACTAATTCCTGTAGAGTCAGATTTCAGTGTCCTATCAGTGTCCTTTTAAATGTCTGATCCTGTTGGGGTAGAATTACTTAAATCTGTGATCCCAATATGAGCTCAGGGAAAAGGGATGTTTCACTCACTTTTACCATAAAAACCTAATGTAAAGTAGAGAAGTTTAAAATCCAGTGGAGAAAATCCATATGTACATGTTGTAATGATTCAACAAAAATCAATGCACTATTCATGGCTATCTTGGATGAGTAGCCAAGCCCTAGTTCAGATGATATTTAAAGCTCTGAATACCTTTTCTTAACAGAAATTATTGGAAACACCTAAATGAAACAGATTCTATCAGAAAGTTCAGGCATGAAAAAATTGAATACCTACACATATGAATGTTGAACCAAGATCAGAAACATACTAATTTTTAACATATATTCAATATAAAACATTATTACACACCAGCACAGCATCAAGGCAGCAGAAAAGGTGAAATCTACTCTCCTATGATTCTTTCAAATTTATTGCTTAGCTCTTTTAAGGGTATATATGGAGACCTATTAATTCATTCTGCTTCCTTCCTGATTTGCACCGTTAGCCAGAGGATACCTCATCAGAAAACTATGTAATTATTTTGCATTAACTGTTAGAAACAGTTGTTAGCTTTAATTTCATTGACATTCTCAGGTATCATGAACGTAGCTGCAAACTACAAACAAATAACCATCTTATTTCAAACTTCTTTATTCTTTATTTTTCTCTCATGATTACGCTTAAGACTTTTACTAACATCATAATTATATAATATACATCATATTGGGGAAATATGTTTTGCTCCTTTTAATGTTTTACTTGTAGGTTTTAACAAGTTTATAGCTATCAGCCCCCAGTGTTATGATACAGTTTTAATTTAGAGGCAGAGGACCATTATTGCAGTGTAATTCTTTTTTGCAGATTTATGGAATCATAAACCTGATGGTGCTTTCAAAAGGAAGCAGCAGGAACAACAAGGGAAATGTTGGAAAGAAAAGTGTTGCTGGATACTGCAGAAGTTTTTTTCTGTTCTGAGGGCAGAATGAGGATGACTATGCAAGGAAATGGTAATCCTGGGATATAGCATATTTTGGGAATATTATTATAAGCTTTGCCAGTATTTCTTGCTAACTTAATGTTTATGTGGCATAAACTCTTCTTGTCATTCCATGCCTCTCTTTTCTGTTAGCAAAGTTTTGTGCCAAGAGTTTTCTGCTGTGCCATGATTTTCTAATACATTGGAAAGCATCTTTATGTTCACCATAGGTGTCTCACAAATTTGTCTTGCAATAAAATGTACAAGAATGTAACTAAGACATTATTTATTTTCATTTAAGGGGTTGGGGTATTTTAGAAGGTTTTGTTTGCTTATTATGCCTGATAAGCTAGGAATCTTTCTGGACTCAGTTGTCTATTTAGACATTATATTGCCCATATATGTACATTTGTGTTTAAACAGAACTCAAGGAAGTTTATATCTTGTTTTCCCCCGAAGTCCACAGCATAGAAAAGGATTAGAAATGCAACATAAAATTGGAACTTGGCAATAAGAATTTTGGTTTAATTTTGAGAGTGGTCATATTTACGTCAGTAACAAAAACATTATAAATCTTTTTCCACATTTATATCATTATTCTGTGATCATCTGTATTCTTATCTAATTACATAAAATGTATAGAAAGGACATCAGTCATTAACTCTAAAAAAAAAGTATTTCCAGGCACACTTTCTGTATTCAGAAAAAAGATAAAAGCTTTTTGACTCAAAGAAAACAATCAAATGCCTTTTTTTTTTTTTTTTTTGGTAGCCACAAGCGCCATATTTACTCAAAGGATTGTAACTAGAAAAGCAAATATCGCTTACAGGAAGCTAGGACAAATGCTGTCAGAGAACTGGGTAGTAAATAGCCCTGAAATTGTTTTCTTTTCTTTATTTCAACAGCTTAAGGCAAAGAATGTTCAACCTTCTACAAATGGAATGGTTTCCTGCAAGACATGGTGCTGTATTGAGGGCTGCTGGTCATGTGCAACATGATGCAATCATCATAAATAGTGAAACTATAGCTGCTGGCAGAGACTCCTGCATAAGGAGGATTTCTAAATCAGTGACATTTGCTTGTTTCAGTCCTGCAAAAGTTGGAATATGTCTTTCTGCTTCCTCCATTCAGCTGTATTGCCAGAATTTTTTGACAGGTGTTGCAAATAGTACGATTATTCTACATGACCCAGAAAGTGGAAAGGGGTCAAGGAAAGAAATGTCAAATATGAGCAAAAAAGTTGCTCATCAAGGAAAGAAATGTCAAATATGAGCAAAAAAGTTGCTCTTAAACCTGTGATTTCTATAGTCCATTAGTTTTCACCTTGACATACTAATGAAATATGAACCTATTTCTATTCAACCTTATATTACAACTTATGAATATTTTAATGAATGTCATATAACTCATAGGCTAAATTTTGCTACCATTGAGAACAATGGGAATTTTTCCTACTGCTCTCAACAGACTAAGACTTGATTCCACTTTACCGTCAATTTATCTCCTGCCTTTTGCTAATAATTCTTGTTTGGATACTGGTTTCTTTCCACATAGCTGGTGTGTAGATAACTAATTTATTAATGACAGTTTGGTTTGGTTTTTTTTCATTTTCTCATGCTTTCTTAAGCTTCATTTTTGCTGTGACCACTATAGAAGTCAAACAGCCAGGTTGTGCAGCAGTGGAGAGTATTTGAGCACACATATATATGTACCCCATCACTATTAGGAATTATAGACTTATGAAGTACCTAATCAATTCTGTCAGGCAGTGCTTCTTTCAACTTTTCATCTGTTTTAACAATAATTTTGTTACAATTATTCTAGACTTACAGTGGAAACTCACAGGAGTGAGATGCCATGTGTTACATGATCCTAACCCTTAAACTGCAGCACAAGTGCTATCATAATAAGCTCCATAGTGGTAAAAATAACACCTAAGTAAAAGGCACACAGTAAATCCAGTAATTTTTTAACACAGTGCAAAAGATGGTTAGTTCATAGAGTCCATAGAAATGTGCTGTTAGAAATATATGACAACTGGCAAATTTCAATTTTCTGTCATAATAGTTTAACTAATTATTTTAAGTGTTTGTGAAACCACAATGGGAGTTTCTCTGGTCTCTTGCTGATAGTGGTTCAGGATTCACAAACTATATGTCTGTCCTCTGAAAGACCCTATCAGAAAGTTTTGCTTAGAGCACTAATTTCACCACTAAAGGCAGAACTCATTATGCCCTTCACTGAAAAAATGCAGTCAGAAGAGATTTTATGCAACCCACTACTTAAGTAGCAACATAGTGGTTAAAGCACTTAAAAAAAGTGGAAGAAAATTTGGCTGTCTGCAATCAGTACCAAAAGTACAATGAAAAAAAAGGACAGTCCTGTTGGTTTGCCTATTGTGTTGTGGTAGTTTATGAATGCAAGCTTGCCAGTAGATTTCCTGCTGCAGTAAACCAAATAGTTGCTTCTAATAAGAAATCTCACTATGACTGAGAGAATGGGTCCATCCATGGGTTTGCATTTGGGTCCGTTCTCTATTTGTTGACAGTGTAATCCCTGACAGCAAAACTCCTATAAATTCCAAAGCTATTATGCAAATGGGTTCCCTGATGTCAACTGAAAGTCAGGAAATACATGTGGAAGTGTCTCATAACCAAAACATAGCCCTGACGGTCATCATGTCATAACTATGCAGCACAGAGGTATGTAGAGACCACCAATCCCATGTACATAGGACAAAAGACGCAATACCGGTATCAAGATGATGTTACTCCATCTAGGGGTACAGACCACCTCATGCCTTCACGTTCTCGGAAATAGCAGTGGCACGTCTGCTTTCCCCCTCAACACAGCCATGAGATCCACGTGCACGTCAGTGTATGGCAATCCTGGACTCATTTAGTGCCAAGATGCTCATGGGGAATCTAAATGTGATGATTGGTCACACAACGTCTGTGACTGCTGCTGAGGACAGCTGAAGGATTTATAAAAAGGCTTTGTCTTTCACAGCCAAGAAAGTCTCTGTAACTGAACCCATGGCACCCACCAGCCCTTGTATGGCTGGTTTGTATAAGTAATGTGTTGGAAAACTCAAGAGTGTAACGAACAACTTCCTGGCAGTTTTGGGTGCTCTGGTCAACACTTCACATATCCAGAAGATTTGAACCTACTTCAGGATGGCTAATTTTGTCTGGTTCATCTCAAAGAATGAGGATAATACAATAATGGGCCTCAGGTACTGTCATGGTTTCCTAGTCACATGCATGAGAAGAGCAGTAGAAGTGGAGCAGGAATAGAAGCACTGGAAGTGTCAGTATAAATAATGGGCTGTACATTATTACAATGCTAACAGGTTCACATGCTATCCGTTAGGCAGACTGACATGTAGTCCTTCTTCTTTAGGTCATTTATGTTGAAATGTCCTTTAATGTTTACGGAGGAACTCTGAAAGAATGATATTTATTGACAGGTTCACACAGTAGACACTGAAGACTAATCCTCACTAAAACACTCAATAATCTAATCAAGCAACTGAAATTCAGATGGGGAAATGTTGATCTCCCTTGCACCTTGCTGACCTCTGTGGTTTTTTAGATTAGTTTTTTATACTGTAGCTTGTAAGTATTTTTCCTCTTGCATCCAGTTTTGTCATCATCTCATCAATTATAGTTTTTTTCCTGCTTTTCCTTTGTGGTTTCATCATGCCAACTTCTTTAGCAAAAAGGTTCTGAACTGAATTAAACCTTAAATCAGGAACAGCTGAAACTCAGGACTGAGATTCACATGGTGAACCTGATGTATGCTAGAAAAGCCCCAGACTATACAAATACAAAGTTCACTGGAGAACTGTTCCACCCATCACAAAGTATGGATGAGACCAGTATGATCCGGTAAATGCTTACCTTTGGCAGTTTGCACCTACTTCAGTTTGCACCATCAGGCCCAGGTAACAAGACAATAGAGATGAAACTGTTTACTCAAGGTCTGCCTAAACTTAAGGAGCCTCAGTGCCACTCATCTTTCCCTCACATACTTTGGGAGATACTGTAAAAACATTGCACACTTAACACACTCTATTTGTGTTTTAGAGCACTGAAGTAGCTTCAGCTCTCTGAAGAATCATGCATTAAGACTGGTACTTATCTTTTAAATGCTGCTGTGTTTTGTGTGATAATAGGTGTTTATATGTTAAGGAAACTTCTCTGTCTGGCCCTCCAGGATGCACTCTGTCAGTCGCACTCGCACACCTGAGCAGGGACCGAGGCCCCTTTGCAGCTGCACCCCCACACTCACACAGTCACACCAGGCTTCTGAGCTGGCTCAGCCCCAGGCTTCCCACAGCAGGGTCTCAGATGAACCGATCCTTAAAATAATTTAACCTTGGTGCAATAAAAAATTAACAAAATAGCAGCTCAAGCTGGTGCCTCCAAGGAGGAACCCCAAACAAAGGACCCTCTGGGTTTTTATCCCCACGCAGTCTAAACAATCCCCTGGACTTTTATCCCTGCACAGTTTAAGCACAAGAAAGTCTGGAACCCTCCTGTGTGTCTGGAACCCTCCTGTGTGGCTCCTGCTGTGTCTCTGGGTGTCCAGTCCCCTGGCTGGGCCACAGGTCCCTGGGCCCTTTGTTGCGCAAAGGGTCAGCGATTCCCAGCCTCTTTCTTCGGGCTTGGGCTCCCAGAGCTCAACCTGTGACTCCCACTGCAGCTGCTCACTGAGATACCGGTACTGAATGGATTCCTCAACATAAATAAACATGTAAAAGTTCTCTCATTATGTGTCTTATTGGTGAACATGGATGTTCTATTGTAAAATTGTAAAACCAATCACAGTCTGTATGTCAGCTTAAGACCAAACCTGGTTTTGGTTCAGGTTTTTGGGATTTTTTTACCATTTCTTCCAAGAAAGGTGTAGGTTTGAACATTTTAATTTAGTGATGTGGCTAGATTGACTATTTGGTTAAATTAGTAACTCCTTGAAGCCAGTCTATAACACAATATTTTATATATATTAGAGATTTATTTTCAATATTAAAAGATTTGTTTGGGACCTTATTTGTTTTCTTTCAATGGAATGCATCCTGATTCAAATATACTCCCTCTATTCCTACAAAACTTGTCTTAGGATGTATTGGTACTGCTACAGTCTAAATTCTAATTGATAAAAGCTTGCTGAGAAATGGGTGTGAATAAAGTTGTGAATGATCTTCTGTACCAAAACTTAAAGAAAACAATGAAACAGTTGGCATTCTCTGTAGCTGCATTTAGTCTGTTAACCTCAAATCTGAAAAATGAAAGAGGATAAAATTAGTATAATTTACATAAAATGCATACAGCAACTTTAGCCTATCAGTGGTTTGACAAAGAAGTTTGTGAGTTTTAACCGCTACAAAAAAAAATAAAAAAATTTTTAATTACCTCTTCAAACTTCATCATTTCTTTCTGCTAAGAAATTGAGAGCCCCTGACTAGAAAAATAAAAAATAACATTAATAATCAATTCAGTATTTTAAAATATATTTTCTTGTACTCTTTTAAATTAACCTTTGGAGAAAATCTCATCTAGTTTAAAAATGTCCCTTCTGAAGAAATACCATCAACACTTAAGAAGCAAATTTGAAAGGCTCTAACTTATTGTGCAACATCTGCTGCTATCAAAAGTATCAATATTTCTATGTATATTTTCTGGCACATAATTAAACCCCAAATATCACTGTAGAGATATAATTCAGTTTTCTTCTTCTAACTTTAAAATGAAAAGAAATCTTTCTCAGAGAAATCTTAGTGTCGGTTTTTACAGAAAATGCAGAATACATTTTGTTTACATCAAGGATGAAAGAATAATTTTTAAACTAACTATGTACAAACTTCCTCCTTTATGTAGCATTTGAAAACTCCAAATAAACCCCCCTGAAGAGAGGAAGATTAGGCAAAAATTATTGGAATAACCTCTAAGTATTTTTCCTGAAAGAATTCTACAGTCACTAACTTTGTTATTTTCTTTGATATTCACTTTGATTTTCATTCCCAAAAGCCATTAAAAAAAAAAAAAAAAAGCGTGCTGTTTGCAGCAACATATTGGCCTAGGATTTGAGTTTGTAAATTATATGTAAACATTAGGAAATACTTATTAGCTGCATTGGAGCTTCTTCTAAATAAGCATTAAGAGATACTGTATTTGATATTACTCGAGAGGTTGCAGGCAATCTGCATAGATTTGCTACTGCCTCTCAAAACAACATGAAGAAACAAATTCCACTGCAAAATCAAAAAAGGCAGTCAGCTCCCTAGGTGAACTTCTGACTTAAATTTACTTATAATTTGGTTTTTCCTCCCTCCTTTTGGAATACTTTGAATAAGATATGAAGGGAAAATAAAGATTTCATCATTCAAATAGATTCCATGCTGCTAGATTTCAACTTTTCTCCATAGATTTTAGAATCTGTAATAGGAATGGTGACCTGATGTGCTCAAGTTGCCTGAGATCTGTGAAAGTTTTTGGTATGCATTAGGCAGCATTAAGTGGCAGAAAGTGTGGCTCTGCTGTCTGTGGACTATGCAGCCTGTTCCACAATGGAGTGGGCTGTGGATGGCTGCTGTCTTTGCTGTGTGAAGCTTCTCCTGAGCTTTCTACCCTGCTTTTCATCTTAGACATGGAACATTGTCCTGTGGAGTTTGACAGCATAGATATTCATGGACTGGTATAATAACTCCCACTGTACTACTATGAAGCCAAATATCTGTCACATGAAGGCTCTTTCTTTGCTGGTCTTCTGTTCATTAAATTGCTAAAAAACCCCATAGCACCCCACCTAACATCCTGCTCTCCTGCTTTGCATTTACTGTATTTAATCTGTTTGTTTAAAGTGGCAGGGGATGTAGGTGGTTGAGGTTTTTTTCTTTTATCCAGTCAGACAATAGATTCTGGTGACTTTGGTTCAGTTGAACTATTGTTTCTATGAAGCCTAAATCAGACAAGCAGAGAGGCAAGGATGAAAGCTAAAATGGTTAGAAATATTTGCAAAGACAACACGTAAGACTACACACATTGATTATGCTTTAATTTAAAGAAAAAACTGGAATCTTGAGGTAACCATTTTGTGTCTTGGCTTTACTACCACTACCTTCTCTGACTCCCTGTATGTCTCCTGAAAACACCAGGCCCTCCATTTTCCACCACTTGTGCAATGGTTCTTCTTCACAGCACAACCTCCTTTTTTCTTCTGACCTGCTGCTCTGCCTCCAAGGACATGTCTGTTCCCTTGCAGTACTCTGTTGTTGGCTATGGAAACCAAGCAGCATGATAAGATTGTGATGTAGCAATCCTAAATCTGAGAAAACAGGGTAGAAGATGGGATCCTGATGGTCTACTTGGCCCATTAAAGCTTGTGATTAAATTATATAGGAGATAGGTATATCCATAGAGCTGCATTTTTAGAAGTCACCACTTCTATATTTAAAGAAAAAAAAAGAAGTGAGACTAGGGAAAATATCTCCTTTTACACAGATGTGAGGATTGCCACAGAATCAAAACTGATTTTGCCAGTATCTCTGCTGGTGTTGTATGACTACGTTACTGTAGAGAACTTTCTCACCAGGATATTTTCTTATGCAAAACTGCGTGCTGAGTTTGGAGATGTTTCATGCAGAGATCCTGTTATTTGTGAGAAGGCTTTCCCTTTAGCTCTACTGTATGGATATCCAGAGTCCGTAAGTCATTTACTGGATTCATAAAGCATGTCCTGAAGTAAAAAAATACCGAACTTGTTATTGCCTAAATTATGCAGATGCTTGTATTTACCATTTTGCTCCATTTGTGTCAACAGCAGCTTGAATTAGAGCTGTAAGGTTTGTTATGGTGTGGTAGTGTGCCGGCCACCAGGGACATCCTGGCCTGGCCTGGCCACTCACCGCTCTGCATTCCACAAATCCCTCCTAAGTTCACCCTTTTCTAAACCTGCTTTCTACTGACCACCCGTTTGTTTTCCAGTACCTGTTTTACCCATAGTTATAGATGACTCGCTGCCCTGTGACTGTGACCATCCATAAACCCATCCTGCTGCCCAGCCTGCTGCTGCTGCTTCTCCCTGCCGGCATCCCAGCTAAACAGACCCTGGAGTCCTCAGAAGAAGGAGGAGTCCCGAAGCTGGCAGACGGAACTCCAAGTGAGATGGGGACTTTTGGGGGGCGAGCCTTTTCTCAGGGATATTGTATTTGTTTTGTTACCTGTTCTGGTTGTTTACCCCCCTTCTTGACCTCACCGCTCATTTTTCAAATTTACTAAACAAAGAAAGGCGGAATTGTGGTAGTGTGCTGGCCACCAGGAACATCCTGGCCTGGCCTGGCCACTCACCGCTCTGCATTCCACTTATCCCTCCCCTGTTCACCCAGGACTGGCCACATGTCACGGGCTCGTCATTTGTCTATTAGCTGGGCTCTCGCCCTGCCCACCAGGGGGAGAGGATATAAAAGAGAGAGAGGCAAGAAGGGGGGAGGGGAATCTGGCCACGTTTCCACTACTCATCTTGTGATCCGGCTCTTCCTTGCTGAGGGAAGAATAAAAAGGACTCTGATAAACACAACTTGTACGTCTGTCTTTACCGGCTAGGAGCCCACTGAGGAAACAGGAGAGCAACATTATGGGAATAAAACGATATGCCTTGAGTTCTGATTCCTAGTCTTGACAGATTTATCTACTAAAAAACATCCACAGAGTATGGCAGTTCTCACCTACCTTTAGGAAGAACATGATTATAGGTTTATTTTTGTTGTTGAAATATGCCTGGCTTAAAGTTCAAATTTTTTTTGTTTTGCATCTAAAATAAAGGCACCTGAAGCCATAATTTATTCTAATATTTTATTTCCATTAATAATTAGAGTCTTTTCTGCTATCTAGCAAAGTGATAAATGCTTGTCTGATTGAGTTTTTGTATTCTTTCAGCTGAATCAGAGATCCAAATGTTTAATGACAAGATATGAATATGTGTCTAAGGGTCTTTAAGTTAAACTTTGGAATAAAGCATATACATCCCTACCTGGAAGATTCAGCAGCACTTATTCATTATCCCAGTGTATAATTATCACTTAGGATTTGAATGCTGAGGGGAAAGAACACCAAAGGCACATAATACTTTAAGTATATTCTTATGAGAAGGGTAAGGATTACTTTTTGTGTTAGCAATTGCTTACAGAGGTTAAGTGTTTTATGCATTTAATGGGTTTTGAAACAGAGTTGTCTCTGGTACATATTTTGCCTTCAAGAGGGAAATCTGCATATAAAATTTGACCAGCTGCTAAACTGTCTGCTTCTTTAAAGCCTGATGTATCCTTTGAGTTTGGTTCCTGTCATGTGCAGAAAGATGGCCACAGAGCCACATCTTTTCAAGTTGTTTTCCAAGGTGTGCATGAGGTTTAAAACATGTCTTGTGAGTCTCGTCACTGAGGAGTTAAAATCTGTAAAAAAACCTGGTTTTTAATAATCTCATCCACTATGCAGAGAGAAGTTATGTGATATATTTCAATTTTCAACAGTTTTTTTACTGGGGCATCCAATTTCCTTCTAGCCCCTGGTTATTACTCTTTCAGAACTATTTTAGTCTATCCTATCACTGATTCTTATAATGTCTAGTACCACTTAAGGAGGAAACATCTAAGTTATAAGTACTATTGAGTAAGTCACATACATACACTAAACTTAGGCTTCAAAAAAGTATTAGGAATGGCTTTAAAGGAACATTATCAAGGTTAGGCAGCTCACATCTTGACCGTCCAAATCTGAAAAGAAATGTTCTGTTTTATTGGGGAGTATTTTAAAAACATAAAATACCGTTTGGAGAGGAAGAAGGGTCAACCTTGCAATGTCCCTATAATGCTTCTCAGGTAGTTTACATTAATGATCCATGTCTAACAAATTTCCCAATAATCTTGAATAGGAACCTTGGTTAACTTTCTGTTTCATTTTATAGTTTTCAGTTAAGCACCATTTCATTGGGTAAGATTATATTCTGGTACATGTAAAATAGCTCTCAAATAAAAGCAGTATCTTCATCTCATTTTGTGTAATGGAGGGAGGTCTTCTTTCTTAATTAGATGCAGCACAAAATGGACTTGTCAAATTGAGTTCTGGCCATTGATCACACATCATGAAGAAAATGCGGGGAAACAAGAAGTTTCATTTTTCCAGATAATATGTGACAAAGGACAAGATTTTGCTGTGCCTTCTATTTTTACAGATTTTCAATTCCATCTGTATTCATATGCAGAACTTCTAATGAAACTTAATTTTTCTTGAAAAGAAACTGTTTATATTTTTAAAATAATACAAAATTTAATTAAATAATATAAAAGCAAATTTCTATAGCTCAGAGCTCTCTGTAAAGTACTTTGAAATTTCTTAAATAAATTCAAGTGACATAAAAATCCTCACTGTTAAAATGTGTAGATAAAAATAGAGACCTTAAAAAAAGAGAAAAAGAATGAGACATTAAATACCACAATGATATAGGGGCTTGTTTGTCAAATACTATTGGGTATTTTCAGGGAGATTCATCTGAGTTAATTTAGACACCTGCAAGTTATTTTTCTAGACTTAAAAAAACAACCTAGAAAACTGTCATCTTCAGGATATAGTGACCTTCTAGAGCACACAAGGAAAATATGCCCCTTTAGAGGGCAAAACATTTCCTGCAAGGACTAGAGTACAAGCCAGGTTGAATGAACGAGAGTCATCTTTACCTCCATTAACTGTATGGATATCCGTACAGTGACCAATTTGGATTTAGACAACCAAAATTTAGATGGTCAAAGACAAATTGATTTCATCCTTATGTTCAGAAACTGTACTGTAAAAAATGTTTTCCATCCACAAGAATTTATTATGTAAGAGTGATGCAGAAGTGAAGCAGTCCAGTCCTCATTCATTCATTCATCTGTTCAGAATGCTCTAATCTACCTTGTTTGGCACCTACTTGGAAGTGCTCTAATGAAACAAATAATTTTGGCCTCTGCTACCTGTCTTGAGGTTTCAGGCTGAGATTTCAGGTTCTTCTGATATGGTGACTGAACTGCTCAAGTTTCCTGTGCAAGCTCAGCCACTGAAGTAATTCCAGAGCCCTTATATTTGTAGCTATTCTTATGCAGGTTCAGAGCTTTCATTCTGTTATGTAAAGGACAAATCCAAATGAACCAACTACAAAAACTGTGTTTCTACCTTTTGTAAAATCCATATACTCCTAGTGGCAAATACTTTAGGGTAAATTTTGTGGTGGAAAAATGAAAGTAATCTGTGCTTTGAGAATTTGCACTCATTAGAAGGAAAATACAATGAAAAAATTTGTGAGAAAGATAAATACAGAGAAACTATCAATGTACTCTTCTTATCTCTTTCTTTCATTACTGTTTTTATCCTGATAGGCAGAACAGACAAAGAATACCCTTCAAAGTCGTAAGCTGCTGAAGTAGATTTCTCACGATGTGAGAAAATGAAATATGTCTTGTCTGAAGACAGGTGCTAACTAGGAAAAAGAAAAGGAAAAAAAAGAAAAAAAGAAAATGCAATGCCATCCTGTTTTTAGGTGAAGCCCTAAGTGTTACTTACAGGACATATGCTCTATTTTGAAAGTCTTGACCAGTGCTGGAATCAGGTGGTATCATGAACTTAATTTCCCACATATATGATTCATTGCTTTTTCTCCCTGAGCAGAGCCATCATTTCTCTAGTCCCAGGCAAATTAGATGCAATGTGTAGGGGACAGTGTATAAATTCAACTGCTTTCTCCTCCCAAACTGATGAGAAAGCATATTTATCTTTCATGTTCAAAGAATAATTTTTATTGCAAAGGGAAAACCTCACTAAAGACGTGCTTTTTAGTTAAATTAGATTTTTGGCTCTTGCTCTGAAATCTTAAAACAAAAATAGAAGTGTTTGTAAGCATGTCTTTATATATCAGGATGAGAAAGCTATTATTTCTGAGTTCCTTAGACTTTAAAAAGCAAATATGGAAAAATGCATATACCAAATTGAAACAGAATCTTATAATCTGTGGGACTTGTTCCCAAAACTGACCTAGTTATCAAAAGCTTTCCAAAGAACACATCCATATCTCAGGGGAAGCCATGCATTTCTGCAAAAGGCAAGGGATAACTAAGAAATAAATTATTGAAGTTTTGGAATTATTGTAAATTCCCTTCCCTTCCCTTCCCTTCCCTTCCCTTCCCTTCCCTTCCCTTCCCTTCC
>VZTJ01003038.1:836164-967253 GCA_013397795.1 Orthonyx spaldingii
TCCCTCTTTGCTTTTCTTTTCAGATTGGGAAAGCAGAAATTGCTTAGAAATGCAATAGATGAAGGATATGTTCCATGATAGTTTCTTATTCGTTAATTTCTGGATGATTTTTGTATGTGACAAAGAATCCAAGAATCAGAATAAATGTATGGCCAAGGTTGGGCAGGGCTAATCCCTTAATCATCCATCTTTTTCTGTCAAGCTGCTATCCAGCTGCTCACCTCCCAGCATATACTGCTACCTGGGGTTGTTCCTTCAGAGGTTCAGGACTTTGCACTTGACCTTGTTGAACTTCATGACATTCCTGTGGAACCATTTCTCCAGACCGTGGGGGTCCCTCTGGATGGCAGCATAACCCTCTGGTACATCAGCTGCTCCTCACACTTAGGCGTTATCTGTAAACTTAGTGAGGATACACTCTGCCCCATGAGACAGATCCTTGATGAAGATGCTAAGGGGGATTGAACCCAGTGCTGACCTAGGGGGTGGCCAGTCACACAGTTTTGAGGCACCCTCTACCTCACTCATCTAGCTCATATTTCATCAGCTTCTTCATCAGGATCTGGTGGAAGACAATTTTGGAAACGTTACTGAAGTCTAGGGAAACATTAAGCTGTCCTTTCTTTTGCTGAGTATTTCTTCTACGTTAACGTGTACCAAACAAAATTAATTTTATGACCTGGGCTGGATTGACAAGCAAGGCCAAGGAAAAGGAGGTCTGTTGGAGGACATAGATTTGATAGTAAATTATACTCTTTTAAAATGATGATTATAAAGACAACAAAAGATAAAGAAGACCTATGTTTGCCTGGTAGCAGAAATTTTGTCCTAGACCTCATATTTCATGGATGAATCCTAAATACACTTAGATGTGAGATAAATGCTGCGTATCTTCAAAATTAGTGCTTGCTCAAGGTATGAACAGAAATGGAACTGTAGTTGTACAGGCAATATGACAGATGAGATGTGTCTTGAACTGTGATCCCAAATCCTACTGCAGTTATTTATCTACTGTTGAAGCTCTGAATCTCACCAGACATAAACTGGGTATTGTATTACTGAACCAGTGGATGTCGAGGGCTACCCCAGAGTCACTTTAAGGCCCAGAGAGGGAAAATATTATACTCTATTTAACACAAGACAAACCAACACTAATCTTCTATGATAAGCAAAACGGCAACGAATTTTTTTTCTAATGTATAGGTCTCCATGTATCAATTAATTTGTGTAAATTGCAAGATAATCCATTATTTCCACAATTTAAAGTCTTTCTTTTTCTGAAAATAAGTATGTGTAAAATTACTGAGATCTGTGCAATTCTTTTTTTAAACAGCAATGTAAAATCCTGTGCTTATATTTTTCAAAATATTCCTAAAACTTATGCATGACCTAAAAGAATTTTACTTTACTAAACTGTGTGAAGTTCTAACTTTTCTATCAGTTCTACTGTGAAATGACAGGTGATTACAGTTTTAAGTTAACCACTTCTTAAATACGTAATCTGGAAATATATTAAACTCTATTAAAGACTGAAGCAATCTATAAAAAAAATTCTCATCTTATTAAAGTGGTTCTCTTGCCTTAATCTTTGTCTGGCCAGTGCTAAGTAAGCTGTAATTTTCCAGGAAATGATAGAATGTAGAGATATCATTAGGGCTAGATACTGGATAAAAAATACTAATTTGTAATTTTGACTCTTGAATCTGTACTGAATCTCCATGTACAAATGTCCTTCTTGAGACAATGAGATTGAAGGACGTTTCTTCTGACACAAAGACACAGATATTTGTTTATCTTATGTACTTCCTCTTCCTGTAGTTGCTTTAATTGCAGAAGTACAAAGAGATAAGAAATACTGATCATCTTATTGACATAATAAAAACCATCAAGCTTTTGTTCTCAGACTTATTCAATATGATTATGCTTTCAACAGTACTGGTAATGTACCCAAAGATAATTTTTTTTTCTTATTAGTAGCACCTTTGGGGAACATTAATCTCTGAATAATTGAGAAACACTGGCTAAGCTGTTAGCTTTAAATGACACATTAGTAGCTGTCATTTGAATTGATAGTTAGAGCTGTAATTGAGAGTAATGGTCAGAAGGTAACTAGTTCGTCTCTGAATTTTTACTGCTTTATTAAATTACTGACCTGATGCAACTCTGCACCTGGCTGAGATGTATAATCACAAGGTATCAGAATCTTTTTACCACATAAGGGCAAAAATTGGGATTATAATCCTTTCTATCATAAAGCTTCATATTCTGTTTTGTTGCCAAATTTTGGATGACTGTGTAGATAGATATTCTTTCAGTCTGTCTAGCTATCTGTCATCATGTCTGCAGAATTTTTTTATGACCTTCAATGTAGGACTCTCAATTGCTTAAACCTCATAAAGAATCAATAACCATTCCTTGCAAACAGAAGAAAATAAAAAATATTCTATAAGACAGTCCTGCCATATTGTGGCACAATGTTCAGTGTTTTAATTTTTTTTTCAGTATTCCTTTTTTTGCAGAAACAAGTATATAGATTTGAACTATTTGAATGAATTGTTATACTTTCCTAAATGTTATGCAAAATGGAGTAAGACACTTAGACATTAAATTCTGCATTGTTTTCATTTGGCATTAAAAATTACCATTCTGGACCAGCTCATATTTGCTCTTTTCTCCATCTATGGACATAGCATAATTTCTAAACCTGCTATTTGTTCTGTTATGTTTGTAGAGTAATTTATTGTGAGCATTCTGCCAAAATTTAGTATTTACCACTTTGAGTGCTGACATTTTTATGCTTCCACTAAAATACTCAGGTTGACTTCAGACCTGCATTTTATAAACAGAAGCAGCAGTCTCCTGTATCCCATCAGGATACCAAGATGCTGTGAAGAGATGCATTTCAGGGTCCATATCCTTTGCTACTTTTGTGGAAGAACACTTAAACACATTTCTGCGGCACAGAAATGTTGCTCTCTGTTCAATTTTTCTATCCACTTTAATGTTCTCAGCATGCTAACTCTCTCTTTGGAGTTCTGGGCAATGTCTAGAACATATTAAAAACTCATCTACATATTTTAAAGAAAGATATCATATCTGAAGTTCTTTTAATATTAAATAAACCTTGACAGTTTTCATTTTATGTCTGAGTTTAAGCACAAGGCCTGCTAGCTGCTCTAAAATTAACCAAAGTAATGCAAAGGGAATATATTAAATTAAAGTGAAAGAATTGTTGGTTTAGCTGTCATTAATGTGTAGAATTATTTTCTGTTGCATAATTGATATATGGACTGCTAATGTCTTACATCTTGGCTCTGCAAAAAATACTAGTAACTTGGATACAAGTTGCTGCATTTCTCTGTTATGAATGATTTTCTCGGCTTTCCAAAATCATTTTAGCAAAGGAATACAAATACTGTGTTAACACAGCCCAGGCCTTGTGAGTGCAAGACATCACAGAAGCTTGCATTTGTTACTAGCTGTACACTCACCGTTTTCTCCTGAATGCTACTTCCATAATGGGCAGACACAGAGAAAACCTATCTTGCACAATTTAATGGAACATGACAGTAGCAGTTAAGCCTGCATAGGAATAATTATCTCCACCCAGCATCACACTTGAGTCCCTCCCTTGCCTTGCAGCTCAGCTGACAGCCATTCTGCTCATTTGCAGCCCTATAGGTCTGCCTTGGCCAAGCCATCCATGCAGTTGAAGCCATTTGGCAGCATTCCACTTCTTGCTTCAGTTCAGCTTGGTACTGCACAGCATTCTGATTTAAAGACAAAACAGCTGCAAACCTCAACCATACAGTACCAAAAAGTTATTGGGAGGGCTGCCTGAGAAAAAACCATATTAACAGGGATTTGCCCTCAAGTGAGACTATTTGTATTTAAGTTCTATTTGCATAGATAAAAGACCTATCGCTCCCCAGTATTTTCAATAATCACATGAAATAATGAAAGGTATGAAATAGTGTCTGCTAAACATAAAAGAGTGGCATAAAAAATTGAGAAAGTATAAATAAAATTGGAAAAGGAGCTGATACACAGAGTGATATGAATCATTCAGTAGCTGATTAAGGTTTTTTTTAACATTGCCATATATTCAGTAACAGATCTAGTAAGAACAATTCATAAGATATGTAGCTGTGATCAAATAACTCAGCATGTGTTCTCAGCATAAAGCTTTGTGATAAATAAAGGATAGTTACAATAATTTCAAATAAAAATAGAATACTTGAGTCCAAGAATAGAGAGTAGTTTCACTGCTGTATATGAGTGTAGCTAACATTAGAGCAGTATATACATAGTCAAATGCATCCATTCTTAAAATGATGCTAAAAGCCAGAAGATGCAACTCAAAAAGAGAATCAGTCTTATGTTAGGAATTTTGAAAAAAAGCATATACTTTAAAAACTCTATTTGTATGTGTCTGAGGAGAAGTAGAGAAGGAGGTGAGTCGATTATGTGGTGACTTTTCAAGGAGGAAAAGTCAAGTTCTGAAATCTTAGCACTCTGTGAGGAAAAAGCATAACAAGAACAAAATTCTAGCAGCTGAAGCTAAAAAATTACATTTGAAATTGAGAAACATACTTTGAATACTAAGTGTGCAAAGCTGCTCATAAAAATTACCAAGATAAGTAGTGAATTCTCCATCTCTTGTCTTCAAACCAAGTATTTGCCTTTCTAGAAAAAATGTTTTGATCAAATTCAGCTCACAAGAGTGAAGTGAAACAAGGTATTAATCTTTCTGGCTCTAAAAAATATCAATATGTATCTATGATAACTATGTAAGTAATCATGATCACACACATGATGTTTAATATCATGGAAAGGCTTATATTTCTCCACAAAATAAAAGGCAATGGAGATGGAACTGCTGTTAGTCCCTAGTTGCTGACATGGCCAGAAATCTCAAAGCATAAAATACATGGAAGTATGAAGTACAACAACATTATTTTGTGACAGTGTCATACTAATATTCTTCTTCTGCAAAAGGTTGTCTGCAACAATATGTGATCTTCACCAAAATTAAATGGAACCCAGGCAGGAAGGTATATGTATTTGCTATATATACTAAGATTTGGCTGATCCTTTTATTTATCAGTTATAGTTACTAAATGTTAGTCAAGACTGACCCATTTAAAGTCATCAGCAATGAGAGGTCCTCAGATTATCATACTATTTTCTGTTCAAATGCACTACAAGTGACTTCAGACTGTTGGAAACTCACTGAACACATTGCTCTCTGTCCTATCCTGCATGTGGAATGCATAATTAGAAAGGGGTTTGGATGAATAAGGAGCTGATAAATCACACAGATTTAGGTAGTAGGTCCTCCTAATGTGTCTGAATCAGAACCATGAGAGATCCTAGTTAGGGATAGTTAAGAAACAAAAGATGTGTCATATGTCTGGTTATAGTATAAGAACAGTCTAGAGCAAGATAAGAAAAGATACCATCCTGAAAATCCATCTGTTCAGTTTCCATCTAATGCATAAGCTGGACAAGCGCCCTTCTGTTTGACCTGAAACAACTGATGCCTATGGTACTACTGATTTACTTTCCCATGCAAATACCCTAACACTGTGCTTTTTGCCTAGACTTGATCTTAAAAGCCATGAAATCAATACTTCCACCTAAGTCCCATAATGCAGTAAAGGTGCCCATGATATGCATAGCACACATCAAGGCACTCCAAGATGTTGCACCAACTCTTTTGGAAAACACAGGTAATGGTACCAGTGATGGTTATGTGTTCTGTCCTGTTCCTGCTTACGTGACTTAAATTTGCAACAAAGCATGCAAATGTTATGGCATCTGTGAAAGATGGCAAACTCTTCGAGCCATTTTTGTTCAACAGTTCTGTGTATTGATCACTGAAAAATAAACAACAAGACTCAATTCCTGGAGCAAATACATGAATGCAAAATCCCCTTTTCCAGGTTGTACCAATATCAGGGGTAGAGATTATATTCTTCTCACTTGGCTTTTTTTCAGTCTTTTGAATCATAAATCTGTTGTTCTCTGCTCCTCAGTGGTATAACTTGAACAGTAAAGATGCCAATTAACCAATCTAGTATTTAGGGTTTGTTCTTGAGAGATTTGAAGTGCTTAATTACCCTTAAGATGAAGAAATAGCACAATGCATGTCTCCTCTTGTGGGTACTCGTCTCCTATAGGCTATTTTTTAAAATATGCGTGACCTACCCAACAGCTATATTTAAAAAAAATATATTCAACTAAAAGAAAATGGAAAATACCCTCCTCTCACCTATATCTTGCAAAAAATGCAAGAAGAAATTGAAGGAAAAAAATGTTTTCACATCTCTTTCCAAATTCTCCTGTGTACTTTTTCACACTGACATGTTTTCTTCAAAAAATAATGTGTTCAGTGAAAACGAAATCAGAGTTGAGCATCACTAGAAGAACTGATCCGTCATGATACAGAATCAAAACATGGTGTGACAAGCTAATTACAGTCCATAGCAAGAGGAAGCTTAACTATCTAATAAGTGACAAGTATACTGTGGCTTTACACTGTCCTAGTTTTTTCTGTTTCTTAAGATATTTATGAAGAACATGGTCTTTAGGATATTTCTTACTATATTCTGTTATTACTGAAGTGTTGGCAGTGATGCACCTTTTAGCTGAGTAGTACAGATATGCTGTAAATCCATAATTTAGAATAAATCTAGGAGTTTTTTCTTCTTCCTAATACAAGTTGCTGCTAAGTTGACTGAATTATCAATATATTGCAATTGACAGTACATGTGCTTTCTCTGAGATCATACTAAAGAAATTTCATGGTACCTCTCCATAGCTACATTATTATTGTTAAAGTTATTTGTCATTAGCTTCTTAGAGGCAAGGAATCCTCACCTGTGCTTATTTTATGTGCCATTTTCAAAGCACGTGTTACTGGAAAGGAGTTTCAAGAAGGCAGAATATTTAACATGACAAAGCTATAAAATATGTAAAATTTCCTCCCTGATTATCTTCTGCACTGGTCACATGTATGCCCTACTCTTTGTTCTCCATTCTATGATGAGAAGTGAAAGAAGTGTACAAGAACCGTACATCACATTGCACACCGCTAAATGGGAAAATGATTGTTATGAACTACCTGCAAAACTCAGCCACAATGCTAACCAGTCGTGTTGCCTAAAATTTGATACCCTGAAGATTTAGCTGCACTATTCTGACACAGAATATTAACATTCATTAAAGAAAAATGTAGTCATAAAAAAGTCATGACTGCAGAAAACCACTTAATCATGAAATGTGCATTTTGGAGAAGAGTGGGATGCATACAGCCTTGCTTGAAGAATATCACAAAGGTCTTAAACCATTACGAAACTTTGGTTCAAAATAAAACCCCTTGGATGATCATACTTGAGTTTTCAGACTATAGAGCAACTCATCGTGTTTCTGTTCTTCTTCTGTCCCATGAGAAAAAATTAAATATTCAAGTAAAACCATAAGGCATATGAAGCAATATCAGCATTTTCAAGAGGCTCTGTTTATTGCATTACCAGATTTTTTATTCATGAACTTGGCTCTAATCATATTAGTATCAAAGTTTATTGTTTTTATATATATAATGATGATAACATTATTAATGTAATCACTGATGATCAATGATTAATTATGGATTTTCAGTATTATTAAAATAATGCTATTTTTTAAGATTGATATGCTAAATTTAATAAGTACATGATGACTAGCTTTTCTTATGATACATATATGAATAATATTCATTCTGAGGCTTACTTTTACTACTTCAACACAATTTTATACAAGACATCCTTTCATTTTTTGAACTCAAAAATGTAATGATTTTAGGAGGCATAAGAAGTGTGTCTTATAGATTATTCTTTTTTTATCTTTATATAATGTCATGTAGATTGAATTCAGGACTATGAATTGGCCAAAAAATTATGTGTGAAAGCTGAAAGTTCTATATCAGTAAGCCATTACTAAGAGAATAATTAGATGGAGAAAAGATAGATATATAGAACTACAGAGAGCTTGTAGCCAAATGAGGGGGGTGTTGCAGACAGGGAAGTAGAAGCCTGCTAAGATATAATTGACATTACCTTCCTTGAACCCTACAGGCAGCTGAAAAACCCACAGCTCTTTGCTCACTCCCCTCCAGTGGGATGGAGAGAGAATTGGAAAAAAAAAGGTGCAGCTTGTGGGTTGAGATAGAGTTTATTAATAGGACAGAAAAAGGAAAGAGAGAAAAATAAGAAGGTAGAACAAATAATGCACAGTGCAATTGGTCAAGACCCACTGAGCAAAGCACAGCTGACCCCTGAGCAGTGGGGGCTCACCCCACAGCCAATTCACCCCAGTTTTATTGCTCAAAATGACACCAGATGCTATGGAACACCCCTTGGGTCAGCTGTCACAGCTTTGTCTCCTCCCAGTTTCCCATGCATCCTCAACCTCCTTGCTAGCAGGGTGGCATGAGAGACTGAAAAGTCTTTGGCCTAATGTCAGCCCTGGTCAACCACAACCAAAACATCAGTCTGTTGTCAACGTTGTGCTCACCTTAAATCCAAAACATAGCACTGTACCAACTACTGGGACAAAAATTAACTCTATCCCAGCTGAAAGCAGGACAAACACCTAAGTAGCATAACAGGAAACAAGAGTGTAAGCATTTATAGCACAGTAATGCTACCAAGAGTAAACTAGGCCTAAATATATGAATGACACATAACCAAAAAGCTGTAAATGAGAACTTGTGTCTCCACTGGACAGTAGAGTACAGTAAAAATGAAAACATGTTTCAAGTAGTAAAATCTGCAAGACAAAAAAAAAAAAAAAGGAGTGATGAGGGTAATTAGGAAAAAAGTCTGGTGTAATTGCAGGACTCTTGCAGAATGAGTGGGAAGCAAACTCAAAGTCCTTATCTGAAAAATATTAACAACTTTCTTGGAAGCAGTTCAGATCCTCACACTTTCTTTGGAGAAGGAACTGAAAAGCATCCACAATGAAAAAGCTAAAATGGGTAAGAAAGAGGTCACCCACTTGAGTACTGACCTCCTCCACTGAATATCATTCCAGCCGGGCCAGCCCAGCCTTGAAAACTACAGCCATGAGGGCTGTGACCTTCACTGCCAACCACAGCAGTACCATACACCGACACTGGGCGTAGAGTCAGGTTGTCAAGGACTAATTATTTGGATACATAGCGATAATGACAGATAATGAGTAAGAACTAAGCCTTGGCAGCAAGTGTGGAGTTGATGAATGTCAGTCTTCTAAAGTGCTGTTCTGAAGTCTGAAACTGGCCTGATTTATCCATCTCTTTATTCTTCCACCACAGTGATCTCTCATTTCCTCGGGCTTTTGGAGATGTATAGCCATATACTTAGTTGCCAAAGGGCTTTTACAGAAGGTCTGAGTGGAAATTATTGATGTGTTTTGTCACTCCCATGTAGCCAGTAAAAAATCCCCAGCCTAAACCAAACAAACCAGACAGTTAACTAAAGCCAAATCATATGATCATTAAGATTGGAAGGCACCTCCAGAAGTGTCTTCCCCTCACTTGAAACACACATGGCAGTGAGGCTTTCCTCAAATTTTTTGTTCTTCCTTCTCTTTCCAAAGGATGACATGAAAGATGTGATGGGAGCTGGATAAAGATGAGGAAATTATATGGATCCAAGAGATGGAAGTGCGAGAAAAACTGAGAAGTGAAGCAGCTGCAACATTGAGGGAAAAAAGAAGGAGCACTCATGATAGAGCAGTAGAAATGAATAAAATAGAGATTAGTTCAGTTTAAACCCTTAAAAGAAATTCTGAATTTCTGTCATTAGAGTCTGAAGGAAAGAGAGACAAAGAAAATGCTTTGTTGTTTATGGAGATCCCTTACCAATTACTGTAATGAACAAATCAAACTACTTGGAAAAAAAAAATTAATTTATTGCCAACAAGAATAGATTGGTGTAATGAGGAGGAAAAAAGACAAAAAATAAAAAAAACACCTCTACAGCTTCTTTTCCCCTGCGTTTTGCTGGCTGAGCTTCACTCCTTCACTCCTGACTCTCAAGAGGTAATGGGGGCTGAGGGGCAAACACTGACAGTGCTGGGGCATGGACACCACACAATGCCCCTGATCTAGTTTCCCTCTCACTTTTTGTAGAAGCTTGGCCTGAAGCTTACTGTGCAACAGAACAACTGTGATTCATTCAAATAATGTTTTAATTAGATCCTACAAAAAATACCCAAATAAGAGAACCTGTTTCCTTAAAGCTTCTTCTGCCTTTTTTTTTGGTAAAATGTAGTAAACATTAGAAGTGATTCCACAAAGCTAGATTGTATAGCTTGTATTGTACTTCATGGGATTCTTGTCAGTATTTTATATGAAAGGTGTTAACTGTGTTTCTTTTTTTTAATAGATTGTTTTGAAACAAATACAAAAACCATGATTTTGTGGGATTGCAACCTTGAAAAACAACTATCATCAAACAGAGAAGAACCCCATAGTTCTCTGGAGGCTTTGCCAGAGAAAGGTGTTATCAATAAGTACAAGAGGGACTACCAGTTATGCAGGTAAGGATTGGTCAGCCTTTTTAGATCTGTGGAGCTGTGAGGCAGTTTTACTTTAAAAACTCATGTATTGTATGTTACACTTACAGCTTTAGCCACAGATGTGCATTGGATCATATCACCACCCATAATAGGCAGCCAGAGGTCACCTATTGCTTCCTCCCCAGGCTGACTGGTTAGCTGAAAGGCTTTGGGATGCTACTGAGAAAATTCTAAATAATTTCTGATAAGAATGACATTTTGGTCCTCATTGTAATGGACATGTTATCGTTTTTCAGTAAAGCTTTATAAACATGACTAGGTTGTTATGAGATTATTACTAGGACACAAACCACTTGTAAGGTGAACCAGTAATACAGTATTTCCAAAATACACTCTTTTGGTTTTGAGTCTTGGAAGATAAACAAGATGCATCTGCTACGGCTGGAGTGGACATTTTAGTTTCAATTTGAATCCTCGAGAAACAATAACTTTATAGACATAAAGTAGTTACTTTAAATACATACATGTATATATTTACGTATACATTACATGTATACATTACAACATTTGTCAAAAATAATATTAGTATCTAGACAATCATACCACTCACAGAGGATGTTTATCATGGAAAGGCATTTCATTACACTGTTTAGACACAAGTCAAGCTGGTGCAGTAGAACGTGTTCTTCATTCACAATTCCTAGCAAATGGACTTTTAATTAGGCAAATTCTGCAACACCTGTGACCTGGACAAGCCTCACCACCTTTTGTAATGTTGCCATGTAGACCAAAAAAGATTGTGATTTGTCATCAAAATCCAGTCATTCCCTCAGGAAGACTGATTTATTTAGACTTATGTGAAAGCTAAAAATGAGCTCACCAACAGCCTTAAGTGCCCTTGACAAAATAAATCCTGAGGGTAGGAATCTGAAATAACCCACAATAAATTGCCATCTTTTGAACATCTTCCTACATGATTAGTACAATTACAGGTCTGTTCCTTCCATTGCAACTATTGTGAAAGGTAAATATTTCAACAGTAATGCTAGCTGGCAGTGTGATACACTAAGAATATAACAGTTTTAACTCCATGGTTCTGCAGTGCTATTTCAATAATTTTCTGCATCTCAACCCCCCCTCCCTATTTTCTATACAGGGCTACTGTTCTCAGCATAACTGGAGTAGATAATGGGTAAGTTCAAATCTGGCATCACAAATGATATTTGCATTAAACCACTGTCCTGTTTATCTGTAAGACACAATGATTTTTCTGGATTTCATGTTAAGTATTTGCCTTAAGGTCCTTTTCCTCCCCAGAGAGGTGGGGTGCCTGTGATAACCATGCATTGCAACAGTCTGTGATGCTGCTTTGTCCTTGAAAGTGGCAAAAGGGCATGCAAGCGTATGATGTGAAGGCAGATATGCAGCCAAACCATGGCTGAGGAGGCTGTGGAACTGTATGACAATTACCCACCTTGTGACTGGCAGCCCATATACAACCCAGTCAGTGGCAAAACCAGAATTACAACTCTCTTGGCCACTTGTCACTCTGGTAGACATTACATCCATGTCTTACAATTTGCTCTGAATAATAAGAAAACAACATCTGAATTAAACATTTTTATTGCTCTTGTTGGTTACAGACATTGAGGCATATATTTAAACTCACATGGTTAAGAATCTGAAACAGAATACCTTTTTGTTGCCCTAACTTTAGTGACTTTTAGATAATCTGTCAAAATATTGTCTTTGTGTTGCTGATGTTTCTCTATCCAGAAGAACAGTCTACTTATGCCTTTGCTTCTGAACACAACCAAATCAATCTGTCTGCACAAAAGAGTAGGGAGAAGCCTCTAAATTATCCCTTGTGAAAGAAACTTAAAAATAAGAAGCAAGTGAAATAACATCATAAAGCATGAATTGATATGAAACAAAGGCTATTTTTCCCTGGAATCAGGGCTATCAACAGAAAAATTAGAACTTTAATGAATTGTGTTCAGACTCAAAAGGAGAATGTCAGTGATGAAAGGACAAACATATTTTTGTGCATGTTTTTCACCATGGGGTGAATATTGACTCAAGCTGAGGAAAAAGACACTATAAATATATATGAAAGACCACATTTAAAAGAAATTCTAGAATCCTGTCATGACAGTGTATTGCAATTTGATTCTTGCCTGTCTCTCCCATTTTAATTAATTCAGACACCAAAGATAGAAACTTCCTGCTCCTGCCTCAGTGTGAATCTTACCTGGGTCAAAAAAATAAAAAAATTCATTGAGGTGTGCCTACAATGAGGCTCATGACAGACATGCCTGGTCCAGCTTTAAGTTAGTTCAGAGGCAGTGTCACTGCAGCAGGGTGGCAAATTGCAACTTCTGGACTTGCATGTGCAATGCCCATATTGACTCTAACACTTGAACTCACTCACTTAGAGCTAGACTGGGTGTCCCTGCAGAGCACTGCTTACTGGGGTGCCAACTCCTTAGCCCTCACCTTGTGAAAGTGGTCACTGCTGCTTGCCCACAAAGGAGAGAGGTTCCCCTCTCTGACCTGTCCAGGGCTTGGCTTGGTGCAAAGCAGTAGGGCAGGTGGTTCTCCAGCCTGGCAACCTGAGTAACAGGATTGTATTGACCACAGAGCACCCAGTGAAGTCGCCAACTAAACATCAAATGAAAAAATGAAAACTAAAGTAATTTTCTAAGGGCAAGTTCGAGATAGCACTAGTGGTGCAACAGGGAGCTGGTAAACAATTTTTTGTGAAATAAAGAAATGTTTTGCCTGATCACTGAAATCCTACAGGAAAAATGTACATTGTACAGTAAGAAAAAAAAACAAGAAAGGAAAACTCTTAAATTTCAGAGAACTGGGACCATAAGACTGTCTCTAGCTTTTTGACAACATTGGCCATTAATCATATTTTAATGAAATATTGTTGTGATATAAATCTGATTCATTAAATCACCCACAGTTCAGTTAACTGAGTGTTCAATACTACTGTGTAACTACTGTGTCTGAACATGATTCAAAGAAGTCAGATAATACTTTCATAATGAAAAAGAGAAATATTAGTCTCTCTGATTTTTCTGGGTTTTTATTAGTATTTTAAAAATATATTCCCTTTGATTTTTCTTTTTTTTTTGGTGGTATTTTTAAAACATATTCCCTCTATAGCCTACACAAGTTTTGAATATGTTAAATGTATTTATTATTTTTTAAAATTACTTATGTGGTCATATGGTAAATATTGCTTGCATTTGTGCAGACAATCTGTAAAATAGGTTCATATTTTAAAGTCTTATGTACTTAGGTTGACTGCTGAAGATTTTGAAGTATTCCATAATGGTGAAATGTTGTTATATCCAACATGGATTCTGACCCAAAGCATCCCCCAGGAGGTACAAACCAATGTAAGACCCTAGATTTTCTGGGTCTGTAGTGTGAAGCATTAGTCAAGAAAGAAAAAGAAGTTGTTATTTGATAAATAGAATGAGGATTTAGAAAATGGAAGTACAGAGCTATTTTTGATTCTCTATGATATTAGTGACACCTCTACTGTGTTCTGTTTCATGAACTCATTTTAAAGCCACATTGATATATTGGAAACTGCTTTAAAAAGAGCTACAAGAATGACAGAAGTTCTAGGGGAAAAAAGCCTTTTCAGTGAGATACCTACTCAGTTCAATCCCTTCAGCTTAATGAAATGAAGGTTATGAAGTGAACCTAATCATGATCTATAAATGCAGATACTTCCAACACTGGAGGGAAGTTTTATCAATCAAAGACATTAGAGACATGAAGCCTGAACACAGAGCGTAGGTCAATTGAGAGTGGAAATGAAAGAAGCATTTTTACAGTGAATCATCACTAACCAACTGAATAACTTACCTTGATGCTTGATAAGTGTTCAGATAAAGATTAGACGTCTTTCTGAAATATATGTTCTAGCTGAAACAGAAATATAAGGCTTGATATGCCATTCAGGAAAACCAGATATGTTAAACATGTCCTATGATTACCCAAGTGTAAATTAATCTAAAATGTGAACTAGTGTTTTATACAATTATTGTCCTGGCAACTGACTTTGCTGCAAACCAGTTTCCAGATGAGACTTTGTTTGTAGAACTTATTTTATCTTTCATTCCTGAAAATGCACAAAATATTAAAACAACCTTCCTAGTAGACTTTGTTCTGTAGTGTATTTCCAAACTTAGGAAATTTCACAAGACATCATTGTCACCCGTTTTTAGATAGTTGCCATTTGTTTGTCTTAGAGATCAAGACAGAAGGAAGACTGAGGGCAAGGGCAATTTTGTTTTATTTGTTGACTAAAAATTACAGGAAGTGTAGAAAATTTCTTGAAAAATGCTATTCACCATACTGACAGTTAGAGGTTATCACAGCTTTGTCCTTTTCATTCCACAGTGTCACAATCGGCTTGCCTTGCCTTGCCTTGCCTTGCCTTGCCTTGCCTTCCCTTTGCCTTGCCTTTGCCTTGCCTTGCCTTTCTCTTTTATACTTACTGTGATGGCATAGAAGTTCTAGCTAGACCTTCTTGTTCTGAGCTATACTGTCTTGCGCTTCCTTGGATCAGAAGCAGATAAACCAGGCAGCTTGAAAAGGCAGACACCACTCCAATGCATATTTATTATGAGACAGTAAAATTGTTCTGCGTAAAAAACTTGTCTCCCAGTATAACCTGGACAAAGGTACTCACTTGAGCAGCATTAGAATAGGATGTCTGCCATGGCTGTTTTGATGAGATAGAGGGAAAGACTGCCTTTTGTTTTATCTTTCAATGATGTGTTTCAAGATCTATCCCACATCTCTCTTTTACTTGACTTCCTTTTAGTTTACTGATTTTGATCTCACTCATTCTAACCTGCAATTTTCTGTTCACACATTCCTCACTCTGATTTCCCTTATTTGTATACCAACCATACGAAATTCAACATGGGCAAGTGCCGGATTCTGCACCTGTGATGGGGCAACCCTGGATGCACAGACAGACTGGGGACTGACACACATGAAAGTGCCGTGGAAGAGGACCTGGAGGTCCTGCTTGATGGCAAGTTGAATATGAGTGAGCAGTGCCCTGGCAGCCAGGAGGGCCAACCCTATCCTTGACCCTGGGGGGCATCAGGCACAGTATCACCAGCCGGGCAAGGGAGGGGATTGTCCTCTCTGCTCTGCACTGGGGCGGCCTCACCGTAAGTCCTGGGGGCAGTTTTGGGTGACACAATGTAAGTAATACATAAAGCTTTTAGAGAGACTCTAAAGGAGGGCAACAAAAATGGCAAAGGGCCTTTAGGGGAAGCCATACGAGGAGTAGCTGAGGTCACTTGATCTGTTCAGCCTGGAGAAGAGGAGACCGAGGGTAGACCTCATTGCAGTTATAACTTCCTCATGAGGGGAAGAGGAAGGACAGACACTGATCTCTTCTCCATGGTGACCAGTGACAGGCCCTGAGGGAATGGTCTGAAATTGTGTCAGGGGAGGTTTAGGCTGGATTTTAGAGAAAGGTTCTTCACCCAGAGGGTAGTTGGGCACTGGAACAGGCTCCCCAGGGAAGTGGTCACAGCATCAAGCCCGGCAAAATTCAACAAGTGTTTGGACAACACTCTCAGGCATATGATGGGACTCTTTGGGATCGTCCTGTGGAGGACTGAGAGTTGGACTGGATGACCCTTGTGGATACCTTCCAATTCAGCACACTCTGATTCTGTAATTCTTCTTTTTTCCTTATTTACTCTTCTGCTTTTCTTTTGTCTTGTCTTCGGTCTTACTGCTAGTTTTCTGGTTCTTTTGCTTCATAGTTCAGTCTTTAAACCTCTAAAAATTACTCTAGAATTTCACACTACTATGAAATATTTACATAATATGTCATAAATTGGTGAAATTAATTACCAGTGAGATTCTCGTGATATAACTGAAGTTGTTCCTACATACAGCAACAAGAAAACCAGCTTAGTATTTTTAATATCATATATGCTTTCACCCTGGAGGATAATAAAGCATAGAGGCAACCCTTCCAAAACACAGGAGAGAATATGCGGGTTGTATAATGAAGTGATTTTCTTTAATAAACAAGATAGATACATATGCCTCTTGAGGTCATTCCTACTAGTACAAACATGAGCAACTCAGAAAAAATTGTGATTTGTTATGCTTCTTTCTTTTGCTTCCCCCAGGCTATTATTTCAATACATTGTTTTTAGGGGGAGGCAATGTGATTTTTAATATGAATTATGGATAAATCTGAAATGTGGGAATTAGACTAAAAATGCATATTTATTTAAATTTTAGAGAAACACAAAACAAGAGATTAAATTTTTCTAATGTATTGTGTCATAAGGTTGAGGGGATGCTGAATTTTGGAATGAGACATTAAAGATCTTTAAACAGAGAAGTAAAGAAAACTGCTCTACTAGTATAATATATTATTAGTACCCTACTGAAAAAAAGAAGCAGAGAAACACTTTTCTGTGTGCATCAGTTGGGGTAAAAAGAACATATAGAATTTTTAATTTATCTTTTTGTAGAACACCACTTATACCTGTGTCACTATGGAAATAATAACTCACTGTGGATTCGCACTGTTACTATTGAAAGCTGCGTTTCAGAAAAGTTCTTGGTAACACTTTGTGCCTCACTTCCAGGGAGTCTGAGGCTATTGGTCAAAATGCAGTTCTCCAGTTTATACAGACTGGTGGGATGTTCATTGCCTTCAGAAGCAGAAACAACTTTGTCAGGTCTTCTCCAAAGCCTGCTCTAATTGTCTCACTGCAGAACTATCTTGTGTGAAAGCTCTTGGTCCAGGGACCTGGGTATTTCAAAGCTTTTACTGTACCCCACAGAGCCATCCATTGTGCTTTCACAACCTTTAAACTGTCAAAAATACTTTAGAAATATTTCATAAGGTTAAAAAAAAAAAGAGGCTTTATGCGGAACACTTTTTGTTTCTCAGAGGAAGTGGGAATGGAGTGATGCTAGAGTCCTTTAGGCTAACACAAACACACATCCATTTAAAGGGTTGCAAAATCAAATAAATTAGCAAAAATCAACAGCAGGCTGAAAAATTAGCAGGTAACAGGTATCAACATTAATTCTAGACTCTTTGTCTCCTACACCATTCCCTCCACACCAGTAGTATAGCTGCAGGTTTGCTGTCCCTCACTATCAGAGTTTTATTTCTGATTTCTGACTTTCAGAATCAGGAGTGAATCTTGATGCTAAAATCAGTGAATTGTGCAGGTTGTGCATGTGCTTTTCCAACAGTGGTTTTCCTTGTTTTGGGCTTTCAGAAAAACAGTTGTCCAATCTAAAGAATGGTTTTCAAGATGTAGTTTCTGGATCTGTCAGAGGACTGGGATTTTCTACAGGTTTTTAGGAGATGTAAAAATAGAAAAAGACAGCAACAGTAAAGCACAGGGAGTTAGAAAACATAGTAACTTTTGTTTCTGTATTTGTATGTTTTCTCACTTCGTGCAAGACGTATTCCTTGGAGCATCAATATTGTCTAGCTTGGATAAAGTGTGTGCACATACAGTGTCAGACAAGAGAGACTTGTGGACAAACAGTGCTTTTAAAGCATATGCATAAATATATAGATACAAAATATAACTCAAATTTAAAGGTGGCATATTGCCACAACAACCTCTATTCTTTGTTGTTAATGATTAATTTCCATGTCAGTAAAACTGAGATCATGTTGGTCTTTTCTTTCTCTTCTTTTTTGATTCCAAGTTTTCATTCCTCATATTAAGTAATAAGAATAAAGAATCCCAGTAAATATGTTGGAAAATTAAGTAACATACTGATATTTTTCAAATAGAGTACCTGGACTCCATAATTCATTTTTGGTGGAAGGATATAGAGTACCTAATTCTAACAGTTAAAAAAATATTTAAACAGGAGGTGAAGGTGAAACTATATTATGATAGTGTACTAGACGGGCTTTTTGATACAAGAAAGGCGAGGAAAGATGAAAAAAATTCTGTGGCTCAAAGATCCAGACCTTGGATACATTAATTATAAAGGAGTTCTGCAAAAGGTAGAGCACTGTTCTGATAACTGTAGGGAAGCTTCCCATGTTTGATCAGTTTCAGAATAGGGAGTTGCAGAGCTCCACAGCTCCAGAAAATAAGTTATGTAGAAATAACAGTTCAAAACAGATGTGAGAGAATACCAACATTCACTGGAAGGCTTTTAATCACACTGGGTACAGTTAAAAGCTTTCCTGAGATCACAGGGAGAGATCTGTGAAGTAAGACCTGAAGTAAAGAACAGGCTGCCAAACATAAATCACTCAAGTTTTTCATCAGCCATCAGTGTTTGCAAAATAAAATGCTTCTGACATTGCTTGTGTTTGTAGCAAAAGCCATTATCTCCCCACAGTTTGTGAGCTTCAATCTCTCAGTATTGTTAATGAGGGTGTTCATCTCACCTGACCTTACACACCTGACAGTCACATGCTAGTTATTCCAGTATTCCAATGAAGGGCAGAAATAGGCACCTCTGGGATATGGTTAGTTTTATCCTAACATGAATGGAGTAAAAATAATGGGAAGATTTGATGGCATTTCTTCAGTGGTAAAGGAAGTCCTTGGACAGTAAAAGCTGTTCTCTGCAGGCTGAGGGTGTATTTAGTTCTGCACTCACACTGATGAGGATCCTCTTTAGCAGGAAAAAGGGGAAAACCTGAAGCATAGAGGGGAAAACCTGAAGCATAGAGGAAACTGGAGGACAAAGGTAAGACCCCTCCCCTCCCACGTGTCTTTGCACATACAGCATAAGCACCTTTTATCTTGATCCCGTATAAACTCTGAAGAATCCCGCAGTAACATTAGCCAAAGTCCATGCCCTTTCTTCCCCATGCCTCAGTCTACCTGCCTCAGTCTCGTTGTGCCTGGGGGTCTCTCCACAACCTCCAGCAGCCAGGCATAGATTTGTTATTTTCATTTTGAATGTTCTGGAAGGGTACATTGGGCAACTGCATTGGCCTCGCTCAAAATTGATTGCTGCAGATTGCTGCAGATGAGGCTTTTAGAAAAATAACAGAAGTGCCTTCTGATATTAGCAGATTCATTGTGATAAAGGAAACACATTTCCAGGGCTGCCATTTCTAATCTTACACTTGTGATCATCTGGAGATCATTACATAATTTGGTTCCATTTGAGACATTCATTAGGGAAAAACAGATTCTGCAGTCTTGATCATATGTTTATTTAATGCTTTCAGAGTATTGCCACTTTGGCTGATGTGAGTCTCATTAACGTTATCAAGGCCACACCAAACTAAGTCAGAAAATCTTGTGGAAGAGAATCTCTGCCAGCTTCACTCTTGTCCTGATGGCTACTACCTGCTGAAATTTCACAGAACTACAGTGAACAGCAACTATTCCAATGGCTAAGGGCAGGCATGCAGTTCCTGTGAATGGAAGAGCCATCCTATAGTATAACCTATACTTGTAATGACTGTACATTACTCATGCAATTATGGAATTAAACCATTAGTATTTGATTAGTATTTCATCAGTGAACAGGAGGAACAATAAGAAGAGGAAAAAGACTCATTTTATTTCCTTCTAACTACTGTCTACAAAATTATTTTAAGAATATTTATACCTCTCTCTTTTCTTCTTTTTTTTTTTTCTTTTCTCTAGGCTATGGCTAGCCCACTGTACTAAGCACGGGAATGGAGGGAAGGAGCTGAGCACTGAGGAGGAAAAGAGGAAAGGACTGAACAGAGAAGCAATGATTCTAATGAAAGCATGGGGCTGGAGCAACAAACCAGAGGTTTGGGGATTTTCAGTCTTAAACAGGTAAGTAAAATCTTTCCTCCATTTCTTCCTACCCTGCATATGAGAAGCTTCTCTTCAGCAGCCTCACTGATTTCCAAATAAAAATGCATTACAGGAACCATGCTGTAGTTATTCTTTTTATAGTTTCACCAGCATGGGAGGGAGCATGGCAACATCAGAAAGAGTTTTGTTACAAGCTGTGTGCTGAAGGGCTAATGGTGAATGAAGAAGATACAGTGATCCCAGTTCTCAGGTCATATTTAATCATTTGTATTTTATTTCTTTCTTTGCTTAAAAAAAAATCACAAACGCCCTGCTAATTTAGGAAGCTAAATAACATTTTCAAAATGCATTGAAAACTAATTTCACAAAGTTCTTAGAACATTAATGAGGCAGGATTATCTACTAGCTCTTCTATTAGGAATTATAAAAGGAAAACAGGATTATTATCATAAAACATAGTAGCAATATAATATTTATTTAGATATTGTTTCATATATTAATTGTCTATTAGCACACTTTTATATATCCATGTAAGTGTATGTCTATCTATGCATGCATATATAGAACACCCAGATTGGAAGGGACCCTGAACGTTTATCTGATATGTGTGTATATAAAACTTCTTTTTTTCTGTCTAAAATACATATACACGTGTTCCCAAGAGCCTACATTTCTTTGAAATTCATTGGCTTTAGTTTTCTAAGTTTACTTTGGAGCTTTGAAATTCTAATCTTTGCAAGGTGTCTATGAAAGGTGAGAACCACTGCTCCATAAGCTGAACTATATTATGATGGGTCTAGCTTCACACTTGAGTTCTATACATATTCTCTTGTTGAGAGAGAAAAAAGTGAGTTTCTATGAGGAAAAAAGGGCACTTTTCTTGCAGTGAAAGGGGCAAGCTATAGAAGAGGCTGAGTACTCCTGCAGGATGCATCCTTGGAAAGATCTCTTCTGTACAGAACAAAGCTTATAATGTCTTGCAAATCCAAAGGTAGATGGGTTGGATACCAAAATGATAAAAGGAAGGATGATCTTATATCATTTTTAAAGGAGGATGTTCAACAAAATACTTTAGATCCCTGGCAGTAGTTTTGTTGTACAGGAGGTATCTTCTGTCTGAAAAAATTTTAGCAAATGCCATACCATGGTTTCAGAAGTTTGTGAGACAGGTTTGCAGAATTCCATAAATTACTCTTTAAATTCTAAATATGACATTCAACTGTTCTTAAGCTGTACATTCCCCTTTAAATCATATATGGCTGCCTTGTTCTCAGGACCATAGGGATACCTGAACACTGCTGCCAGAGGAGGAAGCATCCTGCTACCATTCAGTCTACCACACATACTATGTGTAAGACCTTAGTCACAGACTTGTTCCTAACACTTAGAACAAACCTGCACTGTGGGAATGAAGCATTCTGCATAACACTGTAAGCTTAGTCATAATGTAGCTACATTTTGCCTTAAAATTATGTGCATGCTTAGGGTCCGTCCAATCCCTCCTTGCAAAGATATTATATGATTCTTTTGATTCAGTCTCATAAAATATGGCACTTTCATTTGAGCTGAGTAAAACTCTTATTCTAAACATCTCAAATTGTTAGAAAGAATGTCGCAATAGTATTTCTGCTGATAAATTATGTGCATTATTCTACACACTTCGGTAAGTCATATAAGATTGAGAATGTGTTTGAGTCTACACAAAGTCAAGAGTTGAACTATATTGAATTGTGTACTTAACTTGATGTAAACATTAAATGAGATATTCTAAGATCTGCAGCTCTCATAGTTAACATGTGTTAATATCAATACCTTGCCCTAGGTTATAGAGGAATGCAACCTGACTGCCTGCACACTCACCTATTTTTTTAAAGTTCACTTTTCCAGATGAATCAAGAAAATAAACATCACAAAGAAAATGAAATAGATTTCTGTGATGCAGAAAAAATAGATCTAGTGACATTTTAGGCCCCCAGGTTCTCCTATCTGGCTTTCAGTTGTCAAACCAGAAGCACAGAGGTTTCTTTTAAGTGCAGAGGCTTCTAATTCATCAGACCCATGCAGATATTTCAAATATTTGATATCCTCACTACTCACTGTATCCTAATCTCCATTATATTCTACCTTTGTTTGCTCCTATTGTGTTTGTCTAGTGATCTAGCCAATATTTCCTTTAGAAAACAGAACACAAAGACGTGTCCATAATGTTCTGCACAAATGCTCAACTATGTGTTAACTGCAACTTGAAGCTTATGTCTTCCCAGATGCTGTAAATGGCAACTATATTCCTTAGGAATTGATGTAGAGTAGCAGCAGATGAAAAGGAACATTGTAATCCTAAAAGAAAACAGAAAAGAATAATTCAACTGATAAAGCACACCAGAAGTGGATTAAACAGATTAATTGTCTGCATCAACACAAAAACGATGGAAAAGATAAATCAAGTCTCTAATGGAAAGTAACTGGAAGTGACCAGCGGATTAGAAATGTGAAGTGGAAAATGTCAATGGATGTTTTAGTAGGTATGGCTGGCCTTTTTATCTGTCTTTCTATTTCAGGGTTATTGTTTGCTTCAGATTGAACTGAGAAGGAAAGCATTAGCTTTTTGCTAAAATGTCTTTTCAGACACCTTAATGTCTGACTGAATTCAGATATCCCATTCCCAGCTGGATCTCACCACATGGCTGCCACCTCTTTTGCATGGAATCACAGTCTTGATATTGACAGGCTACACTAGTATAACCAGCTAATAGTTTGCCTATTTCTTGTGTGAGAAAATCTGATCCGATGAATATAGAGATAGCCAAAGTCAATACTGCACTTAGGCACTGAAGGATATACATTTCTTCATAGATACCAAAATATTCATCAGTACTGTTTATTCAAAAGAAAAAGTCTTGTTGACAAGGCAGGAGTAAAATTGAGATATGTAACTATTTTTATCGTACATGGAATTATGTCACTTTCAAGAGACAAAATGCTGACAAGAATACCAATTAGAATACTTAGTTACCAGCCTTGCTTAGTTTTACATTCATGACATTTGTTTACATTAGATTTTTAATCTATCAACTTTTCAGAGAAAATTGGATGAGATCTACTTTATTTACCATGACATTCTGTATTTTCTAAAAATAAAAATAAAGAAAAACACTCCCCTCTCCCCCAAAAAACCTCACCCCAAAACCCAGAAGGATTTTCAGCTAGCCTTATCTCAAGAAAGATGAATAGCCATTTTTCTAACAAGTTGGTTTGTGTTTAGATTTTATTTTTCCTTTCAGTTCAGACCCCTGTGAAGGGCACATGACTCAGCCTGTGTCTGCTGGGGTTCTTGATTGTGTTCTTGACTGGGAAGAGCAGGAAAATAAGAGACTGTTTTGATCAGGGGCTGTTTTGTCTGTGATGTCTTCTTCAAGGTCCACTTCTCTCCACTGTTGTTCAGAATCAAGCATTCGTCTTCTACTTCCTGAAGAAGAAAATTGAATTCCTGTTTACTTTTGAAGAAGTGTTAAGAGATTTTTCTACTGCATTTTTTCATATTAAAATATCCCTAACTCATGCATTACATTAGAATCAATAAGCAATTATTGCTATAACAGTTTGCAAGTATTAATTTATGCATTCTAGTTTGCCACATCACACTGGCATGCCTCTCATTGCATGTTTGCCTCTCAACACTCAACAAAAGACAACAGTTGCTTCAAAGGCCTTACAAAACTGTGGCTGTCATTTCCCTATTTTAAATTCTTCTAGGTGGGTGTCGTGGTTTAAAAGATAGGTGTCTGCCAAGGAAGGCGGGAGCCTTTCTGGAATGGAAAAGATGACTTCCTCCCTCCAAATTACTATAACTTTGAAACTACAGAGTTTTCAGGCAAAGGTGTGGGAAAAGGAAAAACAGTTCTTTACTAGAATCTATATATATATGTATATATATATATACATATATATAAAACAAGACAGACAAACAACAATAACAACAACAACACCACCACCAGAAAAAACCCAGTAATAGCCTTTTCTTGCCCGTCAAGCAATTTCCCCTTTGGTGTAGGACCACAAGCTGCAGCAGGTCCTGTTGGCTCGTGTGGAAGCAGAGGGGCTGCAGTGCCTCCCCCGCGGCTCCAGAGGATGCTCCAATGCGAGCTCTGAGCCTCCCCAGGGGTTAATGGTGGCCCCAGGCAGAGAGAGAAGGTGGAAGTGGGAGGGAGGGTATTCAGTTTCCCCATGTCCGGTGGAGTGTCCTGGCAAGAGCAGCTCAGGTGGAGTCCCGGGCCATGAGCAGTAGTGAGGTGCTGTCTGTTGGCAGTCAGGTGAAACTCCACAGCAGTACCGAAGCCCCTGGGCAGAATTCCAGCACCAAACACTAGATCTGTCTCCCCTCCAAGCCAGGCAAAGACTGAACTACCCCCAGGTAAGGAACTGCCAAAAACCACATGGCTTCCCCCCAACCCACCTCTTCCAGAACCATTACAATGGTATTCCATGGTGTTGGCTACATCTTTTGTCTGTTCATAGAGGTTCATTTGCCATTTCCATGAAAACAAATGGGGAGAAAATTCTCTGAAGAAACTTAACCCCCAAGAGTAGGTAAGATTCCCTAAGAGCAAGTAACAAAATTGGGCAACATGCAGCTTCATTTCAATGCAAACTATATAGAACTTTTGCCTTAAGTTTTGTTTATATTCATCCATTTATATTGCTTAGGTAGGGCATTTGTTTTGCAGCTTTCAGTAGTGCTTTCAAGCCATAACTACTGCATAAATTGCAAGTGTTCCACATAACACATGGCTGTCAACCTGCACAAGAGATGATCTCCAGTCTGCCTTCTCATTAAGAAGGCAGCAGCGCTCTGATAAATAAGATTACCTGCCTTTGCCACTGAAAACAAGATTTTCATGTCTCTTGCAAGCAGCAAGTTTGAAAAATAAGTTTGTAAAACACCTGTAGTATTTCACCTGACCAGGCAAAACTCACAACTTTCTTCTTCGAGTTAGTTTGCTTTTCAAATTAAAATAGGACTCACCCCTTCAATTTTATCAGTTGCCTGCAAAGCCATTGTGAGATTTTTAAGACACACCACAATGTTAGAAAACTGAAGAGTGACTGAGCCCTTCATATCTTCTTTCTTCTTCCCCTAATATGTCTTCTAAGAAAAACTCTTCAATCTTTAGGAAAAGTACAAGCTTCTTTGACCTAAAAACTGGGCACACAGGATTGCTAAAGTTTAAGTAGAACAAGAAACAAGTTTACATAAAGAAAGTGAAATAGTAGCAGAAGTAGAATAATCCAACTTCTTCACGTATTTTAGTATGCTTGATTCACCATGAATGTAGATGAATAGATGTCGCTGACCGCAGGCTTGCCCCATAGCCAGCGGGCGATGTAGCGCTCGGCCAGGTGAGACTGCCTGCAGGCTGTGCAGCCTCTGTCTGCCTCTTCTCGGGAGCCGCCAGCTCCGAGGCTCTGGGAGCAGCAGCAGCAGTCGGTAATAAAGTAGCGAGGCGAGGACCAAGGAGCTGAGGAACTCTTGGTAGCAGCATCCAAAGGTTTTACTGTAGCCACACGGGCCAGCGCACACTCACAACGCAGCTACCAAAGAAAACAAAACAATGGTTACAGGGGTTTTTATAAACAAAAAAGGGGGTGGAACAAGGGAAGGATCTAGGGTTTAACAAATCAGGGAATGACAAGGAATGACAGGTACCCAATCTCATTCTAACAGGGGAGGAACATATTTAAAACTTCCAATCAAGATCACAGAACAACAGAACTTTCTTGAACCTAATGAATATTAAAACTAATCTGCGGGGAAAGGGGTGGAGATGAAACAAATGATTGATAACTCAAAGCCCGGGCAGTTCCCCAGCCACGCCTTCCTCCTCCCCCTCAGGCTCACTGTCCAGAGGGGGAAAATCAACCCATTTGATGTTATTTATTCTCATGGTGAAGGCAGACTGGGTCACCGCCACAAATAGATGTATGGATAATCAGGGAGTTTAACTGTTAGTGTGTAAATTTTGATTTTCAAATAGTGATAGCTTCATTCATAAAAATATTAATTACCATTATTTGCTTACTCTGTGTTTTTAGTTTCCTCTTTTTTGAATATTTTGACCTTACTGATATTGAATATTTCAAAGCCTCAGATCTCAGAAACCCTCATCTTCCCTTTTTCCCTTAAATTCAAGTTCTCAAGATCTAATTTTGATTTTTTTAGTTGATTTTGAAATAATCTCTATAAATAACACTTCTGTGTTAGTAATTGATACCATATGCAAACGTAGTTACACAGACTGTATAGATGCTATTAAAGTGGAAGGGATAAAGTATTAGGCCAAATAAGCTTTGAAGAAAAACATGTATTTGTTACTTTGTTAAACAACCTAAATAAGATTATTTAGGGTACATGGCAAAGCTGCAGTAATCAAAGATACTGAAATAAAAATTCATTTATTTTTCTCTTCTATTATCTTGACTTCTTTTTTATCTCCTGTATCTTATGGCTAAAATGATACCTTATATCAAAACCTACCAGTAACAAAGGTCCATCTAGTTTTGGATGACAGCTGTAATACTGAGGTATTAATTCATGTAGTTACAGTGTCTGGATCTCAACAGGGTCACATTACAGCTACATATCTCAGATTTAGACACCATTCTCTTACCATTCTTCAGATATTTCTCTCCACTTGTAACATGTTGCTTATTTTTCATAGCTATATGATCCATAAAGTACCTCTCTGTAGATAAATAGATATAGATACATGTAATGTAAAAGATCCCCAAATACAATACACTGGTCTCCCACCACTCATGTGCTTGAAAAGAGTTGTTAGTCATATTATTTAATCTACCAGAGACAGATTCATAGGTATTGTGGTGGTACTAGTGATGGATGAAGTAAAGAGGAGAATGGAATATGAAGAATGCCATAAGCAGGTCCTTAATTGTGATAAAATAATTTGCCCCAGTAGCTTGTCCACAGACGATTCTTCTTCTACTCCTCTCCTTCTTTGAAAGAAAAGGAAGACAATGGAAAATATTTCAGCCCTCACCGGTGCAGGCAGAGTAGAATCTTTCTTATTCTAGATTTAAAAAACATTGATAGATTTACATGTCAGTTGTTGCCAGATGAAATATAACATTTTAACATATACTCTATTTATTTATCAAATATCTTTCTATTAAAATTTTTGAGGGGCAGCTGTGATATCTGTAAGTAGTTTTTTCTCTCTGACTAGGAAATCAACTTGTAAATGAATATGGAACTTTACTAGCTAGAATTATGACATGACAGACCATTTCACTGTCAAAGAACTATCATTTATGGTATTAAACATCAGTAATTTTACTAAGATGGTGATGTAATGTGAGCTAAGAGCATTTGACAGATTTCATGGGAAAAAGGAGCAGTTAGTTTGTGTTTATGAAAATGAATTGCCCTTAAAAATAAATTGATTCTTCAGTGTTCATAATTTTTAATTGGCAGACAGAATAATTGATAGCTTTATTGTTCAAGCCAATTATCATATATGTACCTATCCATATATTACAAAGATATTCCTAACTCTTCAGTCCCTGCACTTAATAATCCAGAGCCACAATTAGCTAATGATAAAACCAGCTCTCTGATAAATTGCTTTCCAGGGTGCAATGACACATAAGAAATTTATTCAAATGTATCTGAAGTAATATGTAACTGCAAGGCTGTGTTTACATCAGTGCTGCTGTAGATGACTGCATTCATTCGAAGCAGAAAACTGGCTGTGTCTGCAAAATAATGTTATTACTCTTGACTCCCTGCTAGCATCTTCTTCTGTTTCATCCTGTCCACACAAACCTGTAATCATCAAGTTCCAGGCAGCATGCTCTTAAATATGAAAATTGAAATAGGCTCAGAAGATTACTTTGGAACTCAGGTGCCACAGGATTGTGCCTGGCAGTGGGATGCAACACAATTCAGAGACAGGCAGCTGTAGTGCTGCATGAATTGTGAACATATGGAATGGGATCAAAACAGTCCAGCAGGCATTGTGGGAGTGCTGCCAGGAGGATATTGCAGGAGAGTGTTTCATTGTCACCTTCACTTCATGGAGATAAGAGCTTAGCAAGGAGCAAGGGAATAGTTCTGGTGCTGATTACAGAAGGCATGTAGAGCTCCTGGAGAGAGGCTGTAAAAATAGTAGGTCAAAAGTCCTAAGCAACGTTGCTAATTTGGAGGCTTTAATCCTGTGTCTAGATTTCATTATTGATGACACCTTTGTAAGTAAAGCATTTCTGTAAGGACCTATGTCTGAATGTGGGAAACTCAATTACACATTGTGTTAATGTGTGTTGATTAGCTAGTGGCCTTCCACTAAAAGGCAGTGGCCCTAGATTTCTTTTTAACATTGTGAAGGTGGCACTTTGCTGTGGATGTTCACATGCTAAAAAAATATGCTCAACGTGTTTTTAAAACTGTGCTTCAAGGCCAAATTTAGTTGTTCTTACCTGAAAGGCTCCAGTGAGGCACTGTCCAAAAACAAAGTTTCTTTTAAATAAAAAACTTTGTATGTGTATATATTCAATATCTAAGTAAAATAATGCTTTGGTAAATGGTTATTTATTTCACTGTGCTAAGATTTCAAGCATAACCAGTTCTCTGTTATTGTATCTTACTGAATGGGATAAACAGATTGTGTGGTGATTTTAAGAGCTCATATGCTCCTGTCCTTGACTATGACTAAACAGATAATGGCACTTGAATTGGCATTCATATGATCAAAGAGCATAGAAATTTGAAGACAAATACATAAATGAGGTTACTTTTTTTACTGTGCTTCAGAGAAGATAATTCTGCATTTCAAGACACTGAACACTCAAGTAATGTCAAATGTAAGTATTATTAAGGTGAATCATCTAATAAGTGAACAATGCATGTGACATTGAGAACAGAGGTTGAAATGGGCTGCAAATTTTCCTCTTGCTCTATGTTTATTGTATACTACTATTCCAACTGTTTATATATTAAAGAAATGTTGACTTACTTAAATGTTTCTTATGACATAAAAAAGTGTCTGTAAAGCTGTTTATTAGGAAAGATTGAGAGCAGCCACCATACTAAGACTCCCATCTTATCATACCTGCATTTGCAAAAAAATAGAGCAGGTACAAAAGAAAATATCATTTAGAATTCTGTTGACTGTCATTGTTTGCACAGAAAATGGGAAATTAACAAGATGGATGAAGAAAGATGTGTAAGAACTGTTTTCTTTAAAAACACGAAATAATTATATGTCTGTAGGCTAAAGGTTTATGGGGAATATTTTCCTCCCTCATTTGGAGCATGAGTTTGAGACTAGTTTATATAAAATGCAGATTAACTAAAATCATGATAAACCATTTAACTGTGAAGAAATTTTTTAAACTTTTAATATGATGCACGAGATTTAAGAGAAAATGGAATCTTAAACCAAATCATCTGTTGGGTACCTGTTATTCTAAGCCATGTAGCATCTCTAAAAATCAAGAAGAAGAGGATCAGCTTATTAGCAGTGCTGCACTTGTTCCTTGATGGGGAAAGAAGGCAAGCAGTATTGCTTTCCACATAAAGAAGTCCATCTTGAAACACCTTACTGCAGATTTTTATTTTCAACAAAAATTGAAATGTTAATTAAAATTGTCAAACAAATTCACATTTCCTTAAGATTTGTGGTCATCTTTTATAGTTGGGCTTATTAGTCTTCAGGCTTAAAAAATTCTTACTCTTCTTGAACAGAAAAGGAGAAATTAAATTTGATATTTCTCCACCTAGACGGCTGAGCATAAGGAAATCTAAATGTTCCTACGTTAACCAGAGCTTTGACATCTAAATCATACCATCCTCTGCTGGTCAAAATACTTCTATATGCTCTAAGCAGAGACTATGTCCTAATTCCAGGTTCCAATGCAAAAAAAAATCCCAAAAACCAACAAACAAACAAACAAAAAAAAAACCCAAACAAAAAAACCCCCACATATGTTAAAAATTATTAAAATAAGAAAAGAGAGAAATCTCAGGATATACTATTTTGTACCTGAAGTTTGAATACACACATGACCCTCATTTTATGAAAGGTATAGTTGAACTAGAAAAGTTGCAAAGAAGTCCTAGGGGAATGACCAAAGTCCCTGAACAATTCTGTTGCAATTTTTCGTAGTTGATAAATGTCTGCTGTTTTGTAATTCAGCAGTTTTTGTCTGTCCTTCAATGTACTTTGAATAAAATTAGCTTGTATATAAATAACTTCCTGCAAGGTTATTTTATATAACAAACTTTTCCTTAATGTCCTCACAAGGTACCAAAATAACATCACCATTTTGAGGTCACTTGTCATAGAGAGGAACAATTTAAGCAGGTGCTTAACTTTAAGCATATGACTGCTCTTTGGTGCATGGGAACTTTGATAAACTTCTTTACAGTTAAGTAATTAAGTCACATGAATTCCTGTCTTTCAAGTAATAGATGAGCCCCAGAAACAGAGACAGTTAAGGTCTTTTAGGTGGCCTAGTACTTTATATGGAATGAAATAAGAACAAATATGAAGGAATTTGGATAATACCAGTCTTACCAATATTAAATCTGTATGTTTTACTTCACCCTGTCAAAGTAAAATTAGGTTTTATCTAAGTCAGAATGTTTTACTTGACTCTTCACTCTTCTAATCTCTTTCCACATCATTCTTTTGATGAAATAGTGTTCCATATAAATATCTTATTACAGTTTCAAAATAGTGGCTACTGGTAAAAGTTACTTTAAATGTCAACAAAATGCAGTTACTATGTGTGCAATGCATATGCCACATCAATGTGGAAAAACACAAGGTAAAGAGTTTGTAACGTTGTTTCCGGGGCACATCACCATGTATAATACATAATTGTAGAACAAGAAAGGTGATTTTCATTCAATTACTTTTTCATTGACTTCAAAGTGAGCAATTGACTGACTTAGTGAGCAAAGGTATAGATGTCCACAGAGTAGAAGATAAAGGACTCTCCTGTTTGATGTTGCTGTGAAAATTTCACTGTCTTAGTTGGTGTGGGAAAAGAAAGCTTATGTAGCTCAGTTTATTTAGTAACTAAGCAAATCAATATAATACAGCATATTAATGATTACATTTATTCCTAAAAAACAAATATGCAACCTGAAGTGTATTTATCTCCCAGCAGTCTTTGTTTGTGAAAGCTCTCTCTTGTTCTTTTTTAACTACCTGCTTGTGAGCATACTTTAGTGCACTTCAATCCTTAGTATTTCTGTTAGTGCAGAGTATTTGCTCTTCTTATTCCCTGGGACCCTCCTGCCCTCACTGCAGCACTTCACCCTTTGCCCAAACAGGGCAGTGTTGGCTGGGCAGAGGGCACAGAAGTTGTGACTTCTGTTCATTATTCGTCCCGTCAGTGCTCATGCCCGCTTCACTTTTGGTATGTTCTTTTCACTGTTGTTTTTTTCTTTTCTTTTTTTTTTTTTCCCCAACTCAGGTTTGTCCAGAGTTACTTTGTTTTGTAGTTTGATAACCCCTGAGACCACTATGATTTCTCCAGCACAACACTGGTGCATCAAGAATGAACTGAGCTATCAGTGGTTTTCTTTTTCTTTCATTTTAGTTTGTCTATTCCAGTGTTTCCTCACTCTCTGTTCCTTTGTCAAAATCCATCTCTGATTCTCAATTTATCCATCTTGTTCCGTTTACCTCTTTTTGTACTTAATGATGCTCTTTTTCTTTCTCACAAAGAGCTCTTCCATGGGTAGCTTGTATTCATAAGAGCCTGAAAGACACTCAGGTTTAGTTCTTTTTCAAATGAAAGATTGTATACCTTCCTGTTTATCTTTTTGATTTTTTTTCAATCTGCTTGTTCTCATTATTAAATATATTATCAAACTGTGCAGTGTAGAACCTGACAGTACTGATATATTTTGCTTACAAGTAAAGCAGGCTTTTCAAAACACGACTATTTAGGTGTCAAGAAGGTCAGTAACAGAATTTTTAAAGTAAAAAAAAATTCATATTATTAAATCTTCTGTAGTGGTAAAATAGATTAACTAAAAATCTAGTAGGAAAAGCTAGTAAAATTTAAAATATATTTGAAATTTAGTTTTCTCTGGCTAAATTCCATGGCTCAAAGTCCAAAAAGAAATCAGACCCTCAAGGGTCTGTATTGGGTCTACTACTATTAAATATGTTCATCAGTGACTTGGACAGAGGCATGAATGCCATCTCAGCAAGTTTGCAGCTGACACCAAGCTGAGTTGTGTGATTCACTTGCGGGGACAGATGCCATCTGGAGGGACCTTGTCAGGCTTGAGAGTAAGGCCTAGGTAAACCTCATGAGGTTCAACAAGGCCAAGTGCTGCACCTGGGTCAGGACAACCTCCGGTATCAATCCAGGCAGACGGATAAACAGATCCAGAGCAGCCTTTCTCAGAAGGGCTTGGGGGTGCTGGTGGAGGAGAGGCTGGACATGACCTGGCAATGCCAACTTGCAGCTCACAAAGCCAGTTGTATCCTGGGCTGCATCCGAAGCAGTGTGGTCAGCAGGGTGAGGGAGGGGATTCTGCCCCTCTGCTCTTCCCTTGTGAGAGCCCAGCTGAAGCACTGCATCCACCTCTGAGGTCCCCAAACACAAGAAACACCTGGACATGTTAGAGCAGATGGAGGCATGGGCCACAAAGTGATCAGAGGGCAGAAACAGCTCTTCCATGATGACAGGCTGAGAGTTTGGGTTGTTCAGCCCAAAGAAGGGAAGGCTTTGGGAAGACCTTTTTGCAGGTTTTCAGTACATAAAGAAGGCTTATAAGAAAGATGGAGGGAGACTTTTTACCAAGGCCTGTAGTGGCAGGACAAGGGCCAACAGATTTTGGCTGAAAGAGAGTAGGTTTAGATTGAACATGAGGAAAGTATTTTTTATGATGTGTGGTGACGCACAGGAACAGGTTGCCCAGAGAAGCTGTGGATGCCCCATCCCTGAAAGTGTACAAGACCAGGTTGGATGGGACTTAGAGTAAACTGGTTTAGTAAAAGATATCCCTGTCCATGGCAAAGAGGTTGGACTAGATGGTCCTTGGAGGTCCATTCTAACCTGAATCTTTCTATGATTCTAATTCTGATATTTTGTAATTCCTTTAAGGAGTTTTCAAAAGTCATTCTGAAACATGCTGTAAATTCATTCAGATAGTTGCAATTCAAATGCACTACTCAGAGCTTCTGCTGTTTTCTGTGCTTTTTCAGAAGGTAAAACTGAGTGGTGTATGGCACAGTTACACAAACTGTAGATGCAGGTTTCCTACAAAACCAACCAACAGTATCATTTGTGTTCCTTTAACAGCCAGGCCTTCCACTAAGATGCACATTATCATAGCTAGGATGAGGACTATATTTTCAGTGAATAATATGTTTGATAATGAAGGATTTGTGTCTTAGAATTCTTCATGTGTCCATAAAATTTTTGCAAACTGGCTTATTATTTTAAATTCTTTACTGAAATCTGCTTAGTAGCATGCAAATACACTTCATCTGGTGAGATATTTACAAAATATTCACTTTGATAGTTCACAGTCAATTATTTGTGGAAGCTGGTGATAGACATCTACTTTCCAGGCAAATCAAACACTGTAATTAGTTTTGGTCAAATGTGCTATCCTTTGTATAAACAGGGTGTCTTAAGAAAGATTATGAAATGTGATTTCATTATGCAGGCAGACTCCTCCTCACTGCTGGAAGGTTTTGTGCTTTGGTCTGTTCTTATGAAACCACAATAAGCTGGTGACTGCAGCGTTGTGCTGGGAGATTCAAGTCCTAGCATGACAACTATCTTGCTTCTTAACATTTAACAACTCACATCACCAACGTTTCCCTTCTTTCTCTTTCTTCCATATTTCTTTTCAATTTGCAGTTTTATTTTAATCCATTATTTTAGGCTAGAGGAAAACTGCAAATACTGCTCTTAGTTTAACTGGCATCTCTTTGCATCTGTTTTTACCAACAGATCTCCCTCTAATCCCATGCAATTCTTGACTCATAACACTTTTTTTCACTCGAGATATCAAAATAATTTCTAATGTAATGGCTATATTTTATTCCTTTTCATCCTTCAGCCTAAGCATCATTACATAAGCTGTGCCCATTTCATTTAAAAAGAAGAAAGGCAGTTAACAGTAAAGTCTAAATGCATTAGTGTACTTAGCAAGTTCTTATTCTTACATATGATTATAATTTTTGGAAATGAACACACAATTCAAGACCTCGGTTATGTGAAATGAGTAGTGAAAATAACTGAAAAGAGGGAAAACAATCTTATTGCATGAGAAAAGATTTATGTGCAGATATATATATATATACACGCAGAGATATGCATAAATATATATTAAAATTTATGTTGTGTGGATACAAATTATCCAACATGTTTCTCAGTTCAACCAGAATATTCTTTTTTGCAATGTTGGTGTGGTATTTAAAAGTACAGTTTCGTAGGGTTTTTTGTTTCTTTGGTTGGGTTTTTTTTGTAGTATGTGTTTTTTCTTTCCTTTAGATGGAGTGAGTCCATGAAAAAATGAGTGAATTTTTAAGTTTTCCATTATAATGACATTTTGACCTCAATAAAATCATAAAATCATAGAATAATTCAGGTTGGAACATACCTCATGAGGTCTTTCATCCAAACTCTTCCTCACAGCAGGGTCAAAAAAGAATTGAGACCAAGTTGCTCAGTGCTTTATCCAGTCAGGTCTTGAAAATCTCCAGGAGCAGATACTGCACAATGATCTGGGAAACTTTCTCAAGTATTTAATTATGGTCATAATTTTGTCCTTATGTCAGAAATCTCACTTTTCAACTTTTGGTCATTGCCTCTCAACCTCCTGACATGCCCAGCTGTGAAAAGTCTGTCTACATCTCCTTGCCATCTTCCCCAGAGGCACTGGGGATCTCCTTAGATGCCCTGGAACCTCCTTTTTCAGCAGAGCAAACCCAACTCTCACCCTCTGATCACAGGGCTAGGCCTCCAGACTCTGACAGTGTTGGATGGAGCTGGACTTGTGCACATCCATCAGCTTTTTCTGTAGGGATCAGCAGCTGGACTGCATCTCCCAGGTGTGTTGTAACATGGACTCGGTATAGGAGAAGAGCTGTTTTCCTCCGTCAACGGCCAACTAGGATGCTGTCAGCTTTCAGTGCTGCCCAGGCACACTGCTGGCTCAGGTACAGTCTGCTGTCCACCCTTTCTTAGTGGAGATACTGCTAATTTATTTAGAGATCAAGATTTTCTGTATCTCCACGTTGTGAAGTTTGTGTTTTGAAGTGGAATTAAATGCGAGCTCCTTTTGGAGTGGTTTTATTCGGGAAGCGGAAGGCATCTTAAATAACATTGTAGACTTAAATTTTTTCTCAGGATAAATTTCATGCCAAGAATTTTCTCCTTCTTTAAAAACATGAGTTTTGAATTTTTCTGTACTTTATGTAAAATCTTTCATACTTTCACAGGATTTATAAATTAATTTAATCCACTTATTGCCTAGCAGGTCTGGAAACATCAACTCTTCAGTAACTTTCAGTGGGTTCAGCACCATAAATTGCAGGCTGTATCTTTAATGTGGGTTCTTGTACTTGATTTTACTTTCTTATCTGAATTTGTTAACTTCTAGTCTGTGAGTCTGAGCATCTCTAAACAGACCTTTGGCAAGCTGTGGGGATATTGAATTTATGTGAAACAATTTGGTGATTTCATGTGTTCAGTGTTTGTATGCATTGTTAGTGACTCTGTGCACCAAAATAACATTTACCCTAGACTTTCATTTAAAATGGAAGAAATTAATTATAAGACATTACTCAGAACTACCTTAATCCATACAAGTTTCTTCCTTAAAATAAACTTAGTGTTGAATACAATCTCATCATCATTGGAGAGAGATTAATCTTTATTCCTTTATCAGGTTTGCCACTTAGCCAGGGAAGTGTTCCCAGTACAGGTCACATAATTGGCTTACAGAGTTGTGGTGCAGGGTTGCTAGGGAAGGGAAGAGGCATCATGAAATAACTCTGGTTGCTGAGCAGTGTTACAGTTTCTGTTAGGTAGAGAGAAGTGGTAGCACTGGGCAATAGCTATGTGTGTGTGTATAAGTGTGTGTACATGCAAGAGGTGCAAAGAATGAGAGCTCAATGGGTATTAAGTTTACTGCCACCTTTCCTTCTCCCTTTTTCTCAGCAAGTTTATGGCTAGGGAAAAAAATAATGCCCCAGTAGTGCCTAACTATGGTCCTTTGTAACAGGACTTACTCTTGAAGAATTTCGTATTCAGAACTTTGAAACATGGTTTGGTTTTTTTTCCTTAAGATTCAGGAAGTACATCAAGTATGAAGATTGTGAGGGTAAAGTCTCTCAGAAAGTGAATACAGGGAATGAATTGTGTTTAGCATTGCAATCCAACAAACTCTTGTAATGAAAATTTGTCTGCTGGGGAAAATCAGAGCATCTCCTCTGAAATATGAAGGAGTGATGAGTGATATTAGCTGATGATATGGTTCTCAATAACTTTATACATTTGTCATAGTGTAGGTCATCATAAGAGTGCCCAAAGAATAATTATCTCGATAATTTGTTAATCTTGGATGAATATATTGTATAGTTTTGTGATATATTTATAAAAAGCTATGCTATTTTTTATCCTGAAGACAACACATATCTATCTATCTATCTATCTATCTATCTATCTATCTATCTATCTATCTATCTATCTATCTATCTATCTGGCATTTATTTGCAATAAATTTTAGACACTTTATGAAAAGTATATTTGATTTATGCATGTATATATGCATTATTCAGGATGGATGAGAACTGTTCTAATGCATTTCAGAAGGCATTTTTTATATCCTATTTCTGATAGGAAAAAATAAATAATGTAGAAATGTTTAAAGGCTGTTTAAAATTCTAGACGTTTTTCCTTTGAAATCTGAGTTTCCTGTTCTGACTTTATAGTGTATCAAATTCTGTAGTCTAGAAAATCATGAGAAATGCAGTGAGGTTTCTTTTTCAGTCATTGCCTAAGCTGCTAGGACAATCTTGGGCCTTGGATTAGAAACTTCACCTCAGAAAATTTGATTGAAACAGAACTTCAAATCAGATGCCTCAACTGAGTATTGCACATGTAAACTATATATACATGCAAAATATTGTGATTTTGAAAACTTTTGAATACAATGACAGAATATAGACAAAATCTGGGTTTTTAGAAGACGCTTAGGCACTTTGGTGCTTGCTGCTGCAGAGCCTTAGGGACAGATACAAAATGTGACATAGGCAACAAAGGTGAGAGTCATAACTGCAAGTGGTAGGTCTTAATTTTAGCTGTCCAACACCAGATTAATCACCGTCAATTACTTTTATGGTCATGACCAGAAGAGTTTAATACAGCCACATCCTAGGTATAACTTTAAGAACATGGACTTAGTTTTCCTGCATTCCTCAAATTTCCAAAAAAAATGTTGTTTACAATCTCCCCACTTCCATCAGGTGAGAAGATAATTTATAAATACAGTATTGACTAAAACTACTGAAAGAACTGTGAAAGAGAAAGGCAGATGAAAATGTTGAAAAACAGGTGTAAGATGATCAGCATGTGGTTGGTGACTGTACCAACACAAAAAATAAACAAACAAAAACCACTCCAAAACAAGGGGAAAAAACACAGCAGAGATTGGAAAATGTGTTGCCAGCTTTTGAATAATCCTCTGAAGAGATGTCCTTGTTCAAAAAGTCCAGATCCTGAAATACTTACTTGACCATATAGTTAGTGATTTGAGACAAAAGAAGTAGAAACTGATACGAGACCCATTCAGTGCCAAAGAGCAGGTAAGTAATATGATAACTGTCCATTCTTGAGTCCTTTAAACCAACCATGCAAATTGGGAGATTTTGTCTTTTTTTCAGTACTCGAAGCTACCTGTGCAACAGAAGGTAGCTAACAGTATGAAAGAGAAAAGTGCAGCAAGAGCTGGTAGTCACGGGGAATGTCGTGAGTTCCTATGACAACTGAGGACTGTCTGGAGGCTGCAAAAGAATCCCATCTTAAATATATGCTACTTAAAATGATCAAAGAGGATATTTTCCTTTTATTCTTGAATTTTCATTCAGAATTAGTTGCCTGCCTAGTACCAAGTTGAATACTAATAATATTCAGTGCCATGACACAGGCTGTGGTTGCAGCTTGAGAAGGTGGTGTGAATAATGTAAAAACTTTTATTCCGCAGAAATGATTAAAAAACTACCATAGGGAGAAAAGTTCTGCATGTTTATTCATTTATTTTAGCTTCCTTTGCTTTTAAAACCCATAGATTATAAATGGTTCACTGTACAGACCATAGGCTAGGCTGATAAATTTTCATGTGTTTCTCATGGGGAAAATATTAAATTTCATGCTTTGTCACAGATTAATAGGAAAACCATATTAATACTATGCAGAAAATTTATATCATTTCAGAGTCGTGCCTAGAAGAAAAACAGAATAAAAGAAGAGTTTACATAGGAAAAGAATGGCAAGACAATGTTGAGACATCTTGGAATTTCTCTATAGTAAAAGAGAACCCCATAATATACTGGGTTTGTCCCTGTTGTATGAATATATTGAAAAGAAAGGGCATTAAATCTTCACATGCTTTCTGTGTGATTTAGCTCCCCTAAATACCCAACTGTTTGTCATCTAGGATAATTACCTTAGTTTCTTCTTATAGAGAGAAATAGAGAAATAGGCATTTCCTGAAGGTGTTTTTTCACTCAGACTCAAATTTAAAGATGAGATTAAGTGCATTCTGTTTTTTTCTGGAATAATAAGGTCTCCAATAAGGTCAGTCTCACAGTTTGTGTGGGCCTGTGGGATGACTGATGATTCCATTCTTTTTCATACAAGACATTAGATAGTGTTGAATAAGGCAGTGGAGAAGAACAAGAATAAACCATAAGGAATCAAGTTTTTTATACATGTTGGAACAAAGAATTAGTGCTTGTCCGTGTTTAGGTACCTTAAAAATTGTAAATTACTCAAAAGGTAAACAATGATACAAACACAATAAAAGAACAGCATATTTTCTGTTACAAAGACTTATGGAAGAGACCTCAATGCGACAAAAACTAAATTCTGTACGACTGAAAAATATACTTCAGTATTTCCTAAATTATTAAGATGTGTGTTATGTATCACACAGAATTTATCTGCAAAGACCTCTCATTTTTCTTATTGGAATTCATCAGTATATCATAATAGCTTTTGGGGTTTTAGTCACTTTGAAGTAATACATGGTCCAGCATGTATTTTCTCTCTATTTCTTTCTACTGTATCTCTGTGATATTTAATATTTTCCTCTCTCGATTTCAACATTGCTGCTCTTGGGGTACTATCGTGCTATGCTTCATCAGTTGAAGCAATAATCATGTAATCAGCAATTATATCTTCTCTGGAAGTATCACCCAGTGCCTCATAACTCTCTTTCTACAATATTTCACTGACACATTTAATCTCATATGTTAATCTAGAAAACTGATAATGTCCTCTTGGAGATTTAGAGGTACCTAAAAAGAGATGTACCTATCTAACTTCAAATGCCAGACCCCATGTTTCTTATCCGAAATGGTAATAAATTGCTTGATTTTTAATTGATGTTGCAAATCTTCTGGTGTCAGTTTGAGCAGTGGTAACAGTGCCATTTAACCTTCTGGTGTTACACAAACTGAGACTTTTTTTGTTCTTTGTGTTTTTCTGTTCCAATCAAAGTGCTGATGCATTCTCTTTTGATATCAACTTGCCCTATATTTTACTGGCTAAGGACAAAATTTTGATACTTTCAGTCACTTGAAACATACTTTATTCTATAGCTTGTTGCCTTAACTTTACTGTTGATTATAGTGAAACTACTCATGCAGCGTAACAACTGCATTTTAGGTATTCCAAGTGCAGCAGAATTTATCTTACTGCAACTATACATACATAATACAACATTTATTTCTATGCAAATATGCTCAGATTCTCCAATTCCTTTAAATATATCATGGTACACTATGACAGTATCTTCTCTGGATGTGAAATTTATCATTAAAAGTCTCTCACCTATATACTCAGCATGTTATGGATGGTCATTCAGTTATGAAAAATTGCCCTTTGCCTTTGCTTTTTTGGCTGTCACTTCCAGCTTCACCACTTCTTTTGATTAAGTGGGGTACATTCTCTGCTGGTAGAAGTAGATGAAATGTCAGTGTTTGCTTTACCTTGCAAAAAATTAGCTTTTGTGGTTTCAGCATCTGGGTTCTTTTAGTAGAGTAGACTGTTGTGCTATTCTCAATGCTGGCTTCCAGACTAAATTTGTCAGAACAGTTGTCAAGGACTTTGGACTTATTTTTGTTTTATTTTCTCCTTCAGCCCTCCTGGTTGCCCCAGCATGAGTGATATGTCAACTCAGGACACAGCGTAAACTGTAACTATTTAATAGTATAGAGACTTCATGGAGCTTAATATTGCAACTCTCTGCATTCCTCTCTTTATTAAGAACTTAACCTTTGTTCTTCTCCAACTTCTAATGTTACCATGAGGCTTTTCCAACATCATTGCACACACTGTGAGTCTTCTAATATCAGTAATTCTGTACTTCTGTTCACATAGAGTTAAGATTGCTTAGATTTATACATTGCTTATACATCACATACCTCCAAATTAATCAGAAAAATCAGTACCTTTTTGTAAATGGGATTAGGTATTATTTATTGAGAACAGAAGTAACTATGAGGGGAAAGAGCATTTTTTTCAAGGAATTTCAACTTTTAATCTCAGAATGGAAATATTACTTAATAACAGCAAGGGATACTCCCTTTGGGCCTTAATTAGAAGGAAATAATACTTAAAGATTTAAAATTAAAAAATAATGGCTATTGATGGTAACAGACAACAGGCAACATGAACAGAGTTGGTAAAACAGAATTTATTTTCTTCCTAGGCTGTTTTATACATCATTAAAACACTTGCTCAACAAGTTTCTAAACAAGCCTCTTTCTGATGACAATCTGTGCAACAAACAGAAAACATGATCATTTTGGAACCTTTACTACCCTTGAGGAAATGTACGCTGTCTTTCTGGAAAAAACTGAGTAGCATTCATAGATGACCTTCCACAAAAAGGAAAAAAAAGATAGCTGTATTACAGCAGCACTCTCACCACTCTCACATATTTACTAGTGAAAAAATGTTTATGACTTAAGATGATGACAAATACATAAACTGAGAGGCTAAATTTAAAAAAAAAAAGAAGGTTCATGCTACTAAGTGATTTTACATAGCTGGCAAGAGGTGATATAGTTGAAAAAAGAAGACTGACAAAGCATAACATGAACAAAGATGGAAATAGATTAACCCCACAAACACAGAACTCTTAGGGAATAGTTTTATTTGTTTAAGGACTAGCTAACAACTCATATCCTGTAGAAGGCTGTTTTCACTGTACCAGGGTTTTGCAAAGTCAGGATGATGGAGAACAATATAAAAGTCCATTGCTGTGATGAAGGAGACGTGTAGACTGAAAAAAAAGGTAGTATCTTTTGAAAGTGCTCTCGAATTTTCTATAGCTTCCTTCACCCTAGTTCTGCTAAGGAGAGCAACTCTATAAAATCCTTTTATCTCTGGCATGGAGCTCTCCTTGTGCTTATCCTCAAAGAACACAGAAGTTTTGGAAACTATTGATGTCAGCAATCAGCTCTGGTTAGTAATACAGCTCTGGCTGTACTTTGAAGATGCATGGGAAACCTTGGATCTGCTGAGGCACTGGCAACTTTAGAGCACTCTCACCTTTAGCTTTGCTGCTTCTTCCCTTCTGTGGAAAGCTCCGCGGTTTGTCAGTCATTCAAAAGGTTTCTGAAAAACTTGCAGCAAAAGATAGTTGCCAGAGAACAACTTTCTCTGCTAAAAAAATAAAAACCAGAGCCAGAAGCTGGACTTTTCATGAAAAATTGCTAAGGATAGTTGCACTTTTGTTAGGAGTGGCTGGCACTGTAGGTATTGGGTGTTATGAGTGTCTGGGATGTAGGAGAAAATGCTAGGAGGGTCCACAATCAATATATAAGTGTAGATAATTCTTTTTATGTCTACAAAAATGATGCAGTTTGTGATTTTATTGGTAAATCATAATTCTGCAATAGAGTTGGGAGGTTTTTTGGTTTTGTTTTGTTTGGGATTTTTTAAGAGAATGAACTTTCTCTCACATTGCCTATAATGAATAGGCAAGGGGAGCAATTACTATCTGAGGTGGCAGAAACTGTCAGTGTGTTTTGTATATTTAGCTGAGCAGAAGCTTCTCATTTGGTCTCACTGTAACCAAACCCAAGAAATCCAATATCCTTTTTCCTCGTGTGTCTGCTACTTGTTCTTATTCATAAGATGCAGCCTTTCAATACTTAAAGGGGGCCTGTAAGAAAGGTGGGGAGGAACATTTAACAGAGCCTGTTGCAATAGAACAAGGGTAGATTTAGATTAAACAGAAGGAAGAAGTTTTTTACAATGAAGGTGGTAAAACACTAGAAGAGGTTTCCAATAAATGTGGTGGCAAACATTCAAGGTCAGGTTGGATGGGGTTCTGAGCAACCTGATCTAGTTGAAGATGTTCCTATTCATTGCAGAAGCAGTTGACCCGATCCATATGGAAGTTTGTTGCCTCCCTGGGGCCTGGGTAAGAGACATCACCAAGAGACTTCGCAGCCTGGTATGGCCCATTATTACCAGCTACTGGTTTCCCGTAGAGTTACCAACAAACACCCACCAGGAAGGCTGGAGACAAGCAAGAGCGACTTCAGTGCCTTGAGACAACTGGTCAAGGGATCTGGAGAACAGATTGTGTTTTCTTCTGTCCTGACAGTCCCAGATAGGTCAGAAGAATTACACCTTAGCAGTGCCATTAGCAGTGCCATTAGCAGTGCCATTAACACCCTCTTTCTCCAAATTTTCATTGGGATAACTTTCATTGGGATAATTTTCATTTGGGTAATTTTTTAATACATTCAGACTTCAGTTATTAATAGAAGTTTGTAGCCTAGAGTTAAGTTGCTGTCTCTTTCATATGTGTCCACAGATTTGGCAGGAAAAAAATGAAGCTGTATTTGTAAGTTTTGGGATAGCTTTGGGTACTGATGATTCAGCCATTTTCTGAATATCCATATTCCCTTTGGCCTTTGTTGTCCAGCCATATTTTTTTTTGATTCAACAGGATGAATTCACACCTCAAAGATTTCTGTCAAATTCCTCTCTAACCTTTTATGTGCAGAGCAAGATTGAACAGGTGGTCTTCACATGGCAGGAGTTTGCTAGAGTGAATTTTGCCTCTTTTTTCCAGAACAGCTGACAACAACGTTAATTGACACCAGTTGTTGCAGTTTTCGGAGGGGATAGAGAACATGTAAATTCTTACAGTTTTTAAAGAGATCCATGAAATCTCTAATGCCTGCACAAATTCATGGAAGGTCAGTTGGGAAAGGTGCCCTTTCTGCTCAAGATTTTTTTTTTTAATACTGTTCCAAGCCTTCCCTTGAGAGGAAAAATATTAACTCTGCTGCATTCCAGAGAGATGTGCAGATTTCTCAGTGGTCTGAATACATCATCAGTTCCATGGCATTGACATAACTTAGATACATTGTACAATACGTACTTTTATTGACAGCAATATAACATCCATTCTTTCCGTGTAAGAAAACCAATATGTTATTTGATTTTTGTTATTAAAATTGTTTAGTAATTCAGGTTCTTTTTCAAAGTCTCTTGAAAAAAAGAAAAGCAGTTGTCAGGTATCAAAATGCATATGGCAGATGACATCACAAGCACCATATGCATCACTTCCTTTTCCGAGTGGATAATACCACAGATTAAGAAAGGAGATCTTTCCCAAATACCTCATATATGATTTTATGGAGCCCATATGGAGAGCTATGAAGTTATCTGTTTGTTAACTCTTACTTATTCATAATGCTAAAGTCTGTCTCCAATTCTGGAACACTTTTACCCTAAAATACCAGTAATGGATAGAATGTCATTTGGTGTAGGTATGGATAAGATTTGAAATATTGCTGCTTGCCATTCAAATTTGTAATTGCCAGTGAGGAGGTCCTGTGATTACTTGATTTCATGGAAAGGGAGCAAGAAAAAAATTTCACAGCCAATACTGGCAAGCACAGAGATTTTTTAATGAAGTCATGTTAATTTTTTTTTTTTTTTTTTGCATAAACTGGTCAGTTTATTATAAGAACATTTGTTCTTGATTTTGAACCAGCTCAGTATCTGGGACTTGCAGTTCAATGTTAAAATGTGGTCATAGTTTTTTCTGGGAGATTTCATGGGGTATGCATAATACAAATGATGCAGAATGAATCTATGAAATTCATGGTCAAAATTTCAAGTCTGTTGTTTGGTGCTATATTAAAAAAATGTGTTGTTAAAGAGTTAGTTACAAATGGTCCTTGTACAATGTCAGCATGAGTATAACACAGATAAAAGAAATGACATTTGAATACTCTCTAACAAATTTCATGAAGTGTCACCAATGAAACCATCAGATGCCAGCACTGAGTTCTTGGCACATGTAGAGTGAAAATATGGATGTCTTCCATAGCAGTAGGTGTAGAATTCAAAGACTAGTCGACTGTTAACAATCCTTCTTAAAACTAGAATTGCACATATACTGTTTGCATGGCTTTTTCTCACTTATTTTGATGAAAGTAAAAACTATTCAGTACACTAAAAACTTGAGCCTCTAAATCAGGTGAAGAAATTCTCTTCTGGATGGGATACTGGTTGTCCAATTGCATAGTGGACTCAAATGACTGTGTCACAGAGGATGAGTAGTGGTGCTTAGAAGGCCTTCAGGGTTCCAAGAAGGATATAAAGGTTTTAATGGGCCTGTGTAAGAAGTTGATAAGATTCACCAGGGGTCAGATAATACTTTCATTTTATTGAGTTAGAAAATGTTTTGGTCTGTTAATCATAATAACATGAAAGTAGCTGCATATTTCCCCACATTATTCTAAGAAATAGAATAGACAATAGAGTAGACGATTCATATTTAACTTTCTCTGAAAAAGTAATTCTTACATTAATAATAGCTGCTATAATGCCTGTGTCTATTTATTTATGAGGCATGAGACAATGTTCTCAGTCTGTCAGTTATTCTGATGACTCTTTCATAGATAATATCTGCTGGCTTTCATAGTTTATTTTCAGGTTGTTAACTTTATCGTTTTCTCAGAATATTACACAGTATACAAACAGATTTTCTTTACATTCAGCTGAAACTTAAGAACACGTTTGATTTATTCATTAATAATTGCTTGTTTACATCCACGAAGCTCTCTCTGTCTCCTAAGAGTTACCTTCCATGGGAAAAGCACCATAAACAGCCTTTCTTTAAAGGGAAATGCCAAAGTAGGATTTTAGGGAGAAAAGTGAAGGGGTAAAAAAAGAGAAAAAATAAAGTAGAGAAAGTCAGAAAGAGAACAAGCTGGTTAAAGCCTTGTATTGGTTTGTGTGCCACGTATTTTGTTGTTCGGTTTTGGGGCGTGGGTGCAGGAAAGGCTGGGCTACAGGGGTGTGTTCTGTGAGATGCCAGAAACTCCCCTCAACGCATCCGCCACTGGCCAAGGGCGAATCCATCAGTTTATCTTATCAGCAGAGAACATGGTAAAAAAAATACGTATAAAAAAACCTCCACCTGTAAGTATAACAACTTGCAACACAAAAAATTGCTCTCTTTGAAGGATTTAACCTAACAAGGGCAAGAACTAGATTTCTATATTACTTTCATAGCTGCTGCTTTTTCTAAAGCTTAGGTAAAAGCGTACTTAGGAGAACTGAGATATATGTTTTAGTTACCCACACAACATTTAATTCACTGCACTGTTACGCTTTCTTCTCCAAAACTTGCTTGCTGTACTCTCACTTAAATCATATTTTCATCTAAATTTCCCATTTAATCTTTAAATAGCCAGCTGTGATTTCCTCTGATCACACTGGGAATGGCAAAAACTGGATCAGTATTTGCCATTCCTACCCATTTCTGTACTTCATGAAACAGACATGCTCTTCAGGACAACATTTTATGATCATACGTATTTATTTAAATTTTGTTTATTCACCACTTTTAAGCAATAGCTGAGTAAATTAAATCAGGTTAAAGTTTATATGTACAAAAATTCAAGGGAAATGTTAGCATAGTAAGTCTCTGCTCAGGGTCAAAGGTTTGGACACTGCATAAATTGTGTTAGTTGCTCTCCACTCAGTCCAGCAATTAAATCACAGAGGCAGAACTTGAAAGTGAAAAACAATAGCCAATCAACAGACATAACTGTACTGTGGAAAGGAAACATGAGAAATACAAATAAAGGAAAAGGAAACTGCAGAGTATTTGGAGGTTTATTATAGTAAAATCAGGAACCTCACATCAAAATTTAATATTCATAAAAATACAACATAACCAAATGAAAATCCTGTTTACCTTGAAGAAGAAAAGAAGAGGAAACAAAAAAAATCTATATGACATAAAGAAATTTTAGGGGTTGTTAGTGGTTTGCATAAACAGAATAAGGAAAATATCTAATTAAATCCACCCTCAGTTGGCATGAAAGAGGAGTTGCTCCATATAACTTCTTCAACTATAAAAAATTACAAAAAATATGATCCTTAGCACCAAAGTAAACATTTTTTAAAAATTAAGACAAAATAAGGGCATTTACATATAAATATTCTTTCAATTTTTCTTTAATCTTCTCAGTCACAAAACACTTAGGAATAAATAAGTCAGATTTATAACAACTTAGAAGAAAAATACTATAAGTATCTGCTGTTTTCTGGGAAATACGGCCCTCTTCACTGTTCACAAATAAGGCTAGGATTTGCACACACGTTTACTGAGACTCCTGATCTATCAGCTGATCTTGTAGGAGCTCCATAAGAATTTGAGTAAGGAGGAGAACAATGGAGAAATACAAATTCTTGCCTTCTAAAAGAGTTAGATTTCATTTTTCTATTTGTTTATGCAAGGATTCTACAGAAAAGTGGAATTGTTTTTAAGGTTTCCCAGAATCACTAAACCAAAGAATGGCTGAGGTTGGAATGGTTGAGGTTGGGATGGTTCAGGTTGGGTTTTCTGGAAATCATCTGATCCAATCCCTCTACACAAGCAAGGCCATCGGGAGCCAGGTGCCCAGGATTTTGACCAAAAGGCTTTTGAATATCTCCAACAATGAAGACTCCACAACCTCCCTAGGCAACCTGTGTCAGTGCTGTGCCACCCTCACAGTGGGTGATAGTAATTTCTGATGTTTAGACAGAGCTTTCTGTGTTGCAGCTTGTGCCAATTGTCTCTGATCCTGTCACTGGTTACCACTGAAAAGAGCCTGACTCTGTCCTTCAGGTATTTACATACATTGGTAAGGTCACCCCAAGCCTTCTATTTTCTATACTGAACAATGCCAGATCGCTGAGACTCTCCTCATATGGAAGATGCTCCTGTCCCTTAATCATCCTGGTGGCCCCTAAATGAATGTTCTCCAGTATGTCCATGTCTCTTTTCTACGGGGAGCCCAGAACTGGACACAACTCTCCAGGTGTGGCCTCACCAGTGCTAAGTAAAGGGAAAGCAACACCTGCCTCACCTGCTGGAAATTTTTTTGTCTACTATAGCTGAGGATACTATTTGTCTTCTTTTCAGCAAGGGTGAATTGTTGACTTATGTTCAACCTGATGTTCACCAGTACCCCCAGGTTCTTTTCTGACAAGCTGCTTCACAACTGGTTGGTCCTCAGCATATACTGGAGCATGAGATTGTTCCTCTTGAGGTTCAGGATGTTACATTTTCCCCTGTTGAACATCATGAGGTTACTGTTGGCCTTTTTCTCCAGTGTTTCAAGGTCCCTCTGGATGGTAGGTTGACCCTCTGGCAAGTCATTCACTCCTACCACTTTGGTGTCATCTTCAAACTAGCTGAGGGTGCACTGCTGAGGTTTGCTTGAGAAGCTGACAAAGAAAATATTAATTACTCAGCTGTAGTCAGGTAAGTGGAGCAGGCATGTTTTCTAGAACAGAGGTGAACAGGATAGGATTAACCACTACCTATTAATCTACCCTGGAGGCAAGCTGCTTGTGATGTCCCACGTGGCACACTGTTAGAAAGGGAAGAATTAGTGATCTTTTCTGACACTGCTTTAAAACGACTGTCAGGGTCTTAATCCAAGTAGTTAGAACAGTATTATTATGGTAATTATTTAAAAATTATAGATTAGCAGTATGTTTACAAATATGGCTGTCCATCACGTCCGTATTTTGAGTTCCTAACCGCACATTGTGTCCATAACTGAGATCTTTCATTAGCTCTAGAACAACTAGTGGACGATGACACTGCTGTGTTAAAAATGAAAAGTTTCTTAATGTGTTGGTGACAACAGTTACATGATTCTGTGTAAAAGCTGATCTCCAAGTCCCAAAGACACAGCATTCTTGCTAAGAGATATTGACTTTTGGGAGGATTTTTCAGTACTAAGAGGATTCCCAGCTGCAGCCATAAACAGTGAAAACTGTGAAATCTTCCACTTTCAAGTTCCAGTATCTCTGTTAAATGAAAATGATGAAAGGAAATCGATTATTTCTATCTATCTGCCATAGAAATGTAAAAAAGTTTCTACTAACAAAACAAGATTTTATTCTTCCTCAACTCATGTTTCATTGCCTGGAACTGAACAATAAACAGAAATGTCAGGAAGTATTTTCACTATTTATATTGATAAAGTATAAATCAGTTGTGATAGATAAAGTGCTAAGGTTCAATAAGTAAATAAATAAATTAATACCCTGAGGCATAGCTCCTATTGTATCAGCTGATGCTGGACAAGTGGTGTACCTGCTATCAGCAAGCTCTCTAAAAGAGTATTTGTGTCTTGTCAGCATTCTTCTTTTCTTGTACTGAAAATCTTTCACCAAAGGGAATAGGAAATGGGCTACACTGAGATATCATTTATATGCCTTCAAAACTCTGCTTGCTGTGGTCTTTAAAATTATGAACCTTGTATCTTCATTTCCCAAACAAACATGGCTTCTTTAATTATGGTGCGCATTTGTCTTTCTCTTTTCACTTACTAGTCTTCCTTTTAATAAAATGAATCACCTAGCCAGGTTCCACCAGATTTCACTGAAGCCTCATAAATTCACATGATTTTTGTGATGATCACTAGTGGGATAAATGTGTGTGTGACAGATGGCTGGGAAAGGGAGAGGAAGAGGGACAGTGAACTGGGATTCCTACTGAGTGAAAAGCTGAGCTGAGTGGAGAAGGTTGGAAAGGAAATAGCTAGGAGATATTGTAGGATTATATAGGGACATAAGAGAGAATGTAAACACAAAGTTGAAAGAAATAATTTGTCTGTGTGACATACCAGCCAAATCAGTCTAGTCTACATAAGTATCATGATTTGAGGCTTCCTGTTAATAATGGTTCTTTAAGAGGAGATAGAATACATAATATTCTGTGTATGAATATGGTGTAATTACTACATTGTGTCTATGTGTCTATGTGATGAAGTCTGAAAACACAAAGTAATTAAAGTGTTGTCCTTTAGAAGATGAAAGCTGTGAAATTACTTGTATGATAATGGGAAGTTCCAATTTCAAGTGTAAAAACCACCTGTCTCAATTTCTACTTTTGTAATAACTAACACTTAAAGTGTTTTCTTTCTTTTCCATTTGATGAAGTTCCAAAGAAATTACTTTTGCCCATTTGGACTTGCCCATATTTTGTACTCTTTACGGGGCTGATATACACCGGCAGCTACAGCTGAAAAGTCAAATTGAAACACAGCTGCTGTTTCTTCAAGGAGATATTTCACATATCATTTAAAAATTTTAAATACCAAAGCAGCAGCTTAAGCCCTTGGAGTGTGTATAACTCAAATGACATAGCAAAAGTGTCGATATCAAAGTGAATACTAAACAAACGTCAAGTGACAATCAGGTCATTTAAAAATGCAAACACATAAATATGAAAGCTGGAGATAAAAACAGTGGAAGTGCACAAACCTGCACATGCTTAGAATATAGTTTCAAGAATCCATATGTTACAAGGATAATGTAGGCCCACATGTCCCTATCTTAGTGATTTATAACAGAAGTTAAAATATCTACCAACAGTTCTAAATCTCTAGTTCAAGTCTTTAACCATCTTTTTAATAATACCACTTTTGCATGCTTTCTTTAAATGTTCAGGGACTTGTTTATTGAAACCAGGTTCATGAATGTGCTCACTCTTATCATGTTTTGAACAAAAGTAGGGCAAGGTTATGCACAGATATTCTCCTTACTGGGATGTTTTATTTTGGGGTTTTTTTTCTAATGGGGATAGGGCTGCATTTCATGACAAGAAAACTGGACCAAGAACAGACAAACATTGCCTTGGATAAGGAGGTGAAAATGCTGGCATAACACCACATGTAACTCTCTCTTTGTTTCCTCACCTCAGGCTAGCTCTTTGATGAAGCAAAAGGCAGGGTTCTGTCTTTTGGGGACTCTCAGATGACTTGTACTGAATTAAGCCTCAAGGCTATTCTATCTAAAAACTAGAATTAAGACTTCAATAGTGCTCAGTCAATTTTGTAAAGAGCAGGTTTCTTGTAAGCATATGTGTCAGGCATGCAGGAAACAGAGCTGATACTTCTTAAAATTGCATTGACACAAAAGCTGTTGGGCATTTATTGGCATTCTCTATACTTAGCACTTTTTATACAGAGGTCTGACACAACACCTTCACTAATTTTTGGCAGATACAAGAACATGCATTTGTTATTACTCTGACAGATATCTGTCTTTATGATGTGGTGGCTCTGATGTGTTTTCTGATTTTTCAAGCTGAGAAGAAAATATCCTATTACGACCTTTTACAAATATTTGATAATTTCTTCAACATATCTGGCATAGATTTAGGAACTCATCAATCTACTTAGCTTCTGGTGAAGGAGAAATTAAGAGTCTATAACCAGATTTGTCCAGGTGTTATGATCCACTCTTGAGACTCCACAAGCAGACCAGTCTTCCTCAAATATGCCCAACTAAATTTAGTAAGAATGTGCTAAACCAGAGATTCAGTCAAAAGCAGTCAGACAGCAGCTATTGAGCCATTGCCAGCAATGATCTGCATAATTTTCAACTTTCTATTTCATTCCATAAGCCAGTTGCAATGGGACATGACAATTACCACAATAGAAAGCTATTCTACCAGAGTTAAGTTGCAGCAATGCTTACCCTTATGCAAAGCGATGTATTTGTTGAAACATAAACCTCCTGGGGAAAAGTAGCTCTTGTTACTACATGCATTAATCATTCAATTAAGAGATCTGTCTTTAGCTTCTGTGTGTACAGCCTTCCTAATTGACTCCCCATTTTTGCGCATTCATTTCTCGCAAGGTGGGTACACAATGGATGTCTCAGGGACCCTTGACTTGCTTTGCCTTCCAGTCTGTACATCTGAGGCTTGACACATCATATCTAAGCTGCAAAAGTAAAATGGGTTCAAGGCCAGTCCACCCAGAGCAGTACAGAGAATATTTATAGAGAAAATCAATCTGTCTGATTACCATACGTCAGGCATACCCAGATAACCGGTTGCGGGCCTCCTGCTGTGACAGGCAGGTGGAAAGATGCTAGGGAGAAAGTTACTTTCCTTGTTCAGAGCAGTCTACACACAGTCCCTCTGTCTCTCCTGTGCATATCCTTTTTGGGGAATATATCTTTCTGATGTTACTCTGTAGCTGAAGGGAGCCACGCAGGTAAGAAACCCACAGCGCCAGTTGTTATCTTGGGCAAAAACAAATCAGGGAAAATGCTGACTGACAGGCTGCTTTGCTGCATAATTAACCCCTTTACCCACACCTTAAATCAGTCCTGTGTCAATGTCCCCCATCCATATCCATAACGATTGTGTGCACTGGCTCCTGATTGATCAGGAACAGTTTATTCACATTGGATTTAGGGACAGTCCCTCAGAAAGGCCATTGATTAAAAAGACATATAAGCCAGCTTCCATGTAGTGATTCCAATTTTTTTTTAACCTTTCTCTATTTATTTACTTATTTATTTTTGTTCTCTTTTGATTTTAATTGAACTCTCTCAAAGTGAATAAGTGCATGGAGAAATATATGTGGATTTTAACAGAGACTGGGATGTTAAGCTAAATATCTGTTGGAGACGTTGAAATACAGATTGTATAGGCTAACTGTAGGCAACCAGGAACGGTTATGTGCTGTCATGTTTCTTTACGCTGGCTCAAGAGGGAAGCAGCCATGTTGAAATGTCAACAGCAGGTTTATTTTCAGAGAACTGCAAATCAGGAACGTGCTGGATCACAGGTTTATTCTCAAGTTTCCATCTAAGGGGTTCCAAGGTCATGCCTACAAAAAATCATCTTCCCGGTGTCACATCAAGTATGAGCATAATCTATTCAAATCTGGATTTGAGACTACCACATCCCTATATGCAAAAGTCAAGGGAGAAATATTTAAGTAGTGATCATTCAATTTATTTATTGCTTTAGGTTGTTTAAATATTCATACATCCAAAGCTCTGGGTGCACATGCAAAATGTTAATAGAAAACACAGGAATGTAATGAAATCATATAATACATGTCTCAGAGCTACTTTGTCAGAGGAAACCTCTAACAGCTGCATTCTAAAAGCTGTATTGTTCTCCAGAGTTGTTTGATTCTTTTTCTTCTTTTTCTTTGACCTAAATTTAATAGGGTAGGGTACATTTAGAAAATGTACTTTGATTTTTTGAATACCCTATGTGGCTTTTAATGGAGGAAAAAAATGAGAGAAATCAAGAGATTAGATGGAAAAGAGAAGGGGAAACAAAAAGGGGAATTGAAGGAAGATAAGCAGAAAAGAAAAACAGAAAAGGAAAAAAAAAAAGAGAAAAAGAAAAGAAAAAAGATGAAAAACAGAAAAAAAGAAAAAGAAAAAAAAAAGAATAGGAAAAGAAAAAGAAAAAAGGAAACCAAAACCCAAATACATCTGCTGGTTCAACATATGTAACAGAACAAAAATATATGTTCTAAAATACTTTGTTATTTGGATGGAGTTTTATGATCTATTAGACAAGAAAAGTCTTCAATCAAGAAATTTGAAAAACAGTTTACCATTTCAAGCCTCCTCAAAAGAAAATTCATCTGACCTGATGAGAGAAATCAGGACCACCGTGGTGATTTAATGGAACAATCAGCAATGTGTCAAATCTGATTTATGTGTCCCTTCAGAAACCTGACAGGTGATTTGGTCCCCAGCAGCACAGAAAAGTCTTCCCCAGAAGACCCTCTGCTAACACAAGCTGTGGAAAGATTTTTCTAGTCAACTGTTTCTTATTTTGCCCTTGAATTGAGGTGATTATTTTTGTCCAACTCCTTTGCTTTGACTTGATCTGAATAGTATTGTCTTTACCTAAAGATGTTATTTATGACAGAACATAGCTCTTACCTTTCAAAACGTCAGACATTTTATCAAGTGATGAAAGTTATTTCTCTGATAAAGCTAAAATAAGAAAGTAATAAATATCATTTGTATAGAACTCCAGTTCTAATAGGTATAAATATATATTAAACCCAGTGAAATTCTCACTAGGAATCCAGAATAGTTACATTTTTTCTGGATTTTAAGTGAGTTACTGTAGAATGACTGCAGAGAAAGGCAGAGGGTAAACCACAGACATAAAACAATTAGGGGCTCATTTTATTTCAAAATTTTTAAAACTCATGTTAAGTGATTATTTTGTTTTATGAAGTATGCGTATTTGAAATTTTTGTTTTAAAAAAATCATTAAAAATATAGCTTTGTGTCAGGGGAAAACTACATTGAGTTGCCTTGCTGCTTCCAAATCTGTTTACTTAAAAGATCTCTCTCTGCCCTGCTTTACAGCCCATTCGTGGCCTTACACAAAGAAATCCATTTTTAAAATAAGACTGTACTGTAATTTGACATTCCAGGCTGTAGATAGAGTCCTGCGTGTATTAGCAGATGCCATAATTGCAAAGGCCAGAGATGTTGAAGGCATTATAAATAATTTACTGTATCAATTAATACTAAACATTATATAATTAGGAAGTTAGCATACCCTGTTTATGTAATGCTGGGTGCATCATTACAAAAATGTAAATAAGCAGAATGTGAACAAACACTGTCAACAGAACAAAGGAGCTGGCCACGTTTCTCCTCCCTGCCAGGGTGACTTGGTGAAGCTTTGCTGTGATGAAGACATGCACCCAGAGGGAGATTTCAGGAATGCAGGGGCAAACTGGTGGTGGCAGCAGCAATCTCTCTCCCAGTGTTACTCCCCAAACCTGGGGATGTGGGGCCCAGGACAGGCAGCACATTGCCAACACTACAGTTCAACCTTCCTCTCCTGTGGCTGTCCAGCACTGTGATTTAGTGTCCTGCCAGGCCATTTTGGGAACAGTCTGAAAAAAAATAGCAGCTCAGAATCCAGTGAGTTCAAAGAAGGAGACATCTTTTGCTCCTTGGTCTTTCTGTGCGCTCTGTGTGCACCCAGCTGTTGGTGGTGCAGTGTTTTCAGGGGCAACCAACAGTCAGGATCATCAGTACATTAACTAATGTGTGATCAGTGAAGGATATGAGTGGTTAGGTAAATTTGCAACAGAAATGAAAAAGGGAATCAGTATAACATGCAAATTCTATTTATATAAATTTCATGTCCACATAAGATCTGCAAGTAATTTCCATTAAACAGGCATGAGCTTGATGGGAGTATTGAGAAGAGAAAGCAGAATTTCTTCTATAAAATCTTGCATCTACATGAGGCTATTTATTTTTCTTTATGAAGTATAAAAAAGTCTGTTTAAGCTCTGAGCAGTTGAATAAGGTAATTATTTGCAATGCATTAGCAGTAATATGAAATTTCATATAAAGTATGCGTGTTCTGAATCAAGAGTGTGTAAGGTCATTTCTTTTTAATGATGTCAGTTCATAATTAAAATCGACACAACGGGGTTATTTTTGGAGGATATGAGCTCGTCTTTATATGTGCTTGTTACAGATTTGGTGTCCAGTCCCAGTATCACCGCTTTATTAAAATGTATTTGGTGTGCTACCCTAACAAAAATCAATTTTAACACCTTTTTGCAAACAATTTCCTTTCTGTTAGAATCATTTTCCTTTATAATTACAAAATCGTCAGTGTAAGAAGATACAATTGGAGTTTGAAGAGTATAGTTTATTTTTTTAATTACATTTAATGAATAATTGAAAATTACATTAATCTAATGAAAATAAATTTGAATTTATGATTGTTTCATTTTAATTTTTATTAAATCCATTTATTAGATGTTCATTGCAGGAATACCTATACAGGTTCTAGAGCCTGAACTTGTCTTTAAACAGCCTAAATAGGATCAAACTAGCCTGATGATTTATACCTATTGTCTCCAAGATTATATGTGCTTTAATGTGGTCAGTTAGATGCCTACAGTGTAATTCGGTTTCTATTAAAATTGAAGACACAATTCCTAGTGATCTAGGGAGGTCAATACTTTGTCCATAGAAATGCACAGCATAATTAGCTGGGAAGGTCTTTGAGAAGAAATGCTGCTTTCATCTTCTTCTGACCAGAAAGATGAGGATGACCCCTGCCCCTCATTAGCTTCTGTAGAGTCTGAGGGTGTTCCGCGTTTTCTCGGCAGCTTGCAAGTGCCACAGCATAGCCCCAGCCCATGAGCCTGTTAAAGGTACACACACGGCTCTTCTTGGCTCTGTGGACATGGGATCAGAAATGTTCTATTAGCCCTGAAGGTCAAAGGCAGATTTAGCTTTTGAAGCTATTGAAAATTGTTCTTTGATGATGAATAGATGATGCTTTAAGAGATTCATCTGACATGGTTTTAGCCATCTACAAGTGGAGTGTCTAGTCCAAATTTTCAGGTGGGTTTTTTTTTAAGTTTGACTGCTGTATCTACCTTACAAAAAAAGTCTGTATGTTTTCGTTTTCATATACTGAGTGAAAGAAAAGTTAGATTATATGACTGTTATGGTTTAACCCCAGCTGGCAACTAAGCTCCACACAGCTGCTTGCTCACTCTCCCACCCCTCTCTGAGATGGGGGAAGAGAATTGGAAGGGTAAAAATGAGAAAACTCCTGAGTTAAGAACGACATAGTAAGTGAAATGAAATAATTTAAGAAAACAATACCAAGTAAGGAAAAGGAAAATAACAAAGACAGAGGTACAAAACCCAAGAGAGACAAGTGATGAAATTAAGATCATTGTTCACTGCCAGCCAACCAACTCAAAGCCAGTCCCCAGGCAGCAGCTTCCTCTCCAACCTTTCCTCTAGTTTTGTTGCCATATGGTTTGGGATATCCCTTTGGCCAGTTGGGATTAGCTGTCCTGACTGTGTCCCCTCCCAAGCCCTTGTGCACTCCCAGCCTCCTTGCTGGTGGGATGGGGTGAGGAGTAGGAAAGGCCTTGTGCGGGGGTGCTGTGCAGTTTGGTTTCAGACGGTCGGGATGGATGGACACGAGAGATCTCTGGAATTTGATCTTAGCGCATGAAGTTTATTGTAGAAGAGCGTGGGTGAAAGGGACCTGCTAAGAGCTGCTGGGCGCAGCTCGAGGCAGGTCAGAGAAGTAAGAAAAGAGTAGAGAGGATACAAAAAGTCCAAGAGAGGCAAGAAAGTGTAATGAAAGGAGAGAAAAAAGTAACAAAAGTCACCGTGGTTCCCGTTTACAATCTAATAAATCATCTTCTGTGTTGAATACTCTAATTCTCATTAACCAATGTGGTATAAGCTACAAATCTTATATCATTTACATATAGCCTATAAGAATCACGGCATTACCATATGATGTTACATTTCAAACTCTAAAATCTACTTTGTAGACCCTCTGATAAGTTGGGGGGGTCTGCTCTGACCCTTGGACCTGTCTGCAAGCAGAAGGCATTGTTTCATCAACGGGTGGTTTGATTCAATCAGCCATGCCATTGTGTTTCAGTTGTTCAGTAACTGGGGTTCGGTAGCTCAAAGCTTGTTCTCATTTCAATCTCGCCTATAGTTTCTATATTCTCAGCATCTTTTGCTAGGCAATCATATTTATAAGGTTTTCCTATTTCACCTTCCCCAACAGCCTTGACCCTGTATAAGCACTGCTCAGTAATAACTAAAACATCCCTGCATTATCCACGCTGTTTCCAGCACAGACCCAAAACGCAGCCTCATTCCAGTCACTATGAAGAAAACGCTCCAGCCAAAACCAGTATATTGACTAATTTTAGATGGGTTTTATTATAAGGAACAAATTCACTGTGAAGGCAACTGAAATTTCCAAAATAAGTATCAGTTCAGGCACTGTCAGGTTTCCTATTACCAGCTTCAGACATCCTGTGGGCTGCAGAAAACTATTCTGTAGGCATTGGTTTATGCCAGTTGGCTGGATCTGCTGGTGGGCACAGTCTTATGGTATTTGGAAGTGCTATTCAGGATGTTGAACTGAGTCTAATCTCTTCTAAAAAAAAATAAAAAATCCTCTCAGCTGTAATTCCACAAAGACTTACATCAGGAATCTTTTTGATTACAAAACTGATGTAGAAATACGCTTACCTCCAAACTGGCTATTCTGGCCATGCAAATAGTCACTCTAGACTATAAAAACACTTCCAGTGACAATCTGAGACAGATTCTGAAATTATTCGGATGCAGATTAAGGAAATACACAGCACGATTTCTGGATAATTTTAAGTTTATATGCTTCAAGAATGTTCATCCCTGATCCTACAAAAACCATCTTTAAACTCCAGAAAGTCAAGGCTATATCCCTAATTTATTTTTCTTTTAGGGAAAATAGGGTTCAAATTTTATTCAAGCTCTGTTGGTAATGAAAACTGGATATTCCATCATAAAATTAACAGCCTTACTATGTGTGGCTTGAAACTGTCATTAAACACCCTTTTTGTTTTATCACTGCACATCAAAGTAATGTCCTTGCCTTAGAAAATCTGTCTCTCTGAGTGAAAAAAATTGATTAGGAAAAGAGATTTATTTACAACTTTGCTAACTAATTTTCTATGGAATTTGAAGCAAGACTGTGTAGCATAAAATCTTCGTAGTAAAACAGTCGACATACTCCTAGTTGTCTTTTGTTAAAATTCTAATCCTGATTAATGATTACGGGACATGACATTATTCCTGTTCAGAAACCTATGCATAGCAATTACTTGTATCTTACATACAACTTGCTCAGAAATTTTTTTTAAGTGCCAGAAAATGATGATAGCATAATATTTAAACAAAAGTCTAGGAGAAAAGTTAGCATTTTCTTTCTTAAATTAATTTTTTCATTGTTTTGATACTGAGGACACTTGCCTAAAACCAAAAGTGTCTTGTTCAAACTTTTAATAAACTTATTTGTAACATCTCTGTGAGATTTGAGATGCTCTGGTACCCACAGCTGATAGGATTCTATAAAACAAGGCAATAGCTGACAAGGTGGCTGTTCATATTCATGTCCATATGATCTCTGTTTTCCAGTTAGACATAATTAGAACAGTTGGCTAGCAAAATAAGCACAAAACCCCTTCAATTTATACAGTCTAAACAATTTAGTTTTTCAATTTTTGTCAAGAAATAGCTTCAGAGATCAGTTTATCATATCATTTAACAAGATACAAGGAGACACTTCTTCCTTCAAGGTTATCATATGCCATATGCCTTGCTCTATAGGTTTGCCAAAAGTCACTTAATGCCATATGTCCTGAGCCGTTTGTTTCTCAAATAGTACCTCAGCCATTGCAGATGCTATCTGATATAAAAAAATCAGCAAATCTAATGTTTGTGCTTTGCTGCGATTTTCTGTGTAAAGTAAGTATCATGAGAGACTTGTACATGTTAAACCTTAGTATTGATTCTTCATAAAGCAATTTTCAGTGCCACACATAGCTCCACCTCCTGTAGCACTCGGAAGAGGGGATAGGTTTGTCTGTGCAGGCAGATGAATACCAACCCAAATAAGTAACTCCATCTTTCCCTAACAAAAATGCAAGAATTTCTGAAGGCTGAGAAAGCCTCTCAAACAGCCTTTAAGAAGTCGTGTTTAATCATAAAATGCTTATCAGTGTAGTGAATTGCTGGGAGAAGCAAAAGGCCGGGAACATCCTTCATCTGTAATTCTTTCTTTCCTACTGCTGTTAGACAGCTGCCTTGTCAAGCAGATTCTTGAAAATTCAGAAGAAAGGTTTGTCCTGTGCCATTGCATAAGATTCATGATGCTTTAAGCAGGGCCTTAATTTAGGGCAGAAGTAGTGCAGCAGGCTGCACACCACAATAAGCTATTCTACCGAGCTCTCAACTTTCTCTAGAATTTAAATTAGGGATTTATGGAAGCAGGAAGCATATTTGAGGAAATATATTATTAGATATTTTTAAAAATCCCAGAACTTTGCCATTCAAGACAAAACATTTGAGTATATTTTATTACAGGGGTTCTTAAAAAATATTTGCTACTAACTTCATATTTTATTAACTTTCATAATTTTACCTTATAGCTGTCTTTTAGCCTAAATATTTCTTAAAATAACATTCAAAGAAAATCTTGTTTTCAAACTTTGGAAAAGATGTATAACAGAAGAGAGATACAACTTTCTGTTGTCAGTGGTCCAATCATTAGAGCAGAACAGAGATCTCCACTTATGTTTATACTTTGGTTTAAGCAGATCTGTTACAGTCTTTGAAAAGAGAGTCGAGATATTGCTCACCATCTTTGTAGAATGCTGTATGAATTAATCAATTAAGGTTTGTTTAACTCTTTGAAGATGAAGAACTCTAGTTACTAAGCATTACTTTAATGTAGGAAAATAAAAGCTGACTAAATGGCAGTGCTGGGGTAACACAGCTGTTTGGCTTGGAGATACAAAATGGCTTTTCCCATTCGATGCCTCACAACATCCACAGTATTGTCCCTCCAGAGTGTGAAAGTGGCAGGTGCTTGTGGCCATTGCTGTGGGCACTTGCAGCTCTGCAAAGGCTGAGATCCCTGGCAAAAATACAGCAAGTCAGATACTGATTACATGCACAGGCAGGAAAGCAATCAGTGTGTCAGAAGAAATTGTGATTAGAGTTGTGCTATCATTTTAATGTGTTCTCGAGTGCTTTTGTCCTATGCTTTCTGTGCAACCAGATGTATGGGTATCTCCTTTTGGTCTTGTACTACATGCAGGGAGCTGCAGTAAAAATGTTACTATTTTCAGGCTATTATTCCTTTTTAGCTTAAGCTGAACACCAAATATTTACTTATTTACACCCCAGAGAAAATACTACGATGAGAATTGGAGACTGCTAACTCTTAGCCTCTGTAATGGATGCATGGGCAACACATGCTGTTCCAGTCCCAGAAATGTAGCTTCCAGTGTCACACAGCTGCATATTTCTTTTTTATTAATTAAGGACAGTATTCAGTTCTTTATCAAAAAATCAATTCAGCTGCCCTTGGGTATGGAAGGCACCACTGTTATAGTCATATACTGGTGGAATTTGGTTAACCAGGTCTTGGATATCTATTTAATTGGGATTTTGAATTCCCTGACTGCATTGACTAGATTTTCATTGATTATAACAGGAACCAGAATATCCAGTAGGCATTTGAAAATAAATGTGTAAATCCCAAAAAAACCTCTTTTCATAAGGGCACCAAATCAATTCTGTAAATTGAGGTGTTTTCAGGTGTCCCAGAGGTGGTCTTCGAGATCCCAGCTGGCTTTGGATGATGCTTCAGAAGGGTTAGATGCCACTATAAAGACAACTGCACAAAAAATGCTTAAAAGTTCCAAAACATTGTATAATGAAACTGTAAGTGGCACTGAGTTTTTGAGATTGTGTAAAGCATGATTGATTTAATTAGAAATGGAACCGGTGAAAGACTTAAAGGGAAAACCACAAAGTGATTTCATCCGGAATAAATTTGAATCCACTCTGTACAAGTCCGAATATGGGAATACATAATGTCTTTTGAGTTTCTAAATAAGGACAACAGTTCTTGTAATGTGTTTTGTTTACTTTTTTTTATTTCTAATGGCCTTAAAGTGACAACAATAAGGAGTTAAAACATGCAGTTTTCTCCTAGGAAGACTGACTCTGACAATGATGAATGAAATATGCTACCCTGACAGGGTTTTCTGTAACAATCATAGAAGGCAACAAGCCTGTACTGTTTGGGTTTTGAAACCACTAAAGAGAGGGGGGAAAATATTAAAATTCAAAAATCAATATTTTCAAAACCACATGTCTAGATGTACAAAATCATCATAAGTGTTCTACGAAATCAGAGCTGCTAAACTTCAGGAAATGTTTCTCTGCCTTATAACATGTCTTGTTCTATACAAAGAAGAAATAAATGGGCCCATACAAGGGCACGTCAACAGAAAATTTGCTGTCTTTTAAAACAGAGAGGTTTGAACTCTGCCTGAAAACTCCTTCATAAATCTTGGAAATCTCTGATAAGTTACTACAGTTGTTCAAGGATCAAAATAATTTGTTTAATTGAAAGTAACAGGATCTGTACTGCACAGCACAGGATGTTTTGGATACCACATGCCAGGAGACTGCTGATTAACAGACTATTCCTGTAGCAGCAAAATCCTCAGTGTCCCAACTATAAGCAGGTGATTCTCTGTGTTTTAAAAATGCTAATGTGGTTCCTGGCATCTTTTTGATTAGCATGACTGTCTCAAGAAACTTATGGATATACACAGGTTGGGGTAATCAGTACAATGATTTCTAGACTCAGCTAAGTTTTGATGGTTTTTGTTGTTGCTGTTGCTGGGGTTTTTTTTCTGCTTGATTTTTTCTCCTGCAATCTCCATAAAAGGACATTTATATAAAATTATAAATTGGTGGTCTGACATTGAATTTTCCAGGAAATTTTGTGTTATCTTTATTTGTGAACTTTTTTTGCCACTCACAAGAAGGAATTCTTTAAAAAATGTTGAGTAAACATCTAACTAAACTTGTAATTCAAAATACAAAACTACAAGATGAGTATATTTACATTTTTAAAAGAAAAACATAAGGTAAAGAATAAAAAGAATTCTGAGGCTACAGTGAGACTTTTCAGGAATGAAAACATAAAATAAATTTTCTGGCTGAAATAAACTTAAATATATTCTTTATGGGCCCCAAAGAAACAATCCTTTGAGAATTTGCAAGCAGATCAAACTAGAAATTGTTTATATTTTATAAAGCTAAAAAAGAAATCCTAAACAGCTGCAGAAATTAAATATGGATCCCTGCTGCTTTGTAACATTATTAAAGATGCGATGAAGGAAATGTAGCTCACCTGGAATAGTTTCCCACTGAATGGAAACTCTTATCATTGAAATCACCTTAGATAAGCACAACTCTACACAAAAACTCTTCATAACATGTCTCTAGGCCGAACTCTGAAGGCAGAAAAAATGTTTTTATCTTCCTGCTGGTGAAGAAAGGAAGGGTGTGGGGGTGTGGGTGCAGGGGGTGTGGAATGGTGCTCTTTGGCTGCTGCTTGCAACCAAGTAAAGTTTTAGGAACTATGCATAAAAACTGGCTATAAAATCAGATGGGAAATTCTTGAAAAGTAGTGACTCAGAGATAAATTAAGAATTTTTGTGTACAAGTTTAGTCCTTGGATGACTATAGTGGAAACATCTGGTACAACCAGAGAGGTGATCCTGAACAGGGACCCAGACTCCTTAGCTCAGCAGTAACTGTAATGAGATTGTGTTTAGTGCCAATTCTTTGGAGCTAACAACAGAGTCAAAAGAAGAGTCAAACACTGATCATTCATGTGATGGAAAACACGGCTTATCATTTTTGGTTATGAGATTTATCTACTCAGTTTAAAGGGAAAGACTGTGAGGACACAGATATTTGACAAAAAGAAAAGACACCCAGTGTGGAGACAGTGAGCAGAAGACGGAAGCAAACAGAGACGTTTTGGTTAAATAGCATCACGACATTCCATTCATTCCATTTGACCTATCATATCTGACTGTTCTTGAGTTGCATCCAGAAGCTCATGACCAGAAGGTAAAAAGGATCACTTCATCTGAGGCCCCAGTTCATATAAATATAAGAAATAAAACCAATTTGTTTTGCAGCACTGAAATTGTCGGGATTTGGTTGTCTGCTTGTTTGGGAGGGGTGGGGTTTTTGTTTTTGGTGGAGTTTTTTGTTTGCTTGCTTTTTGAGGGTTTTTAGTGGGGTTTTTTTGGGTTTTGGTGGGTTTTGGGTTTGAGGTTTTTATATTTTTGCTTGCTTTTTGTTTTTTTGTTTGTTTTTTGGGGTTTTCTGTTTGCTTGTTTGTTTGGGGGGGTTTTGTTTGAGTTTCTTTGTTTCTTTGGTTTTTGGGGTTTTTTTTGTGGTTCAGGCAGGTTGTTCTTATCCTCAAACTGACACAGTCTGAGAATGTGCAATTCCTAATTTCTCTCACTTCCCCAGATCTCAGTGGTTTGGGGATGTTTTTGTAAGAATCAGCATTTTTTATTTTAGTTTATCATTGAGACCTTTCTTGGGCCATTGCACTGACAGCAGGAATTCAGCAGATGTCAAACTGTAACTGGATTTTTTTTGCTGACTACTTCCAAAATTACTTATTTGAATGACCAAACTTGATTCTTTTGGGTTACAAGTCTTTGGCAGTCACTGACCAAATGATGCCATAACAAATAAACATGGGCAGAACAAAGTGACAAAGATAAAACAGCTTCTTTACCTCTTTCCACCCCACAGTTTGCTTCAGATAACACTAGTGACAATAACAAGTGTGAGAAATTGAACTGCACTGGTTTGTATCTTTTTGCCAGATCTTTTAAACTGAAGTAGCTTTGACATTTCTAATGGAAGTTTCAGACTGGATGCTCCAGAATGTGATAATGGTAGTTCTGCTCTTGGAAATCCTGTTTCACCCAGGTCAGAGAAGCATGGAAACCCCATTAAAGTATGATACTGGGACAGTATTCAATTTTGAGTATCATATCAAAGCAATAGTCTGCCTTTTTTGGTTAAAAAAGAAATTGAACGGGGATTTCACCAGAATAAAGTATTACTGTTTTGTCTTTTATTCAAACTTGAGCATTGTACTATTCAAGTTCTCCCGTAATTTACATAAAGTACAGCAAGATTGATTTTCTGAGATAAAATCTATTTTGTTTTGTTTTTAACAACCTGATTTCCTAAATACTTCCTTAGGGGGAAAAAAGGAAACTGGATCAAATTTCTGTGTTTTTCAGAAATTGTTCAGAATGTTTTGTTTAACACTCACCACAAGTCTGTGCCACGATGATTTTCAAAGCAAAACCTCTAAGACTGTGCTGGTTTTGGGAAGAGACACAACTGGGAGTTGATCCCAACTGACCAAAGGGTTATTCCACATCATATGACATCATGTTTAGTATATAAATGGGAGGAAGAAGGAGGAAAGGGAGGACATTCAGAATTATGGTGTTTATTGTCCCACATAACCATTACATATGGATGGAGCTCTGCTTTCGTGGGGATGGATGAGCACCTGTCTGCCCATGGGCAGTGGTGGATTAATTCCTGTCTTTGCTTTGCTTTTGTGCATGACTTTTGCTTTACCTATGAAACTGTCTTTAGCCCAACCCATGAGTTTTCTAATTTTCCCCTTCAGACCCTCTCCCTTATGCTGCTGGTGGGGGAGTGAGGGAGCAGTGGCATGAGGCTGAGTTGCTGGCTGGGGTTAAACCACAACAAAGACAGTGTGGGCAATGTGAATTGGATTTCCTTCTTTTCTTTAAAAAGTTTGTCATTTACAGCCCATGAACATATATGAGGAAATTCACAGGTTTGAGAATTACTCTGTGCTTTCAATCACTCTGTGCTTTGTATGAGTTGACTGTGCTTGATTACATCTTCATGGTTTTCTTTGAAAATAAAGAGATGGAATTGTTATTTTACTTTTTAAAATGAAAGGTAGGACTTAAAAAACCAGAAAATTTTTCTTTGCAATGGGTCCTAAGCACCTTAAATAGCTAAATTTTGCTTTGACTGTGATAACGGTGTGGTGATTATTCCTTGACTCAATGAAACACTGAATTTAAACTGTAAAACATGCATATGAAAAGAAATTTTACTAGTCTGAGCATTTAAAATATAATTAATTTCATAGAAGCTTGCCTCAGAACAGCCTTAAATATGACAACCTACATTTTATTTTAAAGTCTAACCCTGCATCAGTGAAGTATTTTATATATCCTGATTTGTCTATTCTTTTTCAGTATTTTCAGATTTATTTCCTTTCTATATATAGATTGTCTCACACATATTGTTTTCAGTTAGTTGTCAATGTTTTAGAATTAGTGCAAATAATTCCTCAGATTTGGGGAAGACTGGACTAGCAAAAGTCTAGTTCAGGGATATTATCCTTGACAGATGTCAAAAGTAACAATAACATGCAAACCACTGAATATAATTGTTCTTAATATTTTCATAATCTGAAGTCACCACAAAGGCTTTCACCATATTTGTACTAAAGCACAATAGCAGATGGACCGTCTGCAACTGTTTGCATAGCTGCAGAACTGTAATCCTTCTTAAAATGACAAAGCTTTGCTGACTTTCTTTGGTGAGTGTAAGTACATGTGCTTCAGATATACAAAGCTTTTTAGGACTGTAGCCTATATTTTGGTTCCTGTTTCGCAGCAATTGCTAGGGGAACTAGACACCTAAATGTATCAGAGGACCTGTGCCTGAAGCCCCTGAGGGGTGATTTCAAAAGGTTTCTAGTAATTTCTCATAGTTCAGAGGTTCACTAAATTACTTTTAGAAAGCTTCAGAATAAAACAAGGGGATGAAGAAAGATCTATTTCTTTAACACGAAGCCCCTCTTTGCAATCTGCAGCTGGCTTAGGTCAGCATAGTTGCGTTTATTCTTCCTGAAGCCTTGTGCACGATTCCAGCAATGTGATCATGCTACATAATAAAAGGTTTCAGGTTGCCTCCCTTAACTGCAGACTACAGGGAAGGATGCACAGCCTTTTGTATACTGTGTCCTTCAAGATTTCTGTATTACCAGCAAAGATTTGTGTCCCTAGGGTCTTGCTCTCATAAGAACTGAGAATACATTTGCTTTGAATGTACTCTGAAAGTTGTGAACTGAGTGTACCTGAGACAGTGCAGAATGTCATTATTTTATTCTTCAGTACAGTTAATATCTTTGCCACAAAAAAGACTGGTATCCAGTCTTTCACTAAATCTGAAAAGGGGAAGCTTACCACTTAGATTGTAAGATGTATTTCCTCAGCATTTAACTATCCTAATTTACTACTATCCTAAGTTTCTCCAGTACAGAAGAAACAGCTGTAATTATCATCATGACTAAAGAAGACTGTTTAGTTCTTTTAGCTGAGAATGTGTCGTACTGAAATGACAGCAGCTTTTTTTACAATGTGATGATAGCATTACAACAGAAAATAACCCAAGCAAACCACCCGATGGCATAGATCATATTCAGTACCAGTAAGATATAATTTTATTTCTTGTCTTAATTATGCTTGATTCTGCAAGTGGAGTTCTTCACTAAGGAACATGAAGTTTTTGTCAAGAAATAGTATTTGAATGATGAAATATTTCATGCTGGCAAAGCTTACCACTGCTAGCAGAAAAAGATATATTTCAGTAATAACAGCTTATTTTACTTGGGCAAAAAATTCTTTCTCCATGATGTTTAAGAAGTACCATCTTTTACAGAAGAAGCACATATACTCTGTCCTACTTTCTATCAAATAATTGGGGTTTACTTTGTCCTGTTCTGTTTGTTGTTGTTCATGTTTTCCTGATATTCATTAAATTTCTTTCTGGCATTGGTATTTGTTGGTCAGCATGTGAATATTCCATATAGATTTTGCTGTACAGCAAGGTGGATATCTCAAGGTACTACAAGGATCTACTCCTTGTCTGTCCATTACTTTTAAACTGGACAGAAAACATGTCTGCTTATCCTGACACTCCAAGGTAATAAAGGTTCTCCAAGCTTCTCAGAGCTTGCAGCCCTCTTACCCACTGCAGATAATTGGATTTGACCCAGATTCTGGTCTTCAGCAGGATGATTGATGCTCCATTGTCTGGATTTCATCATACTCTCATGACCTGTACATCCAAAATTTATTTGACCTTCAGCATGCTTTCCATGTCAAGTCGTACAGCCTGGGAGCATCTTGATTTCTGCTGACATTTACCAAGAAACTGCAGATTTCTCTTCTTGTGTGTAAGTGGTGCCACCTACAGTGCATGGCCATCCTTCCTCCTGGCCACTCCACTGCCTTCCAAGAAATCCTGTGACAACCTTGAAAAGTTAATGTGACATGAATTCTCTCTCACGCAGGCCACTTAAAAACCTGGGCATCTCAGATAAACTGGTATTTTTGTTTCCCGTTGCCAGTGTGAAAAACTGGTTGAATGAAAAACTTCCTGAAAGAGATTAGTAAAGCATGTTAATAATATTCCGGAAGTGTCTATATCAGTCCATTGACTGTAGAGGGAAGGCAAATAAATGCTTAACCTAGCCACAGCTATTAGAGTACTGTAATTACACAAGATAACTTCCATCCTTACTTAGATACCTCATTTTTTCTCACTATTTTCTGTTGCCTTCGTTGTGACTAGTTTGTGTAACTGAATCTAAAAATTTGTGGGAGCAGAATCTCTCTGTATTGGGTCTGGCTGAGAAGCAATTTATTTTTCCCACACTGCTGTGTGCAGTCCTCACAGTGCTGTGCTCTGCATTGGTGGCTAGAAGGGTGTTGATAACACACTGGTATTTTAGGTACTGCTGAGCAATGCTGGCACAGCATCAGCACTGTCTCTCCATCATTCCACCACCATCAGTAGGCTGGAGGTGGGCAAGATCTTGGCAGGGGACACAACTAGGACAGCTGATCCAAACTGACCAAAGGGATATTCCATACCTTGTGATGACTGCTCAAATATAAAAGCTAAAGAAGGGAGGAGGAAGGGAGGGCATTCTTTATTTACAGTGTTTGCCTTCCAGAGCAACTGTAACACGTGTTGAAGCCCTGCTTCCTGGGAAGTAGCTGGACATCACTTGCTGATGAGAAGTTGGGGCTAAATCTTTGGGTTTTTTCTTTGCTTGTGCATGTGCAACCTTTTGCTTTAGTAAACAGTCTTACCTCAACTTTCAAGATGTTTTCTGTTTTATTTTCTCTTGTCTATCCAGCTGAGAAGGAGGAGTCATAGAGCTTCCTGGTGGGCACCTGACGTCCAGTCAAGGTCAAACCACAGTAGCAACCACAGGAGGTCTAGTTTAACATCATCAGTGGCCTGGATGGGGCTTTATTTAAATAATTTAAATAATTCAGAGGGATCTAGGCAGGTTGAAACAATGGGTGTAGGTTAACCTTACGTCATTCACTGAAGGCAAACACAAAATCCTGCACCTGGTAAGGAGGAGATCCTTCTAAGAATCCACACTGGGGCTGAACAGCTGGGGACCAACTCTGTGGGAAAGGCTCTGGGGGTCCTGGTAGGTAGCGAGCTGAACTGCCAACAGTATTTGAAGGTGACCATGACACGCTCATAGTCATTTGAGTGAGGGAAGGGATTATTCACAGTTTTGGGTCCTGCATGGGAAAGACACTGATAGACCAGAGCTGATTTATCAGAAGCCACCAAGAGCTCAGTGCCTGGAACAGCTGCCCTGTGAGGAAAGACTGACAGAGCCTGGCTTATTCAGCCTGACGAAGGTGTGACTTCAGAGCCCAGACAGTTCTACAAGATTATAAAGAAGACAGTTCTAGACTGTTCTTGGTGCATGTAGAAAGCTGACAGACAGCAGATATAACTTTAAACCAGAGAGTTTTAGGTTGGTTACAAAGAAAAACCTTTTCCCCATGAGGAAAGCCAACAGAGGAGCAGGCTACATACAGTGGTTATTGAGTCTCCACTCTTGGAAGTTTTTAAGGTTTGCAAAACATTCTAAGCAAATTAACATGACTCCTTAGTTGACCCTGCTTTGAGAGGAGGTGGGACAGGAGACCTCCTGAGGTCCCTTCACACATGAATTATCAATGATCTCATGAACTGGCCATGATGAGCCTTTAATGAAAGCATGTCTACCAGGGCATGTTATCTTCTACCATATGAAAAAAGATGAAACAAACACGACATTGATGAATATATCTGTGTCGCTGTCCGTTCGGACCTCAAGCCGCCCAGAGGCTTGAGTGCGACCTCGTGCTTGGCTTTCAGCCGGACCGCTGAAGCAGTCAGGCTGTGCAGCTTTTGGTCTCCTGGTGACAGCTCAAGCAGGCACAGCTCGGCCCAGGGAGCTGGCTGCGGTCGATGGTAACCACGTAGCGAGCACTGCAGCGAATGAGAGGAAAGGACTCTTTGTAGCAGCAGTTCCATGTTTATTAGCAGCTGAAGGGCAGTGCTACAAAAAGCCAAGAAATGAGGACGTGCAGGGGTTTAAAAGGGACAGAAAGGGGGCGGGTCAAGGGGAGGAACAAGGGATAAACCAATAGGAGAACATTACGTAATGAAGAACATCCAATGGGTATAATAAAGGGGAGGAATACATTAACTTTAACCAATGAAGGGACCTTGGCAACAGAACTTTTGAGTAACTGATGAATATTTGACACTTGTGAGGGAACGGGGGAGGAGATGAAACTTTGAGTGGCTTGCATATTTGGCGAGCTATTACCCCATCCTGCCTTCCCCATCCCCCTCAGACTCACTGTCCTGAGGGGAATAATTTACCCACTTAATATCTTCATTCATCCACACAGAAAAGGCAGGTAGGGCTGGCTGTTCAAGTTGGTCCTCTTGGGCTCCAGCCACAGGCTGGGCCACTGCCACATATCTGCTTTGCTGAAACAATATTTATGTAATGCCTTTCTCAGCTGTTACAGTAGCAATCCATTTTAACTGTGGATAAGGGAGATGTTTGTTTGTTGAACAATACCTTTCACAGGACACACACAAATATTCCTCGTGTTCAGAGCTCCCTATTTCCTCTTCAGATGTGTTTCTAGCCTGAAAAATGAGAATGTTTGCTACAGAAAGGTGAGAAGAATTTAAAAAGCAGTGTCTAAACAAAGAGAATCACACTGTGCTTACCTTAGGTAGCTGCCAGTATATAACCAACAATTTGGAAAAACACTTCAGGTCATACCAAACACTGTGATAAAGCTGAGGCAATAGCAGAGAAAATGGAGGAACTTGGAATCAAAGAGTCTTGAAGATTTATTTCAGTCAGGGTTACAATGTTCTATGTGATTTCTAAAGCTAATGTGGAACACTAGTCACCTTAAATACGTGTTTAGGTGAACTTGAAATCAGAAGACCTCAATGAGATTGAACAAGAGGATTATGGTTTATAGTCATTTGAACAGAAGCTGAAATTTTATTATGGTTATAGCAATTGGCATATTTTTATGGATTCATTTTTTAATTTGGCATCCATTCAGACTTCATTGCTCATGCTACAGTAGTAGTATGATGGATTACTGTGTTTTTTCCATTATTATTAAACTTAATTATTTTTGCTCATGTACCCAGATGTGAACAGCATCAAGAGTTCTAATCTAATAATACAGACTGTTTGGAAAATATGCGCTGTCAATTAAAGGCATTTTGTAATAGAAACGATAAAAGAGTCATTAATGAAAAGTAGTTTGCCTCCCCATGTACTGACTTCAGTTAATCAAAGGTGCTTTGAAATTAAAATCATCAATTAACTTTGCTTGGTTTTGTACTGATCAAGCACTTTCAGAGTTGCTGGAAATCTGTGAAATTAAGTTATTCTGTAAAAGAAATCAAAATTAATGTGGATTTTTTCTGAATACATTTTATTCTTTCATTCCAATAATGTACTATACATACATTTCTGCCAATGTTTAAGTGGAAGAAACAAGCAAGACTAAGCTGTGAAATTACCTATTGCATTCCATTTTTTAATGGCACCTCATTTATACTTTACAGGGTCATACAATAGATAATGATATACATCAGTCCAATATATATCATTTTTTTCTTATTTTCCTGTAATATTTTAGCTGGCACTCTGATGCTCAAAACAAATTTAAAATTAAGAATGTGAAAAATTTATTGAGAAACAGAAAAGCTGTATGATCAAATCCCTGGCATGATTGTTCTGCAAATGAATCTTTCTGACAAAGCTGTGTATCTTTTCAGTTCTCCAGCATGAATTTGACACAGGGAGAGAATGATGCAGGCCAGTAAAAAGTGTTGTGTTGGCTTTCCTCTTTCTGCAGTAGTTCCAGACCAGAATTTCTAGTGGCTGAAAACAGCAATTTTACCTGCTGCATGGTTTTACTAAATTTTGACAAAATTATTTTTCTATTTTTAAGAAAGGGCTTTCTTCTGAAAATATGTTGGGGTTTTTTTCCCCACCAGAGGACTATGACCTTATATTTTAAATTTCATGGGTGTAGAGGCCCAGAGAAACTGGCTTTAGTCACAGGGTGGATTGTGGTGGTGCATCCCCCTGCCCCCAGGGCAACATTATGATCTAAGAAATGCTTATTAGGTCTCAGCTATAAGAGGCTTACCTGGAGTCAGCCCCTCTTGAGATTGTCAGAAACATTGTTCCCAGAATCCAACAAGTGTCTAATGAACATCTGTTTTTTAAAGACCAGCCTTGGAAACTTATTTTCCTTCCTGTAGAGCAACCCAAGTGGAATAATATATTTATTACTGAACCTTCAAAGAAAATCTTGAATGATGATCAGGATGCAAAATTTCTCTGACTAAAGCCCACTCTCTTGCAACCCTATAAACAACATCCCAGAGTGAGACCCTTTGAGCTCTGGAATCCCAGAAGACAAGGGGATAGTAAGTATGTTTCAAACACCAATAACCAGATGGCTGGAGTCAAACAAGGACTGTTACAAATAACAGACAAGAATTGTTGGTAATAACCAGGGACCATTGGTATTAACATGCCATGAGAAACAAGGTTTGGCTGGACCAGGGAGGCCAGGTGGAGGTAGGGCAACACTTTTCTATGAGAAAGAACCAGAGCACAGTGTACTTCAAATGGAGGAATGAAGCCAAGAAGTGGGAATGAATTATAGTGTGGGATTAAGACCACCAAAGGTCCCCAAAGCTATTTCCAGAAGGCCTGAAAGAATGGACTGTGCATGATAACTAATTTACATAGGAAATGACAAGCCTACCTTTGGGGTGGAGAAACCTGTACATATAAAGATACCCTCCCAAGCCTGGGTGATGACCCTCAAGACATCTCATCGGCTGAACCAATGCAGCTGCATTGATGCTTATCAGCTGGATCAGTGCTGGAACCAGGACTGGTGATCTATTTTTCTCTCTCTTTTCCTTTTTCTTTACCTTTTTCTTTCTCCCTTTCCTTCTTTAATCCATGTCTCTTCTTTTCATCCTACCCTTTTATCCAATACTCACTGCTGTGTGCTCATATAGTAGGTCAGGAATTAATATCCCAATTTCCATGCCAAGTGTGTAATTTACTAATAAAACTTTCTGAGTGTTTGTGGACCCTCTATTATCATTTCTCTTACAAATCTTAGGTACTTCCTTCCCCATAAAGATGGGTGATCACAAAGGGTTCATATGTTTAAAGGTTTATAATAAGCCTGCATTCTTTATAAATTAAGTCTGAGAGGGATTTTTTTTCTGCAAATTGTTTAGTAAAAGAAAATATTCCTCAATACTCCCTATTTACTGAAGGATAAGCAGCTAAATTATCATGCCCAGTCCAGCTTTTAATTTAAAGAAAATGAAACATGCACAGAACAGTTATAAATATTGCTAGCTGGAGTAAAGTAAAGTTTAGTTATGCATAAATTCATGGTAAATTGAAAATGGCAAGGAGAAAAATAGTCAGAAAATTGATTCCAGGGATACAATCATACATCCCTTACTCTGTATTCCTAGGTTTACAATGCACAGCTTAACTACAAAGGTCTTCATGTAGGACCTATTACATAGAAAGCACCAAAAGGCTTTGCCTTTTCCTGACTTTAATAGGAGTTGAAATGGCTCAGCAGTACGACAGGGAAAATGGGCACCTTTTATTTCTCAGAGTCAATCATGTTCTGCAAGGTCACAGGCTGACAGTAAAAGATTTTTAAAAGCTTTCAGCAAAAGGGATGAATAAAATGCTTTTCAAAAATTTGTGTTCATTTCAAATGTCATAGATGTAACATAATAGTAATTGCAATAATTTGCTGTATTTCTACCATGTTGATAACAGCATAGCACAAAGGAAAAATGACAAATGCATTCTATAAATGGCCATGCATTTACTGTAAGTATGTCTATGCTCTCCACAAAGAATGACAATAATGTTCTGTGTGGGTAAATAAACCAAAGACTGTATATAACCTTGGAGTCTTTGGGAATGAATGGTTCATCTTGATAGATTTGAAATGACTTGTCAGTCATTTTAATAAATTTTTTAATCTAACATAATATTGCATTTTTGCTACAGAAACCCATAAGATGGCTTTAAAAAGCTACTGCAAATCTATCATAATCTAAGTACCATTAAGTACTTATAAAAATTTCTGTATGCCTTTGTACATTCCATACTACTTGTCTGCCTTACTTCCAAACTCTGCAAAATTTTGTCATAAAATTACATAAAGTAGCTTTAATTATTAAAGCATGTGATATGACTGACTGTATTCACACACATGTATGTTTAGCACAGCTTGACTATAATCTTAATTGCAAAGAGCATGTTACTGAAAGCCAGAGTAATCTTAGCTCTGATATTATGAGCCACTTTACATTTTTCAGAATAGGCCTATCATTAAGGTGACATATCAGCTCTCATTATGTCAGTATGTCAGATTATACAACATAAGTGATTGTGATATGTCAGACCTGGTAGGACTGAGAAAGGAAGGACTTGCTAATACAGTAGAAAAGTTTCCAGTATTTCTCTTCTAGCAGAAGCATGTCTTGTTGTATCAAAACCAAATATAAACTGATGCAATTATTACTTGCCACCACGTGTAGGCCCTTGCCAGTTTCTAATATTTTCTCTGTACAGTGAAATACTTTCTTGGTGGATCTTTTCTATGCTTCCAGGGAGAACTACGTACTCAAGGAGAACTAGAAACTCTGGATCATAAATCCCCAACTGTCCCATTTTGTGCTTATGTGCATCCCCCTATTCTGCACCCTGAAAAAGCATCCTCCAACATTTTTTTCTGAAGGAATTAAAATGAACATCCTCTAACACTTTTTTTCTGAAGACATTTTAAAGCTCCTGGGGTTTGCATCTTGTTTCTGATTTTGTTTTGTTTGGGCTCTTTTTGTTTTGTTTTTCTTTTTCCTTGGACACAATCAATTTCCTTCACAGAAGGCTAAAATGCCACAGCAGCAGGTAGAGCTTGGAATCCAAAGGAACAGGAAGTCTAATACACCTCTTCTGAGGCACACTTCCCTGCAGGCCTTCTTCTTCCTGTCACTACTGTGTGTCCAGGTACCTAATGGTAGCCCTTGGTATCTTACTAGGACAAGGTGCTGAAAGTATTTTAATAGTTCAGATTATTGGAATCAATAGCTAAATGCAAGTGGGAGGCTGTGGACAAGATACGCTAAAAATCAAAGCAAGAAAAGCAAAATAATCAAGAAGGATGATGTCACATTTTACAGAGGTGTTTTGGTTTATATTTTAATTGTTTCATCCATGACTGTAAAATGTGCCAAAGATCAAATGCTAAAGATAAATAATGATTTGACAGTGTAGAACAAAATACCAACTGCCAGAGCTTAAGGGGACTTCCAATTGCCAAGACAGCGGGAAGTTCTTAAGCAATAGAAGGAAACTGTGAATGCATTGCTGTTATAAGACAGTGAAAAACTTGATTCAGTCAAAAGTAACTTTATGGAAAAAAGACAAAAAGAAACCAGGATAGATTTAGAAGCAAAGATTTTACAGTAGCATAACCTGAATTAACTGCAGTTAGCAACCAATTTGCAAGCGAAGTGTTTTGGAGAGATTCATGGACTTCGTTCTAGTCATGTTTTGTTCCTCAATTTCACAATGGTATGGGTGAAAGTATAAAATGGCTGACAGCAAAATCTGAAATACAAAAAAATTACATTTAAAAGTATTTTGACAAAATAAAAATTACTTCATCAGTATGCAAGGTCTGGAAAAATCTTACTTGTGAAGAGTTATGGCCTTCCTATCTACTGAATGTATGCAAGAGAATTTCTAGAATAAATTTTACCATGGCTAATGAATACCTAAGTGAGAAAATTTTCTTCTAAAAAAGGCTTCTCAGCCTAGAAAAAGAGAGATATTTTAAGAACCAGATCCTAGAGTCCAAATTTAGATATATTTAGACAAGACAGAAAGCCCCTGCTTTACGGAAGAAGAGTTAAGTAGAGTAGCTAAGAAAAAACCTTTGTAGTGTTCAACCATGTTCCACGCCATTATATGAAAGCTTTAAATCAATATCTATTGTCATCCTTTAAAATGTGCCATAATACAAGTTCCACCTTTTCCACAGGAATCACTGAATTCTGCAGCCTGGGTTATGCACAGTCTTACACTGGGTGATTTACACTGTTCTAAAAAACCTACAGTTCTTATACTGTATGAAAAGATTCTGACCTGTAATGCAAGCAGTGAGTGCAGTTAGTTAGAACTACTTGTTAAAAACATTGAAATTTCCCAAACTGCCTGATTAAGCAGAATAATACTCTGCACCTGCTGCAAGCTTATTTCCTCTTGCTCCTGCTCCCTCTGCCAGAAAATCCTTTCCCCAGGCACATCTTTTAACAGGTGGCGTTTCTTTTTGCACCTTCTTACCTACATGTTGGGCAGGCAATCACTTCTCCTGGCCTGTGTTTTGTCCCAGTTCAGATTCTCCCTCTCTGCCTCCAGACATGCCTGTTGTCATCTAGTGCCAGACCAGCAGAAAGGTGTTCAGACCCAGAACTGCCTTCCTGCTTCTCAGGAGCTTACACAATTGCACTTTCCATAACATTTGCAATGCCAATATTCTACTAAGCTCTGCCCGAAGGACTGTGTCTTATTTCTCCGACATTATAAACTATATTTGGGTAAATTGGTGAAGATTAAATATTTTGGTGGAAATTTAAAAATATCTTCAAAGATAATGACAGGTCTAGCTCAGGGAAAAACTATTAGCATCCCTTTCAGAAGACATTGAAATTCTTGGCTAGCCTTTAGTAAATGGCTCTAAATCAAAGCAGGATTTTGGACAACAGTGATGCCATAAAAGCAGTCTGCATTTGCATGTTGGCATCTGCTTTGGTGGTAGGAAGACTCTTCAGGTTATGATTTTGGGAAAATTGTTGCTACTACAGCTTCAAAACTCTGCAAAAGATGGTTTCAAAAAGTTTCTGAAATTTTGTTTTAAAAACAAATAAGGAAACTTTCTTCCAAAAAAGTCCGGAACAATATTGAATTGTTCTTTTAGAACTACAGATTGTTTAAAAAATGACATCTCTATTAACCTCTGTAGAACACTTGTCCTAGGAGGATGGAAAAAATCTCACATCCAAAAAGTGAATCTTTCCATTGAATAAAAAATATAATTAAAAAAAAGGAATAAAAATATTATGGAATTCACCTAGTACTTCTTGGAGCTAATCCTGAAAGGAGATAAAATATAGATAGCTGTTATTCCAATTAATAAATAGCCTGCAATCTCTATACTATAAAATCAGTTCAACAATATTTAAGGAATTAAATTATATCTTCACATTAGTGGTGTCTTTAAATTTTCAGGTTACTTCTTTCTGAAATTACCATAAATACAACATTTATCAGGACTACTCTGACAACCAAATGAAAATAACTTTTTTTCTACTGACAAATGCAGCAATGAAAAGCTTTTGGAAAAGGGTTTTCATTAGCAAAGAATGCTTCAGATACAGTATGAAAACAAAGCAAATGAGAAATAGTATTTTATGGATCAAATATAAAAAAAATCAAAGTGTTTTATGATCTGCAGTGAAGAAAATGTGACTCTTGTTTATTGTCCATTTTCCTGTTCGAATAAATTGACTTTTTTCACCCTTATGTAACTTTTCAAGTTCCTTAGGAAAAAGAAAATATAAATTAATGCTAAAGTAGTTTAACGAGGATATTTACTTTGTAAACAGAGAAACGATGTGGATATGAAAAAAAAAATCAGGAAAACAGTCATCAGCATAGATATCTGAAATATTTTCATTGATGTAGTTTCACTTGGTCATCAGTTGGTGGAATTATTTCATGCTCACATACACTGTCACTGGTTACGCACTCAGAGGGTGTTTTGGCATTTACACAACCCTGAGGCTCAGCAGAGTGAATTACGTCATTGAACAGAAGTGGATGTTTTTTAAGGCATCTGAGATCTTCCTTTTAGCTGTATAGCATCTGTCAAAATCTTCAGTACCTCTGCTCACTGAGGATGAGTCTTGCATTCATGATTTAACCTAAGCCAAGATTTTAAAGAAAAATGAAATTTAATGAGTAAGGGTATGATGAAAGATGATGTTTTCCCAAGGGAGGCTTTTCCTATTTCACACATCACTGCTACACTCCTAGTCAGATTTTTCAGAAACTGTACCTAAACCCATGAAATTTAATGCCTCTGTACTGGCAGTCTCTTAGTCATGGCATTAGAGTTGAGAGTTGAGATTGTTCTTGCTTTTCTTTGGCGGATACCTCACCTCTTGGAGGTCAGCATGCCTGCTGACTGCTGTGGAGATTAAGACTAGATGCACACTGAAGAAAACTGGAGTTCTCACTTTGCTTATGCCATTTGGAGTCTTCCACATCAAAAGCAGATTTTGAGGAACACTGATACATTCTTGAGCCTTTCAGTAGGCTCAAGATGCTGCCATGGGATAAAGTCTCAAGTGACCTAATAGCCACTTCCACTCCCCTTTATTTGGAATTTGAACAGTGTAGGGCTAAAAGCATACTTCAGAATTTAGTAGGCATTCATATATAATAGATGAGCAGAACCATTCAGAACAAAGTCAATATTTTTCCAGTGTATACCATATTCCTTAAAAAAAAAGTTTTAGAAGGAATAAAATGAAGTGTACTTACTGCAAACATCCTTGACCAAAAAATAAAAAAAAAACCCAAAGAATAAGAACATTGAAGGAGCAAATTATTTTGTTTATTATTTTGATTTTCATGAAATATTTAATAATTTATATTTAAATATTTAAATCCAAACAATTTCTTTTAAATATGAGGAATCTTGTACCTGTAAGTCATTTGTAAACTCAAATTCATGAAGGAAAATAACCATAGGTAAACTGAAAATGGAAACTGGACTACAACACTCCAAGAACTTTATTCCAGGTCATAATGGTTTTGATTTTGATATTGATTGTAATTAAAACCAAAAGTCAACATTATTTTCTTTTCAACTTTGGACTTAGCAATGAATCAAATGAAGTTTGTTGCATTACCAGGTGCATAATAGGTGTCATCAGAGGTATATAACATGTGCAAGAGGCTTTGTAAATTAGATAATCTTGCAATACTTTCTGCTAGAAGTGTCACAGATTAGCAAAAAACCATTGATTGACATATCATTGCAACATACTGTATTACAAAGAGATGCCTATGTAAGCTAGACACAAATAAATAAGAAATTAAGGAGCAAAAAAATATCATAAATAAAACATCAAAACCAATAAGAGAACTGTGAAGAGGTATTTTAAATACATAAAAAGCAAATTATCTGCAAAATTTGATAATCCAGGCAATTAAAGGGAACAAGGATGAAGTTTGACAGATATTTATATTAATTGTGGTGGTGACCCAGTCCGCCTTCACCATGAGAATAAATAACATCAAATGGGTTGATTTTCCCCCTCTGGACAGTGAGCCTGAGAGGGAGGAGGAAGGCGTGGCTGGGGAACTGCCCGGGCTTTGAGTTATCAATCATTTGTTTCATCTCCACCCCTTTCCCCTCAGAGTAGTTTTAATATTCATTAGGTTCAAGAAAGTTCTGTTGTTCTGTGATCTTGATTGGAAGTTTTAAATATGTTCCTCCCCTGTTAGAATGAGATTGGGTACCTGCCATTCCTTGTCATTCCCTGATTTGTTAAACCCTAGATCCTTCCCTTGTTCCACCCCCTTTTTTGTTTATAAAAACCCCTGTAACCATTGTTCTGTGCTTTTTGGTCGTTCTGCGTTGTGAGTGTGTGCTGGCCCGTGTGGCTACAATAAAGCCCTTGGATGCTGCTACCAAGAGTCCCTCAGCTCCTTGGTCCTCGCCTCGCTACTTTATTACCGACTGCTGCTGCTGCCCCCAGAGCCTCGGAGCTGGCGGCTCCCGAGAAGAGGCAGACAGAGGCTGCACAGCCTGCAGGCAGTCTCACCTGGCCGAGCGCTACATCGCCCGCTGGCTATGGGGCAAGCCTGCGGTCAGCGACAATTAATGTTACTAAATGCTCCAGTAAGGTCTTTGCTTTCAGAATGGAAACTTATTATCAACACTTGAAGTTTGAATATAATTTGCCTGAGGAAAGATTTATTGTCATGGCCCAGAGACAAGTAGCTCAACTCAGTTTATGGAGCTTAATGCAGAAGTGCTTTTAAATTCTGTGAAGTCCAATTAGAATTTTTTGTTTTTGCAATAGCATACTTGAGTCTGGAGCCAATAATATGGACAAGGAGCAAAGAACTAGCATTTCTAGGTACTTTACTTGACTGATACTCAGTGAGGCAACACCTCGATATACCTATTACATTCCGTGGACTGTATGAAGCAACAAGTTATCCTTCCCCTGCACTGTGCCGCTTCTGAGACCATTCCCTAAAAGGAAAAACTAATCATATTAGTTCACACCATCATAGTTAGAAAGTAATGTTGATAGTTGTTTCTGCAGACTGGAGACATCGCCAGTAATTCTGTCTATAATGCAACCTGTAACGCATCAAAATTGAAAAAAAAAATTCTAAATATTCCTTTTCACTGCAGTTTGTGTTTGGAGATCTTTTGTTGTCACCTTTTAGCAGTAAAATATCATACTACACAGCTAATAGAAAATTAGTTATAAAAATTAGTACAGTACATACTTTTCCAGAGTTCTACAGAAACAGGTAAGGACAGATATTTCAAGAGAATTAAGCTGTCACGTAGTACTTTAAAGTCTAGAATTTTTTAATGCTTTATATCTTGTTATTTGTTCTGCCTGGGATGTGTGCAAAGCAAAACTCCTTTAACAATCCAATCTACAACCCTGTTTAATTAGTATCCAAGAACAGAAAGAAAGGTTTTATCAGGATTAGCAATATGCACTGTAAATAAATGTTAGCAGTAGAAGTAGAAGAATTACAATTGGTGCAAAACCTATTAGGTTTACAATTTGGAGAAGTTTTCTGAGCACTTACACTGTTTCACACTTTTCACGTAAAAGAAACAATAAAAAGAGACACTGCATACCTATTGGTCTAGAAATCATATATTTAAACTCTCTAAATCCTGAGCCTGAAGTTTACCCCACATGGAGATTAATCATGTATCAATATTCAAGTACTACAAGTAAGATTGCAAAAAAAAAAAAAAAAATACAGACAAGGGCTTTAACACTCATAAGTGATCTAAAACATTTTTGATTTGTCTATATCTCTTTATTTTTACTTTTCTAAACATGAAACTCATCTTGCTGGCAAGTCTACTATCTACAGTCTGACTTAGATACCATAATTTTATACATTCTCAGTTTTATTACTACATGTGAAAAAGAGAAAACAAACTGTGAAACAATGATTTTAAAACAAAGAATTATAACATAGCACAACACTATTGTCTCCTCAGAATAAAATTTTGTTATTAGAAGGAAGCATCTTCTTTTCTCCCTTTGAAAAATGTGGCTTGGAGTAATGAAGTTTCCTTTTCTTCAAGAACTACCTGGTTAATACTCAGAGGAGACCCTTCAAAATTATTCTTAGTTTAGCCAGATCTTAGCAAATCTGCTTACAGTAAGGCAGCAATCTCGTATTTTGCTGTAATGGGCATTGTGGACTCCAGAATCTGTGTGTTTATTTAACAGCATGGCAGACGCACCAAACACACAGCAAGTGCGTGTGGAAGGGACACACCCTCTCTTGACAGTAGCTCAAAGACTCCCTCAAAAGTTTTCTTTCTCTCCTACTCACAACACCTTATTATCCCATACTGAGAAAACATTTGCATGTTCAACCAAAAGCCTGTTTGATCCTTCATTGTCCCTTAGATGTCTGCAGCTTGAAAACAATATTCCTCTCACTGAAGTTTTTCTGGACCATTCAGTCAGAAAACACTTCTACCTTTTCTCCTGTTGTGTTGGGTTTCCCTGGCCAAGTTTTGGTGGTTGCGGGGCTGCAGGGATGGCTTCTCTGAGAAGCTACCATAAACTTTTCTAATGTCTGACAGAGCCAATGCCACCCAGCTTCGAGGTGGACCTGCCACTGGCCAAGGCCAAGCCAGTCAGCAATGGTGATAACACCTCCGGGACAACATATTTCAGAAGGGGGAAAATGTGGGGAAAAAGCAGATGGAAGAGAGGAGTGAGAATATCTGAGAGGAGCAGCTCTGCAGTCTCCAAGGTCAGTGCAGAAGGAGGGAGTGGGAGGTGCTCCAGGCACTGGAGGAAGATTTCCCTGCAGCCTGTGAAGCAGACCATGGTGAGGCAGCTGTGCCCCTGCAGCCCATGGAGGACCATGGAGATGCAGAGATCCACCTGCAGCCCATGGAGGTGGATGCCCAAAGGAAGATGTGACCCTGTGGGAAGCCTGTGCTGGAGCAGGCTCCTGGCAGGACCTGAAGATCCATGGAGAGAGAGGAGCCCATGCTGGAGCAGGTTTACTGCCAGGATTTGTGACCCCATGGGGAACTCATGTTGGAGTAGTCTGTTCGTGAAAACTGAACCCCACGTAAGGAACCACTCTGGAGCATGAAAAATTTCATCCTGTGAGAAGGACACACTTTGAAGAAGTTCATGGAGGACTGTGTTCCATGGAAGAGACCCCTTTCTGGAGCAGGGAAAGAGTGTGAGGAGTCCTCCCCTGAGGAGGATGGAGTAGCAGAGACAATGTGTAATGAACTGACTACAATCCCCATTCCCCACCCCTCTGTGTTGCCAGGGGAATGAGGTAGAGAACACAGAAGTGAAGCTGAACCCAGGAAGAAGGAGGGGTAGAGAGGATGGTGGTTTCAAGATCTGAGTTTTATTTTCTCTTCGCCCTATTCTGATTTGATTGGTAGTAAATTAATTTCCCCAAATAGACCCTATTTTTCCTGTGACTGTAACTGATGAATGATCTCTCTCTAAGACAGATCATCTTGACCCACAAAATTTTTGTTGTAATTTCTTTCTTCTGTCCTTCTGGGGAGGGAAATGATGGAATGGCTTTGGTGGGCACCTGTCATCCACCCAGGGTCAACCCACCACACCTGTCTCTGATCCAGAGAAATCATTATGTTACTCTGTCCTCCCTTACCTAATGAAACTGTCAAGGGAATTCTTTGACTGTTTTTCCATTTTTTTTCTTATGTAGATCTTTTTGGCTGCCTAACATTTCTTGGATATTTCTAGGAAATTACAGCATCTCTTCACAACAGAGGGTTCTATCAAGTCGCAGCTATTTACCTACCTTCTCCAGAGTTCTGTAAAGTCCAATCACTTTGGTTTGCCCATTTTTTAATGTTCCAGCTGCCAGCATGTTAATTCATGTAGGCATCCTACTCCGCCATAGCCACCCTACCTCCAATGGCATTTGTCTATTGTTTATGGTTATGGTAATGACAAAAGGGATGCAAGGAACAAAGTCATGGGGAACTACCAGGTCTCTCCAGGCTCTGTGTGTGAGAGACAGAAATGTTATGGTTAATGGCTTAAACATTGTTATGAAGCACTATTTGGCCATTATGGCAAAACTGTATAAAGCTACAACCACTGAAGCCCATCCCTCCCTGAATATGCCTCCTGACTGGAAATTTGGACTGTGAATTAAACCAATTTTCTCAGATCTAGGGAGAAGTAAACTAGACTGAGGAAGAATGTATTTACCAGGAAAGCCACACCCAGCAACTGTCCTGAAAATCAATTCTGGCTGGGTTTGTGGTGGGGGAGGCTATAGTCCACAGGCTCATATGCTAAGGCTAGGTTTGCACACACTGCTCCCCCCAAACCAAAGGCAGAGGAGGAGAATTTTTGGGTGCATGGTGTAACCTCTGGTCAGAGGGAGTGAACACCCATCCTCCCTTACACACACTGGCTCAGTTGTAAAACCCCCCACCCCGGGAAGGCCATGTCCACGGGACAGTCACTTAAGAGGCAGCTGAGAAGTGTCATAAACCATCAAAGACCCCCAAAGTGCCCCCCTCCTGACTAATTCCTGAGGCCTTGCACCAGCCGTGCATGCGATGCAGTGATGCAACAGATCCAGAGTCTGCTGCAAGACTTATCCCCTACAGGAGAGGTACCTGGGCATTCTCACCTGGCCCAAATATATATTAATTAATTCAACTCTGTTTTGGGGGACCCCACCACCAAGAAGATCAGAAGAGGACCAACAGGAGGCCATTGGGATCCATAGAGTAGTAATATTTTCTGCTTAATTTATGTCTCTATTGCTGTCTTTCTCTCCCCCCACCTTTTCCTATTTCTCTCTCTTTCTCTCCTTCTCACTCACATGTAATGTTAAATAAAATCCATACTATTGACTTTGACATATGGTCTCATTTGCACCTTAATTTGGACAAAGGCGTCTCTCTAAGAATTTTAATAACTGGATCGTAACACAGTAATATGATTTTTGCTGGTAAAGGAGTACTAAGCCCACAGTCCGTCTGTATTGCTTCAAGACAGTCTGAAAGCCACCAAGGTAAGCCATCTACAACAAAAGCCCTACAAGTAGCAAGTCCATGTATGATATTTTCCTGGGGTCTTCCTCTCCCATTAATTTCCTTCAGTTGTGTTAGGAATATAGACAGATTTTTTAAAAACATTTGTCGTACTTTTCAGACAAAACAATTAACCTTTGGCACGGTTTTGGACAGCTTTTTTCCCCACTCTATATTTTACATTATATCGTAGTGATGTAAAGCAGTTTGAAACTTCATCTTTCAGTTTCATGCTGAGAGACAACTCAGGATATGGGTCCTTCTTACTCTGTTCCAACCTGGCAATGAATTTTAAGAAACCAGATTTCTGATCCCTCTCAAGAATGTTGCAGGTTTAAAACTATGTATTTGCCTTCCAAATCCTTCAAACTTGCACTGTTTCTGTTGCCATTGCCCTCTCAAATGATGAAGGATTTTATCATTCAATGCTGGTAACAGCACTTTGCCAAAGCACTGTCCTGAATCATCATAGAAAATTATAAGTGAGAAAGATAATACTCTGTCTTAGCTACCACTGTGGGATGCTAGGAGCATCATTTGTTACATGGCCTTATTTTCTTATTTTCTTAGCATCCTTTGGAGTGGGAAACAAGAGCAAATACTTCTGCAGCAAAGTGCTATAGCGGAATTGCTTCTAAAATTATTCCAATTCCAGTACTACTTCTACTTGATAATCCCAAAGAACTACCTACAAAAATATATGTGAGTAGTGTTTTCCTTTCAATTGTTTTGTTAAAGTACAAGTTTAAGAATGTGAGTTCTGCAATTTCCAGACAATTGCAATCTTGGGGCTTTTTAAGTCCCTGTTAAGGATTTTTTTTTTTTAATCAGGGACTATTGTGAATTTAAAGGTAGAGTTATTTCAATCTGACAATAGCACAGTCTCTTCAGCCTTGTAAAACTGATAGCTTTCTGTGAAGGTGTATCTTAAAGGACTAAAAAGTGATTATATTAATTCCCTGTGCCTGAAGCAGTCTCTCTAAATTAAAGCTCTCATTTGAGTACGTCTCAAACTATTTTGAAAAATGACTCAAAACAGTTTGCTGTAGAGAAATACAAGGCTTTTGTTAACTAAGGTAATAACATTTGCTTAGTTGCTTTAGAGTTTATGTGAAAAAACTCCAACATGATTCATAAGAATCTGAAAGAGGCCATCTAAGGAAACCGTCACCGCCACCTGGTCCAGGAGACAAGGTAGCAGTCTCTGTCTGAGACTGGGGCAAGGACATTTTTAGGAAAATCAGCCTGGAATGCAGCTCACTCTCTATTCAAGGTGCATATTTTGCTGATCCTTTCCCCAGGTTTGAGATAACTTTCAGTGTCACACCAGTGACACTTAAGTCAATGCCCACTGGAGATGGCTCCTAAAAGGAGCACACTGACTGTCAGGTGACCTGGCTGCTGGCAGACCTCAGCCAAAGGCAGGTTCATCTCCATCTGGGTTTGCCTGCAGAAGGAGATCAGCTGAAGCCTGGGATGTTGCCTTGTGCAAAGAGCCCATTACTTAACCCAGTGATAGAAGTTAGATCCTAACCCATGTTTCCTCTGGGATTTCCCCAGCTGAGCGTGAAGGAGCCAGGATGACTATAAGGGAGGCAGAGACCAAGTTGCTTGGCATGAGGGGAAGTAACCACTCACACTACCAAAGCTGCCTTAGGCCAGCTCTCTGGAGCCCCAAATCTACCAGGAAAATTTTGGAAACAAAAATTAATGATTAAGTCGGAATCTTCAGGCTTAGACTGGTGCAGAGAAGATGGCATTAACGGAGGAGACTCTGACAGGTGGAATGCTCTTCCATTGGTAAAATTAATAAGGCAGGAAATGTCTTAAAACTAATTTAATTCCTTCTCCCCTCTGTCAGAACACTGATTATTACAAGACATACAGAGTGATTAAGATCCCTGCAGAAGAAAAGGATAATATTAACTCAAAAGATAGTTGTGAAACAATCTAAAAGCATAAATGAGACATGAACATGCTTTCTATTAACATGTGCTATAGTACATGTTACTATTCTGGTTTGTGTTTGTTTCTTTATCATTTCTAGCTTCAAAAGACATTTCAATAGCTGCCACATGCAAGATACAATCTGAGAGTAATGTACTGGCACCTCTGGAGATGATTCTACCTCCTGCTATACAGTCTGTAACTTTATATATACAAAAACAATGACATCAGAAAACTTTTCCTATTTTGTCCTGTGTCCTATCAACTAAAGGATTTGTTCCCCTACTATGAATGCAAAAATGCTTTTGATGGGCTGTAATTGTCCAAAACTAATGGCTGAAGCTGGGCTTTAAATCCTATTTAGTGGTTTAGAATGAGTAAGAGAATGTTCTCAACATTTAAGCTTGATAGGGACATAGAAATTAATGTTAGTAATTTGTCTAATTTATATCTCTATTAATTCATTATGTTTTGTACACAACATACCCATGCTCATACATACAGGGATATCTTTGTTAAAAGCATAACTCCATGAGCTCATCAGAAAAATAAGGTCTCACTACTATCACTGCTCCCTTAACAATGGCAAATCTCTCCTTATGTAAGAAACCAACATTCTGTGTGCCTTCAAAAACTATTACACACAACTTTTCAGGTTCAAACACAAAAGTTCACCCTTTCATTTTAAATTTTCCTTTGTGTACATCTCCCTTAGGGGGAATTAATGGGAATATATGTCTGCTGTCTTGAAATATAGTACCAAGAGCACAAAGCCATAAAGAGTATCCTGTAGTAGTTTTGCATCATCTGAAGTACAACTTGACTCTATAAACCAGATTATTTTCCCTTAATAGACTTGTGAATTCCAGACTGGATCAGTTCTGCACATAGTAAAAATCTGTTTGCTGCTTTACTAACATTGGTATGTACAGGATGGTGCCTACTATGACAGGAGGGTGCCAAGGGATTTCTGATCTCTTACAGTTCTGCAGAATGGCATAAGTCATTCACAAGATTGAGAAAGAACAATACAATATCTCACATTGCAAATTGAAAAAATTTTGATTACACTTGTAGGATAATGCAGATATTTATGCTCATGATTCACTGATTTAAATCATACAACTCCAGCAATTGTGTTATTTGCAATAACATAGTCACATTTTATCAGGAAGGGTGGACAAGGCTGCTCTGCAGCAGTTAACTATGGAGCACTGGTTATTGTAGCCTATTACTATTTCCTGCAAGTTCAATAAGCTTTAAAGGTACAACACTATTTTAAGGAACCACAGAATGAGCTGTATGTACCACACTATTAAGAAATTAAAGGTTGGCAGCAGCAATTCAAAATTGAATTAACCCTCCCTGCCTCAAGGGATGAGATCAAAATAGCTCAAGCTGGAGTATAGTATCTCTGGAACAGATAACAAGAAATTTTGCAGTAGGAGAAAAACTCATGAAGGAAGACGATTGAAGATAGGTTAGAAAGAATCTAAAATCAGTCTGAGATTGAGGATAGTGGAGTTTGGGGAAGCAGTAAGGCTGGAGGAGCCTCACAAATTTCCAAGATGCAGCTAATGGGGAAACTGGGAACACAGATGGTGAGAAAAAAGGGCCCTGACTTCAGAGTTGTGTTTTTCCTTCAACAGCAACACCACTTTCAATTTTATTCCTCCATCCAGCCTCAAGGCATAAATCCAGATGTTTCCCATTGTGCTTTGCATTAGCTATATCTTTAGGACCATTGGCACTTTGCCCTGAAGTGCTCTGTGGCTGTCTGGAACCTTCTCCCTGTTAGCAGATCCTCTTGCACCTCTGCTCCTCCTTTATCTGAGAATTCTCCCTTGTTTTAGTCTTGGTTGGCTGTCAGATGCCCACCCAGCAGCTCCCCCACTCCTTCTCCTCAACAGAACAAGGAGAAAATATAAGATGAAAAAGCCTGTGGGTCAAGATAAAGACAGGGAGGTCACTACCAATTGCTGTCAAGGGAAAAGCAGACTCAGCTGGGGGAAATCAGTGTGGCTTATTGCCAAACAAAAACAAAGTAGGATGGTGAGAAAAACACCTTCTCCCCATCCCTTCCTACTTCCCAGACTCAACCTCACTCCTTCATTCCTGACTTTTCTACTTTCTACCTGCTGCATGACTGGCAGGGTGGTTGGGGAATGGGACTTTGTGGTCAGTCCATAACAACCTCTGTTATTCATTCAGTCATCTGTTCATAGATGTCAGTAAGACTCCTGTGTGTGAAATGATCACAGGGGAGAGAACTAGGAAATTGGGTATCAGTTGAAAAAAGAAAATAAAGATTAAAAAAAAAAGGTATTATTCCCTGGGGAAATCTGACAGTTATCCTTACGATTTTTTTTCAGAGATTAAAAAGTGAATATTCTAAAAATATATTCCTGGGAAATGGATGAAGTTATGCTGTTCTTTTATGCATTTTCACAAATGTTCTTGAGTGTTACTTTTGTCCTGGCAGGTAAAATGAAAATTAATAAATGATAGTTCTCCTATATTTTCTTATAGTTTATATTTCAGATTCAGTATATTTATTTAATATATTCGTTACACTTGAGTTTTATGTGCATTCACGATAAAACAGATGTTCTCCTAAAAGTCTGAAACACTCCAGAAGAAACTGCTTGTTTGCACTAAAGAATAAATTATAATTGCCAAAAAACAGGGAATGAACTTTATGATTAACCAGCAGACAGCATGAGTACATGTCTGGTTCATTTATGGTCTTGAATCCATGAGAAATATTTCAAGAAATTGTTTCACTTTTCAAGGAAGAAGTTCTTGCAGCATGCTGTTTTGTAGTTTAAATGCTATTATTTTGTGTTGCACAATGATTGATGAAACTGATATACAAACATTTATATATTGGTAGATTAGACTTGCAGACAGCCACAAAATGTAGTTTTCTTCCTGTAACGTGAGAAAAACCTGAAACCTCTAAACAGTAGAAATCTACTAATGGCATTTCTAGACTGATTAACCTTTGTTTGTTTTTTTTCCTGCTTATTCCAGAAGATTCATAAAACATAATTTCATTACTTGCCTTAGAGTCTTCTATTTGTTTATGTGAGAACCTGGCCAAATGTTCTATTGAACTACCTTTTTATGAGTTCTATTTCACAAGAAACTCAATATATTCTTTCCAATAGCAAACAAAAATTTGGTTTGATATTATATTTACCACAGAAATAGCTACAGCTAATTTAGTTATAGTTAATGGAGTTCATTAATCCTGTGTGAATTCTGTAGCTTCCTAAGTGTACTACACTAAATAGTGTGCACTTTAAAATATTTTGTTGACAAATTTCAGTAAAATTGAGCATTTACACTTCAGCCTAGTTTATATAAACTGTAGTTTATAGTTTAAGCCTAAGTTCTGAGTACATAGATTCTATATATACATATATATATAGAATAAATAATTTAAAAATTCAAATGGGAAACAGTGACATTATTTGTATGTTTCATAAAATAAGCCATGCACTTATTGGTCTCTCTTTCTGCTAATCTGGAATTTCTTCTTTTCTCATTCTTTCATAAATTCCTCTCAAATATGGGGATACATAATGTACTTTTAAATAAACTTAACCCGATAAACCATTTGCTGAGAAAGACATGTAGATGTTTTCTTCAAGCAATCAAGATGGGGAGGGATTTAAATGTTTCATGTAATGTACAAAGTTCAGCATTTAAAACAACACCCATGCAAATAACTTGCATTAATAGCTCCGTGTTACAGAACCTTTCACAGAAGAAAGAGCAAAGCACAGACTTCATTTTTTGGAAGGATTCATCTCACATTGTATTTGGTCTATGCAATCCATATATCTTTGCAATCTATACAGCAATGCCTTTTTACTGAAGCATTATCTGTCATACTTCATAATGAGGTGTACTTTCACAAGTATATTGTATAGATTTTTTAACAGCACTTCATTGGTTTTGTAATCCTTTTTCCTTAAGAGCAGTCATCCTTTCATGAAATGTTCAATACTTTGGAAAACAGAAAGGTTATATGGCACTCAAGTTTCTTTTGTGGTCCTTCAGACTGAAGAGCCTGAAAAGTTTCTACATCTTATTGCTTATGGTTTACTCTCTACATATGTTTTCCTATTGTACACTGAGAGGTGCAATAAAAACACCTCTGCTGTGGATCTTATACCTAAGAATAAAGCAGTGATCTAATACCATCTTTTATAAGGTAGCAATATTTTTCCCATATTGCATATCCTTAGTTTCAGCTTCCACATTAAAAGAGGTAAGCCACTCAGATCACCCTGATCAACAGTAAACAAAACCTTAGGGTTGGAGGAGTTTGGAGGAGTTCTGCTGTACCAAGTCTACAGACAAGAGAAAAGATTATTTTCTATTCTGACATCAGATTATTCCCACTTTTGATGTTACGTCCACAAAAAAAGATTTAAAGCCATTTTTTCTTTTGCTGCCTAATTTGGCAGGTTCTTCACGTAAGCACTGATGTTTTGACATTGCTGAAGTTCTGCTCCCACTTGCATTAGAAATTCCTTCTATTTTTACATCACTCACAGAGCTAGGTATATCCCACATTAAGCACGTTTCGTCCATGTTCACCAGTGGGCATGATCCACAGGATCTTAGAGCATTGTCCTGATCCTGTCCTATGCATGAATTGATAAAAGACAATAGATTCCAGAGCTCTCAGCTTTTTGTCAAACTTGACCAAATTCCAACAATTTAAGCTTCACTTCCATGTAAATTTCCCCTTCAATTCACTCAAATTCACATGCAAACTGACTCCTGCAGCATTTTGACAAGCTAAACATACAAATGAAATCAGGAAATAAATCCTAGCAAAATATATCGAATACATGTTATTACAGTTATTTGCTATATGGATGAAAGTTATATGTGAATTTAAATTACTGTTTACATTTCTAAGGGTACTGTTTTCTGTTAGTCTCAGGACCTCCCTTCAGTGTAGAACTTCAGCAATCACTAAGGGATAAGCAGAAAGAAGCCATACCTTCATCATGTCATTTTGGAAGACAGGAAAAGTTATAAAAGCTAGTAAAAATCATTACAATTCCATCAGTCCAGAAGACATAGTGGGTATTTTCTTAGTTGTGACTCTCTTGTCCTGGGTAATGTGATGCCACGAAGAGAAGTTCTGCTCATTCCCTGACTCTGCTGTTGCTGCCAGCTAAACCACAGCCTTCTGAATTCCCTATATTTCCATGCTCCACATGGAAGACACATAAGGTATTGTGAACTATCATGTGTTAAGAACTTGGTGATTTCACACATGCACTTGCTTCCAGGGTCTTAACCACAAATTGAGGCAATCTTGCAGAACACACTGAGACCAAAGCCAATTGAGAATATATGTCCCTATACCATTATCTTACTAACATTTTGCAGAAGATATTAAAACCCCATGGAAGTGAGTAAAAACATAGCAGAAAATTAACATCAGCTGATCAAAATCTGACATTTGGGTAATTTTTCTTCTTTCTAGGTTTAGCTTGCTGTAGTATATCTATGGAAACTCAATGTTCTTCAAAGTTGTCCAGGTTTAGCAACTGTGTAATCTGACATAAGGGTTGTGTGAGGATGATTCTCTCTTCTTAAGGTCAGATGAGGAATAGCAGCATTTTTTTTTCTCAAAAGACTTTAAGGTCCTTCAGCAACTGCTGAGGAACAAATTTGTACAGGAAGAAACATCAAATAAATGTGGACTAAATATTAAAATAATCTTTATAACAGGAACCGAAACCTAAGTCTCCTCTACTCTACCAAAACAGCTTAAATGTCAAATTACAGCAGTAGAACACTTTGTCTAGTTTGGAGACTTCTGCTAAACTTTCTAATTTTCTTACAAAAGTGAGGCAAGTGTTCCCCAACTGAAATTTGAGTATTAACTTCTTTTGTGTACCAAGGCACATGTTTGTCCCACAGGACCAGATGTGCCAAGTCTGATTCATCTGGCCAGGAGAACCACTCCTGAAGGTTCAAGATTCATGGGAAAAATTTTACGTTTCTGATCCTTTTGGTGCTAAAAAAAAAAAAAAATCAAAAAAAAATCTGTATTATATAAATTAAACATAGAATGAGTCAGCTTTTTCACTACAGCCTAGCAAAGACCTTGAAAGAAATTATTCCCTGATTCATCTTAATGAGAAACAAATTTGAAATCCTAATTAAGATGTGTGCACCCTCATTGCCAGCTATTCAAATAATTATTAAAGAGCATAAAAATAAAAGCAGAGATCACATTATGATAATGTGATTTTATCATGAGTGCATTTTGGCATCATTTGTGGCTGGCCTTGGGTTATGAGTGGTTTGAGAGAGCACAATCACTTATTTTTCAAACTTCCTAAGGCATAAATTTTACCTCCAGAACTGTCTGATTTCTACTCCTAGTTGTCTGAATTTAAATGAAAAGGAAGCAGAAATATCATTGAGAGTATCACTCTTATAGAGTGCTTTAATTTACAGGCAATTTGTGTAATAATTTTCACTGTCTGTAAGAACCAATGCTATATTTAGACTATGAGCAGTTTGTATTGCACATACAGCTAATGTACTCTCTTTTCAAGGTATCACTTGTTTGTTAAGTGTACAAAAGTAAGCATTTTGGTATACAGAAAAAGTTTTGAAAGATTTATGTATGCTATGGTATTTTTATAATGGCTTCATCTGTAGATAATGTATATGAACATATGTTTCAACTATGTATGTTCACTATACCTATTCTATTTCTGAAGCAGTAAAGTGAGTATTTTATAGAAATGTGTATTACAAGTGACAGAATTCAGTCATCTACCCAGTTATCTATAGTGATGCAAGATCAAGTATTTTTAGCATAGCCCTTACACATCTGTTCATGTCTTCCCATTATCCAACTAGTTTAAACAAATTGGAAGTAGATTTCATTTTTCAAAAACTACTAAGTAGGTTTAACCAGACACATACGAGACGGTCAATTTTTGCAATCATCTGGAGTTTTATAATTGACTATTTTTAATTTTTACATAGAGAATTTTTTTAAAAGCAAATGTATTTACCAAATAATTTGATGATTTCCTGTGTTGTCATCTTAAAAAATTAGCTAAGACACCAAACCGAGACATTACTTACACTAGTCACAGTAATTTCTTATTCACCTGTTACAGCACTGTGAACAGGAGGCAGTAACATCCCAGTTACGTGGCATGGAAGCAGGTCAAGGAAGGCACTTACGCCTCTCTACTCTGCTCTGAAGTATTATACTGAAGTATTTTTCTGTTCCAGATTTTTCACAACAATCACTTCTGTCAAAAGAATTATTTATTTTTTTCTTCTGGAAGTCTGAAGTTATTTTGAAATAAAACTTTGAGGTATTTGAAATTGAAGAAGTTCTATTTGATTACAGAAAAATCTAATCTTGTGATGAAATTCTTTTAATTTAGTTTATTCTAGTCAATCTTTCAATTTATTCCTTAGACTTCAATATACTATGAATTGAGATTGTGTATCTATATTATCTATATATATCTTTTACTTGTGCTTAAAAGGGACAGGTCTGAAATGAAGACAGGTCTGAAAATAAATTATGATCCCTTAGCTTAAGCTATGTTCACCTAAATTACAGCTCATTTTCCTTCATAATTGGTTCAACTTCTTATCGACACCTATAGCAAAAGGCAGTCCAGATGACCCCTTAGTGACTTCTCAGTGTCATGAGAAAACTTCATGAGATCACAGCTGCAGTGCACAACCTTTTTGGGTCAAGACAGGATACAAACCTCTTCTGGATGTCCTCAGCACTTGGGGTGACCAGGATGCCTGGCAAAATATTGGTTAGGTGAATCAACACAGAAGAAAAAACAGCAATAATTTATTATTTCAGGAAAGCTACTTCTACTATAAATACATCTAAGAATTCTTGCTTACTCCTCAGACTCAAATACTGATATTTAATTACCTACTGTGAAGGAGAAACATCAACATCTGCAATTTTAGAGTAGAAGTAAGTTGTTAGGCAGACCCTTCTTTTGTTTGTTCAAAATTCAACCTCTCTGCCTATCATTTTCTCTCTGCAATAACTCAGAAAAAGACCTCTTAAGAAGCTAAATTAGAATGATTTTTCTAAATGACAAAGCATTGAAATGCAAGTTGAATTATCACTAATACAACTTCTAGCAATGTTTAATAATTTTAAACATGTTTTCATCACAAATGTTTTGAACACTCTGATGTAATGGCCTGGAAGTATAAAGACTAGTCCTGTGTGACAGTTTTCAGGATACTGCTTGTTAAAAAATATTGCTTATATTAATCTTAAATAGCTTATGGACTATGAACATCTAGGAAAGATCTTTACACTCTTCAGCATAAATTGAAGTTATGCACAATGTCTGGATGGCAAGAAAACAGATGATCTGTGATAACAGTTCAATCAAAATTGCATAAAGTCTAATGATGTTCTTAAAATACAGCGTGGTTCTCCTAATGGCAGGTCCACCCCTGGAGTGAATTTTGGATAGATTAGATTTCTGACTGGAAACAACTGAATACTTGAAACTAAATGTCAGAATTTAAATTTTTACTTAGTAAACAATCCACCATCAGCTACAAGGCTACAGAACACCTGTGTTCACAGCCCATCAGTTCACTCTAGTTATCACTTACTGTGTGAGAAATTTAGGTGACAAAGTACTTACTCTCATTTCAATTGAGACTCTCAGAGGCTTTGAGGTTTCTTAATCCTTAGAAAGCTCCTTCTGCTTATATGAGATAAAGTAATGATCCCTCAAGACTATCAACTTTGTCTCTTTGTCCATCTTTATAAGAAGATGGATAGTCATTTCATACATTCCCCTCTTATGAAAAAATTCTTGGCACTATTTCTACAAGGTCCATTTTAACTGTCTTAGCTGTAGAACAAAGGTTTTTTTCCTGGTAACAAATTTTATTTCTGAGAATTAAATTAACAACAAGATTAATCTTTTTTAGCCAACACATAGAACGGGAATGTAAAGCTGTCCCTCCACCCTTGGTGACCTCACAGTAGTGTTTGGCACTGACAGCAGGATTTTTACTTTAGAATCAGGTGATTAGACTATTTAATTCTGAGGTTTAGACAATTTCATGGCAGACTAAAGGCAGGACTGGAGCAAGTTAGAATGTTTTTAATTCATTTCCCCCAGCAACACAATCTTGTGTCATATCACTATCACAGCTTAGTATATGTTTTGTCACCCTGCTCCAAGTTGATTCCTATGTGCTTCACGTGTCCAGGTGAGATTCAGAGCTTGATGGAGAGCTATTAAATGCCACTGTTGTGAGCAACAAGACTGTCTGATCTGTCTGTTGACAATTATACCCTGAGTATTCGTTCCCTCAATCTATGCAAATACCAGTGAATTGAATTTCCTCTGCATGCTCACCTTTTGGAATGATTAATGATCTTAGAAACAACACTTTTCCTGGTAAGCCATCAGCTAGTAGTTATAACTAAAGAAAGCACGTGCTTCCAGCTATAGAGAAATTATGTCTCCAGAATACCTTAGTAGTGGGAACAGACAAAATTTTCAGGATAGCAGAGATGCCCAGGAATCAGAAAATAAAAAAGATATCTCTTTTGACAACAAGAGTGGAATTTTGCAGACAACTTAAAATCTGAAAGGTGTCTGTCAGGGAGCAACAAGAGCAGAAGTTATGAGTATACAACTCTGTTATGATCACAACGGTAATGATTCAAGCTCTTGTGCGTGTAACATTACTTAAAATATTGTGTGGGGGTGAGACCTCCATGTAAGTAATTATAATTAGTAAGGATGACAAATTAGTTAAGTGAACAGATAACAACCTTAAAAATGCTAATATGTTTTAAGATGTATGCATATTGCATACATCATGGCAATCATGGACCACCATGGTTAACAGTCCTGCTCATGTGGTTCAGCCATAAATGAAACAGCCATGTATTTTTCTAAGTGAAAGGTAAAGAAAAGAGCCTAAAACCACACAGGGATATTATTCTTATAAGGCAGTAATTATTTTTAAGAGGCACACAATTATGTTTCTAAAATCAATAGAATGAAATTTATATAACAAAAATAGAATTTACACCTTAGATGAAAATATTTTCACTCTTGAGATCTACCAGACTGTGGATCCATATATTAACTCTGGTCCTGCTTCAAGGAAGAAGAGAGAATTCCTATCTCTTTGGCTGCTTCTTGTGGCTGATAAAATCAGATGGAAAAAACCTTTAGAGAAAATGCACTTGAGTTTTCAGCTCATTTTCCTTGTTATAATCTCTTTCTACACCCTTTTTCAGCTGTTAAGAGTGACTTATTGAAGGAAAAAAATAGTTTTACTGTTGTAAAAATGCTTCCTAGGAAAAGAGGCAAAGGCAGATAAATGCAACTTGAAAGACATTTGGCAAATGCATTTCTGTTTCTTATATTAGCCTGACATTAAAAGGATAATGGAATATGTCCAAAGTGTCAGTGAACCTCTCTTCTTGATAATATAACTCTGAACAAGTTGGCAGATAATGCAGACTTAGGACCTTCCAAAATAACTTACGTGAATGCCTCTGAACACCTTTCACATATTCCTAAAAATGTTCAGTAGAGAACTAGCTGCCTGTCAAATATTGCAGACATTCAGCCAGACATATTTGGGAATTAAAGTTTTCTACATGCTAAGTAAAAAAAAAAATTCTTTTAGAACAGAAGAAAATAATAAAAACTTAGATGGATGTTTAATTAAAGATAATTTTCTTGCATAAAAAAAAGAGAAACATTGAAAACATTGAAAATGGTCTTAAGGAGTCATACATTTGATTGGAAATGTAAATGTGAAACATTCCGTTTCTAAAATAGCCAATAGTTGAGGATTGTGTTCATTTGATCTTTCTCTAAAACTATTTGCATTTCATTATTTCTCCCAAGTGTTAGTGACAATAGGGATTTCAATCTGATGTTGAAATTAAAATATTTCTTACTAAATGCTACATATTGTATTGCATTTAGACGAGCTACATGAAATATTGCATATAAGGCAAATTAAATCCTATGCTATGAAAATCAGTAACAATTTAACCAATAATTTCAATATTGCTAGTATTTTTTCTATTAAAAATACATTTATATGCAGTCAGAAAGCTAAGAATTGGTAATCATGTCTTAATAAGTGCATACTACAAGTTATGTGGAATATACTTGAGCAATAAATAGCACATCGTATGTTTGGCCAAGGCTTTTCATATTAAGTTAAATCAATAGTATAAATGGGAAACACAACTTGGATTAATCTGCTAAGAAAAATCAATATGTATAATTGCAAAAAAAGTTTAATAGTATCTATTAAAATAAAAGCAAAAATTGTTCTCAGTAATTTCAAATGTAGTTAACAGACATTGATAAAAATATTTATATTGTCCATAAATTTTTATGATGAAAATACATTGTTTCTAAAGTTCTTTGGCAATACTTTGGTTTTAACAGTCCATCCCCCAACCATTCTCATTGCTACCAGTGATAATAGTTTAAAATTATCACTGGTAATTTTACCAGTAGCCTCAAAAGTTTTAGAAGCAAGCTTACTGGAGCTTTTATTCTGACTGAGTTCACAGCTCTAAAAAGTAAATGAGAAATCTCTTCAGACCTTTTCTCTGTAAAGTCCTGAGAAGAGAATTTTCAGTTCTGTTTTCCAGAGAGTAATGTTTTCTCTACTGATGTTCAAGGTCATCTCTGGATTAGATATAAATAAAAGGCACAAAACACTTAGCTGTGCAAAAGAAGATTATGACTATGAAGAAACTGAGGTGAAAAGAACTGAAAGTAAGTGGTCAGTCATCGAACTCTGAGTTCTGTAAAGCAGTCATCTAATAGCAGTAAAGATAGACCCCTACACGGAGCAGTCATCACAGTGCTCTTATCTAATGTTCAGCTTTTTGGGGGAAATTATTTGCATCATTAATGTGTGACAGAAGAGTTATGGAGGTGGAATTCCCCCAACTCTTTGACCTTCAGAGTCATCGAAATTGTGTCTCCCTGTATCAAGCACAACTAAGTATCCTCTCACTTGAAATTCAGCCTGAGAAAATTTCAAAACAGCTAAAGACAGCTCAAAGCAGTTTTTCAGTGTAAGTTCAGGGTTCATTGAAACCTTCACAGGCTGAACTCCACACTCTGAACTTTCTCAGAAAAAGCAGTCTCCTTTAAACCTTGACAGGTCCAGTTTACATGAGGAGCATGCTAGCATATTTTATCCAGTTCAGGGTCAAGACACCATTGCAGATATTTTGTGAACACAGAAAAGAAACCAAATTAAACCATAAATACACCCATAAACCAGGGAGTATATGCTCTAACACACAATGATAGGCCCACTGATGGGCATGTTACAGGTTAACCAGCAGATAGTAGTGCTCCTATCTCATCAACAGCTGAATGTTCAGTTTCTCAGTGCACAGCTAATCTCCTGACCTTTCAAAATTCAGATGAAAAGAAAGAAAACTTACTTACCCATTGTTTTCTGCTCTGTAGAGAAGTCAGTTTTACCTAGATCTTCAGATGCCTTTGAGAATAAAATCTGAGTACTTGATTTACTTTGAGGACTTAAACATATTTCTATTGCTTCCAGCTGTTTTCTATATCTTAAGACTCCCACCTATTATTCATATTTTGGTTTAAGTATTTCTTATGGTCTAAACTCACTGCAGCCCTTATTTTCACAATACCCTTTACAAAAGTCTACACGTTCTGCAAATGCAATTGTGTTCCACATTACATTTACCTGGAAGGTAGAGATCCTGTAGAGTTCTCTGCAGCTGTATCTCTTTCTTCTAATTTACAAACAAGGCAATTACCACCAGAACATACTGCCTTGTTTCTTAGGAAGGCTAGAAATAGAAGGAAGAATTCTTAGGTCTGCAAGCCACTATCCTCTCACTTAAGCATCAGGTTTAACATTCTTGCATTGTGTAACCTTGCCATCACAGGTTGATTATGTAGACTAACATACAAAGACTCTTAGCCTGTTCAAAACTAAACCAATAACAATATTTCTGTATGAACTTATGAAACCAAATTTCTCACTGAAACTCAGACACACCATTTGCTAGGAAACTTTATTTATTATGGAATACCTGTGTACTACTGATATTCTTGTCTCTATGATTTCCCAATAGTTAACATTTATTTGCCAGAGTCATAATGCAAAACTGGGCTTTCTCCTTCTCTTAGAAGACTCTTGTGTGGGTTTGAACTGGCACCCAGAGGGCTGATATTTTGTAATTTATAGTAGATAAATTCTCTGGAATGTCATAAGGAAAATGTAATGGAAGATATCCCCTAGCTATATTGCTTTACCTTGTGTTATTGACATACTTGCAGCCTATTCAATGTTCTTTCATCTAGCAGTGTTAATTTTAAAGGCAAATTGAATCTTTTTAAAATTCTATTTGAGTAACCAATTGATGCAGAAATTTTGCTTACAGCTTCTGCAAGAATCTCTATAAGGTGTCCCGATGTTAATACCTTCCCACATTGATTGCATAATGCAATATGACATTTTGTGTTAATAGGCTTTTATTAAGCTGGATTCAGAGGCTGCATCTCTTGGAGATTAAAGGAGTTGTATAATGCAGTTTTCTCAATTCGGTGATGTTAGAAAGAATATGGTGATCTAGTTGTGAAAAGGGATAACTTTCACCCATTTCTCGGCAGGCACTTATTTTTCATAATTTTTAACTGTTGTCAGACCCAAAGCAAACAGATGTGTTTCAATTAAATCAGCAAGCCTATATTTAGTTGTTATTTCAGTAGTCACTGAAAGTTTTCATTCCACTAATGACAAATCTGTGATTTCTTCTATTCATTAAAAGCCAGCTATAAAATTAACTCACATATCAACTGCAGTATTTAACATAACATACATTAAGAAATTCATTAAACACTGTTCAAATCAACTTTCTAATTCACATTTCCAATGTATAACTGTTCTAAACTATATCCAGTGAATCACTTTGGGCTTCAGCATAACAGACTTAGCTATGGTACACAGATAAAAGGCTTCATTTTCCAAGGCAGCAAGTGGAACACTGCAATGGACATCCAAGCCCAAAGTGTTCCATGCAGAGTTGAAGGAAAAGACTAAAAAACCAGACAGTCAAGTATCACTGAAGGGCAACTCCCTGGCCCAGTTCAATGCCTGGAAAGAGTTGGGTATCTCCAAAAAATAAGTTCCCTGATACTCTGAATTGACATCACATAAGGAGCTTTGCATAGCTGACCAAGACAGTAATAGATTCTTCAAACTTATTCTTCAACATCTGGAGCTACACGGAGATGGCTTTGGTTATAATGGCTACACAGCCTGGAAACTTCTCCTGAGGAGCTGTTATTTGATGGATATTAAATAATTATTTCTCAGCTAGCACATGTTAACTGGCATGCTTTGTCAAATCACACATTCAGTGACCAAGTGTATCTGACACAAAGCAACTTTACCTCCAGAATCTTGATAATTAGAAACCTTAAGAGAATGGAAGGAAAAAGGAAAATATAATATGTACCTTTTCTACTCGTCTTCTTCTGACTTTTCTTTGGGATGATAAGGTACAATTGATGATGTATTAGAAATTATTCTTCTCTCACTAAAACTTATATCTAAAGGAATTAATCTTTTTATGTCATTAGTGGAGCAACCTGAAGATTTGGGTAAATGCATTCTGTTGGATACAAAAGGGGAGGGTCTTTCAAAACTAGACTACTTTAGTTTCTTGATAATTATGGGCATGTGTCTGTAGAAAAAGAATATAATTTTTAAACTTTTCAAAATTCCTAGAAGAACTTCAATGATTCCTAGAAGTTGGATGCTGATCCCACTGCCTTCCTGCCCTATCTGGTATATTTAAAGCTTTTTAAGCCCATGAGAGTTAAACTATTGTTAATAGTCCAGTTTTGTCTGTTTTCATAACAACCTGCACCAGAGAATTACATGATAATTTATGAGTCATGAAGAAATGTAGTAATTACAAGATAGTAATGAAGTTTGTGAAATTTAACAATTCATCAAAGCTAACCATCAATATCAAGCATTACTACCACTTGTGTCAACACGAGGCCCTTCTGCTGTTTTCTTTGAAATAAGGCAAGATCTGTGTTGAGGAACAATACATATTCAGACAACAGACTGTCTGATGTTGCTGAGTAAAAAGGAGACAAGTTGGCTGAAGCACAAACCCTTATTCAGGCATGAGAAAGACAAACATCTTTCCAGAACAAATACAGGCTTGAAAACATTGAGTCCAAGCAGCCTGGAAGAAAAGGTGGCTGAGAGAATATTAGCTGAGGTATAGTTGATAAGGTGGTCATTGTGAGAAGGAAAAAAAGGATGATAATTTATTGCTTGTGGAACTAGAAGGGGCTAACCTGGAAGGAGAGAAAACTATAGCATGTCATAAAGCCATTGTTTTTTGCATCCAGTACTGTGTAGCTAATCTTAGGTACTCAGCACTGTTTTTTTATCCCTGAATCACTTTACTCCTTTGCCTAAGGAACTTCAGTCTTTCATTTCCCTAGAAACTTATTTCCCTAGACTTTCATGTCCCCCACGGCCTTGTTTAGGTAGGATGCAGTCATTTCTATTCTGTTTTGCTAGTTAAAGCTATGTTCCTGCACAGACAGATGCCATGGTGGGACTATCCTAAACTAGTGGGATCTTTTTTCATACTCTATACATACTGAATGTACTACCTAATTTTACTTAATGTAAAATATAAATGCAATTCGTGCATCTGTGTCTAGTTTACAGTGATGATTTCTGTCTTTCAAGTAGTGATTACTATGTGGTGTTCTGTATCAGCATAGATATTCTCAGGGACTTTCCAATTTACGTGGATAAAGCTGTTCAGGTTATTAGCCTGGGAAGGATGAAGATATCCTTTCCTGTCAAGAGCAGCTCAGAAGAGCTTAGGAATGAAAATACTATGCCCACATGCTGAGATAAGTAGGGGCAGATTTTGACTGAATAAACATAGTTATATTCATACTTAGCCCAGCCACTTGAATCCTCTAAGCAAACTTTCTCCCTCAACCGACTCCTTAGTATGCTCATCACCCATGACCCAGGCCATAGTTTTGATTTAGATTGAGTTCACCTATATCCACATTAACACTCAATGCAGTACAGCATAAATGATGCTGTAAAGCAAAATGGTGTGTCCAGACATCCATAATGTATGTATTTTAGGGAGACTCTTTCTGAAAATATTTTGGCCGTATTGATTGAGGGTCTATTGGCTGGAATTCATTAAGTGTGCTGTCAACGTGGCTCAATTTCATTTCAAAGAAGTCAAATTTAACTGCTCTGATATTGATGTAAAGCAAAACATGATCTGTAAGAATGATTGGAGACTTACATCTGAAGCGTATTTATGATCTTTTCTGGAACAGTAAGAGAGGTAAAAATATAAATATTCTGCTTTAGCTACTGGACTTAGAACAATAAACAGGTGATAATGAAGAAAATATTGAAGTTATGATGATACGGAAGGCAACACTCTGCCATTTGACAGTAATTTTAGTGATTTGGGAGTCATTAGTTTTCTAGCTAATGAGGAACTATAACAGTCATTATATACTTACCCTGCTTACTTCAAAGAAGTGGCCCAATTATTAAATTTCATTTTTTTATATATATAGCAAACTTGTTTAGACTTATTTAAAATCATCCACCCTTCTTAATTTTGAAATTAAATTACATAATTTCATCTATTTCCAAATTAATTTTGAAAGTATTACATATTAAAACCAGTGGAAATGAACAGTATAAAAACTGTAAGTTCTTTATTTTTGAAAGGACTTTAAAGCTGTGATTATTAGATCTAACAAAATTCTCTTGTGCTGTTTGTCACACTGCTATAATTAAGGTAAGTAGAAACCCAAATGCTGGATGCCCCTAGGTGAGAGAATATGCTGTCAGAAAGTCTCTATAAAGAAGGGAAGGGGTAGAAAGGGAGAAGAAGTTCCTAAGCCTAAAGAAAAGGGAAGCAGTCCCTAAACCACTGCAAGAAGGGTTTGACGTATATAGGGACATTGACGTGTATAAGGAAAAGATATGGATAATATGGAGAGACTGTCAGGGACACTAGGGGTAGAAACAGCTGAGGGATAGCTAAGGACTGCAAGCAAATTTCTTGCTGTACATGTGTCACTGAAAGAGTAGTGGGCATTCATCTCAGCTGGTCTCTGCTAGTAGATTAAGGAATGGCTGTGGCCAGGAAATACAGTTGGTCTGAACACCAGTACTTTGCAGCTTTTCATACAGATGGGAAGATGTAGTTAAAGACCACTTCTATATTTATTTCTGCTTAGTACCAAGTATGGATGCTTAGGCTGTCTGAACCTGCTTTAATTTGTCTAGCAGTGACACCCATGACAGGTACATTAGTTCTTTCAGTTTTCAAGCAAAAATTCAAGCTATGGTGAGAACATGAAATGTCTCTGCCAAAAGACAGTGGCTACCAGCTCATGATTTCTGTCCACTGCTAACTAGTCTACCTCTTACCCTTGCCGCAACCATAGACGTGACATGCTGGTAAGATATAGTCTGGATGTGTTTCTCTCTGATGGTCCCAGACTCACTCATTCTGTCTGTAATACAGAATTTTGGAACCTGAGTTCGCTACTCAGAAGAGCTTTCAATGTAGAGCATAAAAAGCCTTTTTGATGTAGCACCCAATCTATATCCCTCTGTTTGATTAACTGAAATAGTTTGTTATTAATATAATCACGTTTTTATGAGTGCAAACAAAAAATGAAGTTTTTAGCAACCCCAGTGTGTTCTTCATGTATTTCAATGGCTATATTACCTTTCTTGTGCTCCTTGTGCTTCTTGTGCTTCTTGTGTGAGTGTCTGGGAATCAAAGGTAACATTAGAAAGGAAAACAGCTAGCAACTGCTACATGCTGACAGAACTGAAGAAAACGATTGCTGTTCAGGCAAATCAATACTGAATAATTATATTTTGAAAGTAAAAATAAATTTTAAAAGATATATAGAAACTGCCAACCCAAAGCAAAACAAAACAGTTCTCCAAACATATCTGAGAAGTTTTTAGAAAAAGTGCAAGTTGCTTGTTTTAATGGTTCAAAGGGAAGATTTCATTAACAAAATGCACATTTAATTATCAATATTTCAAATGGTATGATGCTCAAGATACAAAACTATTAAAACTCATTAGTAGGGTACAGCTGTTTTATGTACTTTTAAACTGTAGCCTAAATTGATTGTGCCTTTTTGTCTATAAACCAGCTGTCCATTCTTTATTAAGGCATCTGTCAGTTTTTCGTAGAAAAAGATAATAAAAATGAGTGCAGAACAGCTTTCTACTCAGAACCTTGCAAAAACATTACTTTAAAGGAATATAAAAGAAGAAAAGAAAATGTAAATCAGATAACTATAAAAACCAGAAACACGCAATCTGCATTAAATTTAATCTGGTTTATGGCAACTAATTTTATGAGCTTTCAGATGACTCATTAATTTCAGTATGTATTGTTTTACTAATAAAAACATTTTCTTCTACCTTTGTTTCATAACAATAAGGGTGACACTCTGAAAATACTAACCCTTCACTCTCCAGCAGAAATTTAAAATTTAATTATGATTTGTTACTTCAGTCTTGATATTAACTCTGAAAACAAGGCCTTGAACCTCTCAATCTTCATTAAAAAGGATTAGTGGTATTTTATTAGAACAGTGTTTCCCCCAGATTCCAAGTTAAGAACATGAATCTGGTTTTAGTTCTCCCTGTAATCAAAAATAATTGCAAATGTGCAATATAGTATAGTTTAATTAATTCATGCTTCTGGTTCATGGAACTGCAAACAGGAGACAAGGCTTTAGTTTTTCTGCAAGATCATAATTGTAATCTCATTAAAATCTCTCTCTGCTCTTCCTTTACTGAGGAGGAAAAAGGTTGTGGTGTGGCCCAAGTTAGATTTGAAAATTAAGTATAAGATTCCAAACACTTGTTTGCCAAACTATCATTTTGTGCTAATCCTTTTCCTGTTAAGTGATGGATGCCTGCTCAATAATTTAACACTTCAATAAGAAGTATTTTTGTGAGCCTCAGTTCCAATCTCCTCTGGAACAATGCCTTGACACTAGACAAGGTATGATCCATGGAGTCAGGGACCACACAGCCCAGTCATGCTTTGACTCTGAAAAATTCACCCCTGCTTTGTCCAGAAACCCAGAGTTTTTATGTCTGTTGAGGAATATTCAAGATGAAGTTGGGTGAAGGAATGGCCACATGAGCAATTACTAGAAGACTTGAGCTCCCCTGTTGAGGAAGACACTTGCTGGGGCTGTGGGCCCTTCACCAGGCCTGGTCCTGACTCACATTCATCAATGTGCTGACACATCCCAGCTGGGTCTTGGTGTTGCTCTGATCTAAAGCAAAATGCTCATACACACCCCACACCCCACGCTCCCCCTCTTCTGGATCAGGGAAAATGAAGATTTGCAATGAGAGTGTGGGATTGTAGTCACAATGCCAGTGGTACTCCAAAGACCTGTTTTTGCACTGAGTGCACACACCTCAGTTCCTCCTCATTTAGTCTCTCAGAGAAAGAAAGGTATAAATTCTGTTGCTCAATGCATTTCAGAACTGCACTGAAAAAATCTAAACTAGTGCATTGTACACTAGAGAATGAGTCCAATAAAAACATACTACACTTTGTAACAGTGAAAGAATAAGGAGCTATAAAAAGCATGATAAGTCTTTCTCATGTATCATTTCTGCAATTATATTTATCTCTCTTTAATTAAAAAAAAAACAAACTAAAAAACAGAAAAAACAAGTATTCTAAAGGTGAAATGAAAAGTGTTCATCCTGTACTAATACACATTGAGAAAATTATCAGCAAATGCTGATAGCTACTGTCTGTGGATTACTGGAAGGTAAAGAGAAGTGCATTGTTATATGCCTATGATCTAAGAAAGAAGAAGAAAGAAAAAGACTATTTCTATTTTGTTTATGTTGACAGTTTCATTAATTTTTTGAGCTGAATGTACACATTTTGATTGAAGTTTGTATTGAGCAGGAATTTTAATTTGCCCTTATTGACTTTTCTGATTACTAAAAAGTCCTTAAGAAAGTACTCATTGTGTTCTTTCATTTTATATCTGTGGTTGGTTCTGTTGAGTTCTCATATCTGCATTGTAAACAAATGAACAGAAAAACTTAAAGCAAATCAATACCACAACATTTATCTCTCCTCTTTCCATTTCCTTAGAACTGAAAATTTGCTGTTTTTCCTTGAAAACACATTGCAGTTCCATACCCAGTTAATCCTCTGAAACAACTGTACATGAAATTAAAATCATATTCACACAATGAATTGAATATATATTTTCATTGCCACTTGTTCAAGTATAATTACAGAGTACAATTTTCACGCAATGGATATACAAGGCTGAATAAAACAGGAAGCCTAAAACCAGTCAGGTTCAGTTTTTATATTCTTCACTGATTCTGGTTCATATTTTCAGATATGCCATATTGCAAACTTAGAGTTATATCTTGTAAGAAGAGAAGTAGGGAGAAGAGCAGCTGTCTAAATTATTTAACATGCAGCATTATCTTGCAAGATTCATCATTCAGGGACCCTAGGGACTCCTTTAGGAGGGAGAGGGGGCTAATTTAAAATATTAATGAGTAAACGGCATTTCTTTATTTCAAGATTGAAAGAAAGCATTGAATGCTTTTATTATCTCTAGGTTTTAAGTTAAATTGGCTTTGAGGTTTTCTGAGTCTTACTACTTTCTAATGGGACTTCAAAATTCAATGAGACTTGAATTTTGTCAGTCCTACTCTGTCTGCAGCTGGGAAATGCAACTCAGTATCAATGAGATGATGGCTCCACTGGGAAAGAGGCGATAGTCTAATTTCTTGTATTAGAACACTGTTCCAGGGCCAACAATGCTTTAGAATGCATTTTAAAAATTCATTTTGATTTAGTATCTAAGATTATAATCCGATAACTTTTATTCGCTGCATAACTGATGGAATGCCTGTTCAAGTCAATGGTTAATTTCAGCATGAAGCAAGCCAGGACCTGGCTCTTCAGTGTATGGATCTGATATGCTTCTTCCTTACCCTTTGGTAAATCAAGATTTATTCCTGCCAATTGCTTACTGTGAGCAAGAAGTGGATCAAATCCGGCAAATAAGTAAACCAGTTGTGTTGTAAGATATATATATACTTCAGCTTGAAGCTTGAAAAAAATTAAATCTGAATGCCAATCTATAATATATTGACATTTTGAAAGACTCTTTCCCTGTTGGGGTGGCTTGAATAAATTGTCCTAATATAGTACAATGCAAAACTTTTCTAAAATTCACATTGGAAAGAAGTATGCTCTTATATGCTATACTATCAAATGAGATTAAGAGATAAAGAGAGATTAAAGGGCACTGAATTTCACTTAAGATGCTCCTGGACTGTTAATGGCATTGTCCCGAGAACTTTTTATTAAAAGAGCTGTCATATATGTGTGATGGACCTAAGATGTGCAGATATTCTCCCTTTCCAAGTCCGAGCCTGAACTGGAAGGCTGAACAGAACTTTTCTGTACACATCTTCCTTTCTTTTTCACTGTACTGGGTCCTGTCTAGGGAAGGGCTACAGAGGTGCAGTACCCATGTTTGTATTTATTATGTAGTGTTTGTATTTTGACAGTGGCAGCTTGATAGGTGTTTCTTTGATGACTTCCATCCCCTCTGAGCAATGCCATGCAGGAGTAAGGTGCCTTCCCTCCCAGCAAGTGCTTTGTACTTAGGTGTGGTAAAGTGCTGGGCCACTCAGTGTATGCACACTGTCTGCCCATAGCATGGGGCAGAAGGAAGACTGAAAAAAGGTTGGAAATTTGTTAAACTCTGATGAGGACAGACCCCACTATCTCTGGTGCAGGATGCTGTTCCTGCATTGCACCAGTCCCTGGGGACATCACAAAGAGCTGTGTCCTCCTCATTGTGCTTGGATCATCAGTCACAGGGTAATTTGAGTGCAGTCTGCTCTTGGGCACAACAGAAACAAGACCAGGAGACTTTCAATTGTGTAACATCCCACAGAGCAGAAACTGCAACCTTATTGGGAAGATATGATGCTTTTACCACAGTGTGTTGGAAAACCCAGTCTCAGGAGAGGAAAAAAAAATATTTTTCTACTGTGTAGCATGTCAGGAATTGAAGTAGGTGAACAGATAGCTCAGGTCCTAGGTCTCTGTTCCTCCAATACCTAACGCAGGGCATAGTGGTTAACAATTCTTTGGGAGAAACTGTCACTAATCTCCTGAGATCCTAGGGAAAGGAGCAGAAATAAAGTCCAGTGAAGGGCAGATTGCCTGGGATGCCAAGGGTGAGTGTATCTTTAATAATACTGTGTTACTGTCTTTTATAATAAGAATGTTGTATTTTTATGAGTCCTTCTCTGACAAGGGAAAAATAGCAAGACAATTATCTAATTGTTTCATAACAGAAATTTGCCCTGTTTTATGGTTATATCCATCTACTAGGAGTATTTTGATTAATGAAATATATTTTAGGCTGCACCACAAAAATATTAATTTACACTGTGTGCTTTTTCTTGTCTCATCAGATCATCTTTCATTACTTTCTGGAACAATAAAGCTTTGACATATTTTTAAAGTGAAATCCTTATTAGGGAAGGCAATCAAAAGTTCATTTCAGTAACTTGTCTGTTGGCTGATGATGTAAGATTTAGAACTGAAAAGATAATGTGCATTTTCATTGTTTTTCTTAATATCTAGTTTATTTCTTATAACACAGGCACCATGCATTTTACCCTGAAGAAAAACCTGATGAGGAACTAGACACCCATCTTTGTTTGATGTTGAATACTCTGTCTTTTTTGACTGAATTAAACAACTGTTGCGTTTTAGCACTCAGAGGTACAATATTTTGTCGCTGATAGTATAAAACCATGTTTCGGTTACTTTTATTGATCTGCAAGCAAATAAATCTGGATTTTCACTGAAACAGAATATTCTAATTTTTAGTTGAAATTATAACATGCTATGCATAGGTAACACAACAATTTTAAACAATGTCAAAAGATTTAACAATTGAAAAATAATCATGGGAATACCTGAGAAAGACCCAAAGCTCTAAATTCCTCATAGGAACAAATTCAAAATGTTTCAAATTTAGCCAGATTAATTTTAATTCCATTTGATCTTGTAAATTATTTCTCAGTTACATTCCTGTAAGTAGTTTTGCTGATGTGGGAGACCATGTCGCTTAAGTAGAGGACTGTGCAAAAATAATGGTTTAATGCCATGCAAAGGTCTGGAAACTCCACAAAACCATGCAAATCATCACTTTCTACAGGGTTTAGCTATTCTAAAATATATGGTGAATGCAGACAAGAAATAAATTATCTGCCTAAAATTGCCTAAAAACTATTTTCCAAGCTATTTTTAATTTGTTCCTCTCAAATAAAATATAACGGACAAGGATTTATGCAATCTTGTATAAATTTTTTTAGTGTGTCCATTTGTTCAGTTTAAAGTGATTGAGAGAATTTCTACTTGAATGTAAATTGTGAAGTTTAATATTGTTCATTTACTACAGATATTCAGCTACAAAGAGGTCACTCAAAACAGGCAACTACCTTGGAAAAAAGGAACAAAGCTCTTAAAAGGAATAATTCTTTCAGTGCAAATTCATCATAATAAAATATCAGCCACAATTCTTCTATTGTGCTCTGGGTTTTTGATACCAGAATCAGCTATAACAAACAGATAATTAGAATGGAAATAGGGTAGTGAAGTGTTTGGTCATCTGTTGTTCTTGTCCCTGTTATATAGCATAAATTTTTTCTCTTTTAATAGGAGATCAGCAATGTTTGTAAGAATCCCCCTGCATTTCCCAGAGATCACTGTACAGGTTAGTTTATCCCTTTTCAAATGTTATCTGTCTCCATTGGTAACACAATGCATAGCTGATCATTCTAATAACTGTTTTGCCTGGTTTTTTCCAGCTGTTGACTGTAGTCTTGATATTTGGGGAATAGATATTTCACTTGTTTTCTCTTATAAAGTATTACACTCATTTGTTTCTTTTATCTTTCCAAGTGTTTTTATGAGGGACTTTGTCCATCACACCTGTTTATACCACTCAGAATGTTGACTGGGAATTTGTATGGCCAGAAAATGTTCTGATATAGTGTCTTTATCACAGAATATGTCACTCCACCAACACCAAAGTTGTCTGTGAGAAAGGTACAGTGCCAGCAGTGGTCTGAGGAGCTTTCTCTGCCAGGAGGGGTTTTGACTGGTTCACTGTCCAGCTGCTGCCTAATGTGATGCTGAGAAGCCCTGCTCTGCTGGAAATTAGGTCCTCAGCATTCTGATTGATCTGTCAGCTAGGAACCTGGGATCCCAAGGACCGCAGTCTCAGATTCTGGCTATATATGGCAGGTGGACAATTATGGAGCTGGGACTTGAAAATCAGGAAATTAAAAATTTTCTTCCTTAGGTGAAAGGGACAAAAGGAACTGGGAAAGCAGCTCTCTGCATTCTCAGAAATTCAGCTGCATGAGAAACTTGTCAGGTATTCTGCCATATGCTGTGTGATACTGTTGGAGAAACAGTATGGAGAAAGCCCCAAATCTTCAGAGTTTCCAATTGCAATCTAATTTTGATAATATTTCTTCATTTTTTAATATATTTTGATGCTTTGGATATTTAAAAATTTCTATAGCACATCAAAAAATTCATTGCTAAAAATACAGTCACACTATTTTTGATATTTTTTGGGAAGTCTGATGTTTGTGTCATTTTTTCATCCTTTCAAATTGCTTATGCACTTTCTTCTCTTACCATCTCATTAGAAGCAGCCAGATTCTTGTTCTCAAAATATATTAAGTAGCACTGTAACATTTTCCTTCTTTCATACTCTCATTTTTTTTTTAAATTGCTGTCTTTTGTCTATTGGTATACTTATTTTACAATTCTGAGTATTCATTTTGTCCTTTCTGGGCTCTCTGCGTGTTTCACAACAGACTCCAAATTCTGCGGCCAGTCAATGAATTAACTGTGCTGTTTTCATATTAGAAGAATTTCTTTTTGTTGGGGATTGAAGGGTGATCTTCAACTTATACATTACTTTTTTTTCCTTTTGCAGAATTGTTTGCACTTTTTTTTCCCTGGACAGCTCTTGTGTTCCATAATTTTTTTATCTCAAGCATTTTACTGCTCTATGATCAAGAGATTAGTGCATGAAACACAAATATCTCATTTTCAGGCTGTTATCAGTAATGCGTTATGTAAAATGGAGATTAGACTACTGCCTCCGAGTATTTGTGCTTTGTAGTAGAAGGTAGAAGTCTAAAAGATGAAACTGACCTTAGGGACAGCTGTGTGTGTATAAAACAATCTGACCCTCTGACTCTTTGAAGCTTGAATCTTTTGATGCCAAAAATCAAACCAGCTCCAGAGAAAGAAAGGAGATTAACAAGGAATTGAACAAAGCAAATTTAAGATTTAGAGATTAATTAAAAACATGTCTTTCAACTGAAAACAAAGTATTTGCATCTGTTTCATAATATTGAAAATAGACTGTGTTAGATAACACTGACAAGATTTATAGAATTAATAGATTGTTGTTACTGCTCTTTTATAGCCAAACCAAAAAGTACCAATGTAGATGTTTACAAATCCAGGAGAGCATGGTAAGCGTATTGATAGACCTATTTTCACTGTTTTATGAATAGTGAAACTATTTTATTCATTTATTATGAATAAATGAAACTCTGAAAAGTCTTTTGTTTATTTTCTTTTATGGGAATATTCTTCTTTTTTAACTTTTTATAAGGAACAGGTTATGAAACAAGTGACCTTGGAGCTGTGAATAACTCTTGATAAGCCTGTGTGAATAGTAGGCCAATGAACTTCTAGCTTGGACTGAGTTTGCTGATGCCTGATTCTCTGCTTGTGTGCCTTTGCCTGAGTGTTGCTTTGGCGATCCCTTGGTTAGAAAGCTCATAGAAACAAACTTACTCTTTGAGCTCAAGCCATGAATTTGTGGTCATTTCAATTTGCCTGGATGTGTTGACTCACAGTTGGAGGAGTTGACAGGATATGGGCGCAACCATGCCATGGCTGGTGAAGAAGTTGGCGACTGGGGAGGCTGTGTCAGAGAACACTTGGTTCCCTGGGGGTTTGCCCTCACTCAGATTCTTTACCTGTGAGACAACATAAGAATCAACAAACAAAAAATTGTCAGATATACAGCTTTGCTCTGGCAATGGACAAATCAGATCCTCTGGTTTCTTCCAGCTGTTGCTGTCACTGCTTTGCTTTATAAAAGGAACAGCCACAGTAAATGACTATTACTCTTTTAAAAACTTGAACTTATATTTGCAGCAACTAAACATCTGGCCTGCATGTGCTACTCAATTCTGAGGTAAATACAGTCTCATGCTTTGTAAAAGCATGCCCTGCCTTTAAAACTACATTCGTTCTTCATGTCAGGACAAGAACACTCATCTCTTCTTTCTCTTCTTCATCCTCAGGCTCTGACCATCTACAAGTCCTGGACAGATACACCATAAAATGCACGTCCTTGCGGTATGAACCATACAGCCTCTATGTGGTCTGTTACCTTCAGCCTATGCTGAAGTACCATTACCTTATGGTTACCCAATTGGAATTACATGTTTGCATGAATTGCAAGCTTGCTTCCAGAAGCTATATTGTTATTTATAGGTGTACTCTCTCTTTGTATGATTTCAGAAGGATTCTGTTGGATTTCCTTATCCTTTACCTCACTTTTCTCCGTCTCACTAGATTGCAGGGTGTCACCTTACAAATTTGCTGGCAACTGCAGTTAGTATAGTAGATTAATTATTTTTTTTAAAGGATAAAAACATGATGATGCTAACACGTAAATTTAATTATAGCTAGGTCCTTTCAATCACTATTATCACAAAGAATTGCAAGACTTTTCTCTTATTTAACACAATCAAATACAGATAATTGGGTCCTTTGCTTTGTCTTTGCTCCTGAATACTGGGTTCAAGAGCTGCAGGGCTGAAAAGACCTGTGTAAGTCAGAGCAGTGGCTGGGAGTAGTGTTCTGGTGTGGTGAATGAGATCCCCTACATAAGTAAAAGGCAGAGATGAGATAATAATACTGGGATCAAGTCACACCCTCTAAAATGGCAGCTTCGAGTAAGGTCCAAGGCATGCCTAGAAGCTGCTGTAGGTTCAACAGACACCCTGGCTTTTTCACTAACAGAGTGTTATGAAATATTCCCAGACTAAAGGGGTGCAAAGACATTTCCCAGACAGGTTTGCTTTGCACTTCTCAAACATGTAGCACAGAGCACAACAGCAGCTAAATTCTGCGTCTGGTAATATGATTGTAACTGATTGAAGAATTTACACAGGATTTATGACCCTTAAGACCTTACAGGCAAGTCTCTATTGGTTTATAAATCTACCTGTGGCAGAAGGACTGTAAGTCCCCAAATAGCATGTCGACAGTGTGCTTGTGTTGCCTCCCAAAGTAATTATTCTGCAGGGATGAGAAAGAACAGATTCCCTGACTGCAGCTTCCCTGCAATGGCAGAGGCCTTGGCTGGCACAGGTGAGGCAGCACTGCAAAAGAGGTGATTTGTATTTATTACAAGGTTTGCACAGACTCTTGTCTCCCTGGAACAAGAAAGAGACTGAGAAAGTCTTTACTTTCTTTTCTAGCTTGTCTTTAATGGAGAAGATCTATCATTCTTTCCTCATGCTGAAATTCAAGACAGCTCTCTGCTGCACTGGTAGGTACTGAAGATAATGATAACTAATGATCATCAGCGAATTCGCTTTATTCTTGAAAATAGAGGGCCAACTTATGTGCCTGTTATTGTCCATTGTAGCCTTTAAAGTTCTAAGAAAAACAAAATAAAGCTATTATCACCAATAGCAATGATGCTAAACCAAAGAGAAAGTTTTATTACTTTAACAACTTCAAGTTCATATTAACTATGGGCTGATTAAAATTTTACAGTATCTAGAATTTAGAACAATTAAGTTACCTTTAATAACATGGCTCTATAAACCTTTGAATTTTAAACATAAATATATAAAAATAAAATACTTCCTCCTTTACCAAGCTAGGCAGTCCACAACAATCTTTATATGCTTTAGGAGAAAAATATTTTTTAAAGCCACATCTTCCAGGCTCCAGATCAGAGTTACATTCAGTTATGCCTGGGTTTTGCCCTCAGCTGCATTTCCCATATGCAGTGTCCCAAACAATATCTCAGAAAGCATGAGGTGGAGAGACCATTACAAAACTCATTTGTTCCTGACAAGCAGGAAGTGAAACAACCTCTATCTTAACTTATGTCAAGTCATTTAGTTTTGCTCCTGACACAACTACATCCAAGGTGGTTCTACAGTGTGTCAAGTGAAAAGGGATAAAAGGAAATACTGTCTGTCACTGGGGTTCAAGAGAAGTGTTAGCATGTATTAGACCTTGTGATTCTCCTTTTTAATTATTAGTCTTATTTGCTAAGATTCTTGCTTTATAAAACTGAGAATAAACTGTAAAATATTGTGCAGCAAGAAAGGTAAACAAACAATTCTTTCACCTATAAATTCCTTCACTGGAGATGTAAAACTATAGTGAGAACTCAGCATGGAAAAACTACCACTGCACAGAATTCCTCCTTTGCTTACTACCAGCTAGCCTCCACTGTTGAGAACTAAAGAGAATAACATTTAAAAGTTAGCAGCCATTCTGATAACTGTGATATCAAAGACTAAAGCAGTAGGTTAAAAAGCATATGAACAGCTTCAGTGATTCAGATAGAATTGCAGACTTTTCAACAAATGTATACTTGGTACATTGGTCTCAACTTTTAAGTTACTATGCTGTGTCATTACATGGGGAGGTCCAAATGGGAATTCAACAATACCCTTATGGACAGTCTGAAGCCTCCTTGCTCTCAGACCTCCACATTCCATTTGCTATCTCACGCTTTGAGTGCCAGGTGATATCAGCATATACTAGCCCTATTTCGTGTCTGGTCATGTTTTTCCTTTCTAAGCTTAGGCATTTGCTTCTGCACTACAAAATACTGGTAGGTGAGATTCTGCCTGGCACAGTTCAGAGCAGCACACTGAGATTATCTGAGTATTAAATCCAGACCTGTATGCTGCACTAAGCAGAGCTAGCAGTACCTCAGCGTGAGGGAGTGTTTTGTTGCTGGATTTAATGAAGACAGCGTTTCAATACTGACCCACTGTGTTCCCTCAGTTTATAATGGTCCCAAAGTGAAAGGCCTCAATCTTATCCCTGGCTGTAAGCAGAATAATATAATAGTAGTGCCAGCTGAAACACTGGATTGCAATAATAAGGACCAACTTACTTCCAGTTGCTTCTCCTAGATCTCTCTGACCATCTATACTGAGATTCCTTCAAAAGGTCAGAGAATTCTTAGGTAGAAATAAAAGGTTAAAGTCAAGAGCAAACATGCATCTTAAATATATAATTCTACTAGACACCATCAACTGCTTTACCACCTTGCTATAATCAAAACTAACAGATCCTACTCATAACTCTTTTTCTTCCCTTACGGGAAGAATGGGAGAGATGAGATGTAAGGAGAAAGGAAGGATGAGACTCATCCTTCAGCAAAACAATCTGATCAGGGCAGCTGCTCAGGCAGCTGCAGCCCTAGAAATCATTGAAGGTCTTATTCTAGGGAAAGCTTTAAGAAAATTGTCTTTAAATATGTCCTTCTATAATGCAAGCTACTTTATCCACCTCTTTATTTAAGGCTGTCAATATATACACACATGTATGTATGCACCTCTTAATAAATCATTTCATTTACCTCGCTGCCCATGAAAATTTTAATGGTGTTGTCATGACTTTAGAAATATTTTATAAAAATCTTTGATATCAAAACGGGTAAGCATCATAGATTTGGTAAATATTAAAATATGCTGACTGTCTCTGACCAACTAAGACTTCTTCAGCTATTCTAAACACCTTCTAGTGAAACAACCAGTTGCCCTGCCCTATTATTATCTTAAAAAACAAGCATTGTTCTCTACCAAAGACTATAAATTTCTACTTTTATCTCTGTTAAAGATGCAAAGATGCAAAGACTGATGAGGGTGGGGGGTTTTGGTTTGTGGTTTTTTTTTTTAGAAAAGCTGACATGTGGAAATAACACTATTAAATGCATTGATCATTGGAAAAAACATGAAAAGTGTATTCTAGTTTTAGCTGTGTTCTGTAAATACTCAGCTTCATCACAGACAAATTTGTCAACTATTGTAAATTTATATAATTTAAACCATTTTATGTTCCATAAGGATCTGTTCCAAAAACTGTATATGAGATGCAGTGCAATTCTAATACATGGCCTGTCATCAGAAGAAATATTTATGGAAAGTATTTTGTCATGACACTTTTTTAAGTTTTTCTTTTATCTTGAAAAAGACAATCTATGACTTAAAATCTTCAAATTAAACAGCTACTAATTTAAATTAATCTAACAAACAAAAATAATGTGCTATTTGCAAGTACAAGTGAATGAACAAAATTGAAGAAATATCTCTTAATTAGTTTTGTGAATTAAAAGACTGTGTTCTTTGTATTTGAAGGAGAAGCAGAAAATTGCAAACATTGATTTCAGAATATAAGCTATTCCCCTTATTGTCTAGAGAGTGTCCATCATTTATTGTGAGAACAATAAATTTCATTCACAACAATCTTAGTATTCATGTCAAAAACCACCACCCTCCTCCCCCAAAAAAACTAATCAGAAAATAGACTTCTTTTCTGTGCCTATGTTTTCTCCAGTTTTGAGGCTTCCTGTATGTTTTCTGAATTCAGAAAACAATAATAATAATAATAATAATAACAATAATAATAATAACAATAATAATAATAATAATAAAGCTGTGGTAAATAACTTCAAAAGACTCACAATTAAATATATACACTGTTGAAAGCTGACCTGTACAACTGTCAAAGTATTCTGGGGAATGTAATCAATCAAGATGTTGATTAAAGTTTTCCCTTTGCAGTCGTTATCTTCAGGTAAAGAAATCTGGAACTTAATGAGCTCTTTAAATCAGAATTTTGCACCCAGTTAATTTCTGTTAACTTCAATGATGCTGCCTGATCATGGGGATCGCCCTGTGTTTGCTTGATTATCTGTTTAGAGCTGCGTGATTTGGCAAAAGTCAAAATTATCTATCATAATAGAATAATCTGAAACAGAAATAGTGCATTTGTATCTGAGCTTCTCTGATCTAGAATGGCATAAGCTTTTCCATGCAGGGCTGTGACCACTTAGCAAGTTGTCCCAGACCAGAAAATATTGAAAGTACACATTAAACATTTATTACCTGATCATTCACACCCAGAAACTCATGGAACCCTAGAATACTTTAGGTCAGAAAGAGCCTCTGGCATGGAACCTATTGCTCAAAACAAACTTCAAAAGTACATCAAGTTAGCCAGGGCTCTGTTCAGTCAAATACTGAATATATTCCAGGGTAAAAGTTTCACAGACTCTCTAGGCAGCCTGGTTCAGTGTGAAAAGTTCTCTTCTGAAATTTAGTCAGAATTTCCCTTGCCACTACAATCTATTCTCTGTCCTTTTCCAGGAAGAGTTTGTCATCTCTAAAATTATGTACTTGAAGACAGCAATTAGATTCCCCTCAGTCTGTTCTTAAGTTGCACAAACCCAACTCTTTCAGTCTCTTCTCTCATTCTGCACACCAATCCTATAGTCACTGTGGTTGGCCCTCTCCAGGTTTTCTAAGCCTTTCTTGCACCAAGAAGACTATAGCATGCAGCAAACATTGCAAGATAAAATTCTTCACCTATAAAATTATCAGAAATGAAACCTTCCACCCATTTCAGTCACTCAAATAATTGCCTGTGGAAGCAAGCACCCTTAAAACAGCATTCAATCAGCATATTTCCAGAGTTCATCATAGAATCTTCGTATACCTCAATTTGGAAAGGACCTCAAAGATCATCTGGCCCATGCTTTCATGGGAAAGGGATCCTAGATGAGAGTATCCAGCACCCTGTCCACTCACTTCTTGAATTCAGAGTCTTACCTCTGCTAACCCTCGAAAATGAAACCAGACCCAGAGAAAACCAGCCTTTCACACTCAGGGTCAGGTGCCAGTTTTCATGTGAGTTCACTAACAAGGATGTGAACTGTCACAGGCTGTGACCTGGAGTCACTGGTGGATTTAGCAGCTATGCAGCATAGAAGTGCTAAAATCTCTTACATTTCCAGTGTTAAACATGTTCTTACATTTCCAGCATGAAAACTCCATAGGCAGTAAAGTAAGAGATCATAATTTTTTGAATAAATCCTTGAGGATTCACAGACAAAAGTGGAACACTCCATCTGTCAGCTTTACCAGACAAAGGTTAATGTGATCTCTTAGTAGCCTCCCAATATTGTCTCACTTGAGCTTTCTGTTGGGGATGTTCTGAAGTATATGTGAAATGCAGAAAAGTGAAGTGCAGGAAGTTAATTTAGATACATGGTTAGCAGGTAGTTTTAAGTTATCATAATTTTAAAGGAAGAATATTAATTGAAAACTCACTAGCCTTCTGCTTTCAACTTCCAAAAAGAGTTTGATAATCATCCTGTTTCCATTTCATGTCCACAGATAATAAGTATAATGTTTTAATTTTAACCTGGGCAGACAACTTGCAAGAAATGTGATTTGATTGAACTCAGTTGTGACTGAAGATTTCTTTTGAAGATCCAGCACCTTACTGAGAATACTGGACTCAAGTAAATAAATAAAACACGAACATCAATAAGAATGAGGAAACTCAAAGTTAGATAAGATGTTATAAGATGACCACAGGGTATTTAAATGTGTAGCACAGACTTTATAGTGAAAGGAAAAAAAGATTTTAATTAATTTATAACCACAGAAGCTGTTGGTTATTGCAGGAAGCAGAAGAAAAATCAGTTGCCTGTTTTAAAAAAGTTTTGTGGCCATGACAACATATAGGATAAAATGGTGCTGTGCTACTACTGTCATCCTGATTTGCATGACAGGAGGATCTGCTGCAATGTTTCGTAATGTTCACAATGTAAATCCAGCTGAATTACATCTGACTTTACATCAAGAGGCAAACTGAGAGGCAACATTATTTGTTAGACCACTCAGTGTAGCTGGAAATAAATGGTCTTTCTTTCAGGTCCATGAAATCATCTTCAGGCTTTTTAAGGAAGTCATGTCCCACCACAGTAGCATATGGAAATACAAGGGATTCAGCCATTTTGACTGTGCTTCTGGGTTAGAATAAGGTCATATTTTGGGTAGCACTGCTGCCCCTGCCCATGTGCAGCACAGGGCTTGCTTTCCTCCTTATCTCATTTGTTTTGTCATATGCAACAAAAGTTTCTGTTGTTCTTTACAGGATAAATCTGTGCAGATGACATCAATTCTTACAGCTGGATCTGTGCTTCTGCTTCTGCTGCTTTACAAGCACTCCAGAAATCACTTCTGTTTCATTTTCCAGTGTACAAATTTTTATTTATAGTCTATCGATAACAACCATAAAGTATGAACCTAATCAGAAATATTAAGATCCTTCCACACACCAATAAATTATGGTGCCAGTCCCTCTGGATGAATGACAAAAGCTGTTTTCTGTGCTTCACAGGGAATAAGCTTTTATATGGAGAAAGAAGTAGATAACTAACCACAACTGACTAGCAATTTTTTTCTTTTGGTAATTCAATTTATTCTGAAATACAGAACAATGACTATCACTGATGTTTCGTCATTGTCATCATGGCTGAGGACTTTTTTTTTTAAAAAAATACATCAAATATCTAGTCAGTCCAATAAATGCAAAAATATTTATGGCTGTCTGCCCCATTCTTTAAATGAACAATGCCTGATGGGACTGACATTTTGATGTAAGATTTTTAGGATCTTCCTTTATAATTATGATGAAATCTCCAGTGGAAGTCCCAAAAAGATTTGGTAGATAGAAAGACTGCAATCAAGACAATAAACCAATGATTTGCAAAGGATACCTAACACCATACTTACATTATAAGCAGTTTTAGTAGAAGAGGGTGGATTTAGGACCATAAACCAGCTGCTAGACAGGACTTTTGATCCTAGAACATATCAGATGTTCTAAGAGAAAAAAAAAATTGAAGTTAAATGCACCTCTAATCATCCATATAAAATATTTTAACACTTTATCATAATACAGCCACAAATATTATCTGAAATGTCATGTTTCATCTCCCTACAAGACCCATACTCATCCATGAGCTAGAGAGACCTTTTGACTGCATTTCACACAGCACTTGTTTCAATGTACATGAAGTTTCTGAAAATTGCCTTGAGACAGTTGACCTAAGTTAGGGAATTGTTTTGACATAAAAGTGTTGCTAAAACATGATGACATGCCAGGGATATGCCAGGGATATGCCAGAAACTGGAAGCAGGTCTGAATTGCATAGCACAGCACTTGGCTAAGGATCAGCTTGGGGGCAAACCATTTTAGTCTGACTGAAGTGCTGGCAGCCCTCAATGTGCTCTGAACTTAAACTAAGGACCAGGCAAGCCTGAAGTGCAATGAGATGAAGGACTTTCATGTTGATAACTTTAACACCAAGGTAAAGTTTTCAAGATGGGATTCTCCCTTCCTCTAATACTTAAACATGAACAACATTAGTCTGCAGCGAGAATTTAGAAATCCTAAGCAAGTCACTAGAACTTCCTTGGATTTAACAATATGGTAAGTCTAAGCATCCAAATTATGTCTAAATTCAGATAGTGTGAATGCTCACTGAAGTTCCTTTCTTTTTCGTTTCCACTCGAGTCAGAAATAACAAACAATTTTCAAATATTGCTTGTTGGGGTGGGGGAGGAGGCTTATAAAGCAAGTGGAATCTTTTTCCCAGCTTCCTCATGACTTACATTTTTCCTCCCTGTAATTCCCAAGATTTATTTATTCATACTCATCTCTGATTAATAAAATAAAAAAGCAGATTATCCTTTTTGTCTCTGTAGGACAAAATGGGTCTGTAGATTTTTACACTAGAATAAAACCCCATGGCAGACAGAAGTGAACCTGGTACGGTCAACCCCAGGTAGTACTAACACACTTTACAAAAGACATTGCAGAAGATTTTGGCTTTCACAGCTTTTTGCAAACAAACCCTAACAACTCTCTTGGGAGCAAAACCTTTCTAATACTGATCTTTTTAGTTATTTCATGCTGTAACAACAAATGAGCATTATCTTAACATTCTATGCATTGTTCTAGTTATTCTCAGTTGTTGCCATTGTCACCTGCTTTAAGGTACCGTGCTGAACACACATTCAATTTCTAAAGCTCCTGAAGGTACTGCCAGCATTGAAGAAGCATGCTAAGCTTGCTATCAAGTAGACTACAGAAAGAAATGGTACAAAGCTAAGCTGTAAATCAAAAATTAAGCATCTTCCAAAATGTTTGAAAGGAAGTAATGGGGATGTAGGGTCTCACCAAGAGTAAAATCTGCTGTAGCAGTCGTAGTGAACATAGAGAACAAGAAAGCACATTCTGATTGTGTTCAGAGACTAGATTTTTTTTTTATATTAATATTGATTCATTTCTGGAAAATATTTACTTTTTCGTTTCATGAAGGCTGCAACAGGAAAGAGTCAAGTGGCCAGTCTGGGACACACTTGAGCTATCTTCATGCCTTAAAAAGGTTAATTTAAATATATATATCCCCTGCCCTGGGGATATCAGTGTTTCTCTCCATAATGTTTGCTATTTAATAGAAAAGGTGTGATATTTCATCAAATTTGCACTGAAAATATTAAACTCTTACTAATCAAATTTTCATGAATTAACAAAATCCTAAGAAAATATCACTGAAGCATTTCAACTCAATTTGATGCTAATGCGGGTATCCAGTAGAACTTTTTAACCTTCTTTGGCTTGCATGGATTTAGTATCAAAGAAATCCCCATTAAGGTACAATGTATACATACGCTTTTATTATTTTGCCAAGGCTTATATGATGGGAACTTGACAAGAAAGAATTACAGAGGTCTGTTACCCTCATGTCCATCATTGTTTCTATTAAGGAATCTGAGAAGCAGCAAAAGGACAAAGGAGTCTTCATGAGTACTTGAATGGTATACATATATTTGTATTTTCTTTAGTTAAGATAATTTGGCATAGAATTTAGAAAAGGGTTGTTTTATGGTGTTGATTGCCAAGTACATCTGTAATCTCTGGAAATAAGTAAGTGTATCAGCCAAGGCCATTGTAATTCTTTTTTCTTAATGCAACTCCAATAACCTGATAATTGCTATTTGACTCACGGGAGACTATTACCTATTTGTTAGGCTACTCAGTTTCTAGTAGTAAACAATAATTAATAAAGAAATAAAAAAGAAAATAAAAAACCCCTAGTGTATAAACAAGCAATAAAAATTGCTATTTCAAGGATAGCCTTTGCAGGTTTTGTCACTGAAGCCCTTTTTACAGACATCACCATTTTCAGATTAGGTTTACCTTACTCTGGGCACAGTCTTTTAAATAACTCCAAAATCTATAATGCCTTTTTATTGCTTCTTTTGCTTGTTTTTCTCTGATGTTGTTCTGCATCTGTGCTATGAAGTGAGAAAGGGAGATGTAAGGCATACTGAAGTATGCAGCAGTGGGGTGGAGAAATTATAACCAAACTGTACTTGGAAATATTCTTTCCATGTGTCCAGACAAGACATTATGGTAAAGTGTCGACAAACAGCTCACAGGATCTATAGTTCTGTCTGGCATTAAACAGAGTTTAAAAGAAATGAGACATTGTTTTCTTATTTAATGTCCCCAATGGACTGACTCTTTCTTGTCTTGGAGTCACCCATAGTTCTCCTAGAAACAGGTGAATATTGGTGCTGGGAATACCTGATAGACCAAAACCCAGGCTGCGTCCTGACTTGCATCTGTTTACAGCAAGCTGAAATATGCTGGAAAGTCAAAATTAAAGCAGATAAACTGGGAAATTGCCTTTTTGCAGGATAAAATATACCTAAGCAGGAAAATAGGTCTAACTGTTGGTACTGTTTATGCGTTTATAGAAGCAATAATTTTTCTAGTGAGTTGTTGGTGGGGCTTTTTTTTAACAAACTTGCAACGTAGACCTTATTTCAACCAAAAAAAATCCATATACTGCAACATCTTGCTCACATCTGTATATACAGAAAACACCTACATTTCTGTGATAGATCATTGCTTCATATGTTTCCTATAGATTCACTTCATAGTCTAAGTGCAGTAAGGAGACAGCTGTTGGAAAATACATTGATCTTGCAAACTGTGAAAGCATAAAAACAATAATTCAAGATTCTTTTTGGTGTCAACAGGATTCCTCAACACCTCAACAAATCTATTCTACCTTCTGCTGATCCCTGCATTTTGCTCTGACTTGCTAAATGAAAGCTGTTCCCTCAGTGACCAAAATGACCGCTTTGTATAGTGCGTGAGTGACGTTTTTTAATTTCTCTCTGTTACTTTGGACATGTATTAGAAAACAAATGGTTATCATTTTACACTTATGGAAACATACATAAGTGTGCCACTTACTCCAGGAACATCCACAGTGAATAGCATTTACTAAATTCAGCAGAGCTTTTTGACCTTGGAAGCAAACACTGCACTTTGTAAGATAACACACGGGAAACAATTTTAAGAGAAAACATATTTCCAGCTCATCAAGAGAGAAAAGTCAATCTATTTAATAGCTTCTCTCTTCTTTTTTGTTTTTTTTTTTTTGTCCTTTCACACAAATAAAAAATACACATGTATCAAAAATACATGTGCAATAAAGGGTAAGACTTATGGTTTTGTTTTCCTATCTTGTCTCCAACAAAGACTGACATGTTGTCTTTGTTAAAGACTATTATTAAGCATATCCAATTGCAAACATAAAATGTTGTTATTATTTTTATTAGGGTTATAAAATTTTATAGGTTAGATGGAACATAAAAGTGTCTCAGTGACTCCAACACATTTTCTTGGGAAGAGTCAAAAAGAATCCAGTTATGCGTCAAAAAACAAGAGCCAACATGCTTCTTCAGTTGTACATACAGCTCCAGTATGAAATATACTGCTTGTGTTGCTTAAGTCTTTCAAACTCTCTTGGTGTACATGGAAAGAATGTGGTATGAAAAATGAAGCTGTATTTTAATACGTTTGACTAAATTCTATATCAAATACTATCATCAGGGAGTTACATCTTGCCGTTAGTTTTGATGAAGACAGATTTTAGATCTTTATACTGAGAATCGTTGTTTTTGGTATCTCACTTGCAGCCCTGATAGGTAAGTAAAAAACATTAAGGCCAACAATTTCAAAGTTACTTGGGATCCATGACCTACTTAGATAGGTAGAAAATTTGTTAACTGTTGTCTGGAAGAATAAAAAAATGAGTAATATTTTATATTATAGGTATTACTATACTGTTAAACCACAGCATACTAATACTGATAAGTACATAATTCCATTTTTCTAGTATATATTTTTTGCTTCACTTCCCCGCCCCCACCCCTTTTTTTTAAGGAAAAAGTGTCAGTTACCCACCATGTTCCAGTGCATCCAGGTCCACATGTAATTTAGTGGTGTTGTCAATGCACATTACTAAGAAACTGCGCCAAGTTTTTTTTTTTCATTTTTCAGTTGTGTACCAAAGGTGGAAAGACTAATGTTGGCCCAATAGAAACAGAGAAAATCAACAGAAGTGTTCTATAAATTTTATCACCAGAAGGCAGAGCAGCTGTTACTACGTAATAACACTGCCTTTAAATGCTTTATCATGCTTTTCGTTATGTGGCAGGATATTTACTGTACCCAGACTGGATATCACCATGAAATGAATGTTTTGAGCACATCAAATGTCACTGCAATATATAAATGTGCAACAAAATAAAGCAAAGATTTTCACAGATGCTGTGAAGATAAACTCTTACATTGTAATCTTTCTATTTTCCTATTTTGCAGTTTTATCTTCTGCTTTCTAATTCCATATTTCTTTGTTTCTTTAACTAATGTACAAAAGAGATCAGACTCAATGTACAAAATAATGCATAATAATCCATTTTTTTCACACTTATGTGTTCTACTCTTTCTTTTTTCCCCTTGTATAACCTCAATATATTTTTAATATGTGTCCTATTAATACATCTATATAGATCTGATTTGAAAGACCTCTGAGAAAGGTTTGTTTTTAAACTCTGCTTAACTGGATTGAATTCTGTTTCGCTAAACCAGTTGTACATGTGCACTGTGTAAGTGTAACTATATCACATTAAAAACATATTAATCCAACTACAACTGTACAACATATTCAGTAGTTTACACTGGACTTAATGTATATCTATCCATGAACTCGGACCTACAATATGAGAAGTTCAGTATCTTCAATGAAAAAGCAGATTATCTATTAATTCCTCACTCTAGTTTAATTGTAAGACATGCTCTGTTTCACTCCAGTTGTTAAAATTTCCAATTGTGATTGCAAGCAGAAGGAAAAACTATGGAAAAGTGTCATAGAGTTAAGGATTTTGAACTGAAAATATTCAATTATTTGACGTCCTTTCAAGCAGTGCTACAGAAAAATGAGGAAAGCTAATTGTGAATTTTAATTGTGACAACCATTTTATGGAAACACTTTTAGTCTAACTAATTCAATTTGATTTAATATTGTTGTTGCATGTGATTGGGAAAAAACACTGTAAATGTTTACAGTCTGATTTGTGTTAAGCAGTGTGACTTGCTAACAGATTACATTTCATTTTTAAAAATGAATACTGCATCATATCAATAGAGCATGCTTTCAGTACTTTATGAAAACCAGAGTGACTAACCAAATCTCAAAAATCATTACTTCATGTAAAATTATCAAAGAATTTCCCAGTACAAAAAAAATATGTAATCTTCCAAAGGAACTCTCCTCGCTCCAGCATGTTTCAACATCTTCCATTTGATAGAGCAGTATCTCCCCCTCAAAAGGCTGACTGCCATGCAGATCTGAGCCTACTGACATAAGGGAGAACCTTGAGACAATTACCTTTTTCCAGAAGCATGCAGCCCCATATAAGAGTACCAGTACCAGTCCTCAGCTCCTCCTGTAACTCCCTGCACTCACAATATGAAACTTTAGCTACATAAATGTCTCATGTTTTCTTCCTCTTTCCACTCCACCATCCCTTCTTCCTTGAATTGTGTCTTTCTTTGGATCTCCATACAAGGAAGCAGCACTCTAATGCAGAAGTAATTCCAAATTTTGAATAAAACTGTTTGAGAAGTCTTCTTCTGTCATTATGATTTAATATTTTAAAGAATATTTCTCTGAGTTAATTCTGAAGTCTCTGAGCACAGAAAGAAAGAGGTTCCTCAGTCTCTCAGACAATTTTTCTGTAAAAATAATCTTACTTGAAAGAGATATTTTAGCTTGGTAAATACTATTATATTGTCTGAGTTTTTCTCTCCCCAGTCAATACTCTTTCCAGCAGTTCTTTGGTATATGTCAGACTTCTGAAACTTCTGAAACTACAGTCAAAATAGCAATACATAATCTTAAGTCATGTATACAATCTGCACAAAGCAATGCCTTTCAATGATAAAAGGAAGAGGTTCTAGAAAGCAAATGGGGTTAACAGCTAACAACTAGAAGTGTCAGTCACTCCACATGACACAGTGATGATGGTAAACCTTTTTGATGTTATTAAAGGATGTGGTTTCACAACATAAAAAAAACCCTGAAATTTTAAGAATTAAAATGTTTAATCTTGCTTACTTTGTAAAAAGTTAAAAATTAAATTCTTGCCTGCAAATGCCTTTTAGATCTATTTCCTCTGCTTTAGAAATTTCTTCTACATCTTCAGCAAATAACATTTCTTTATTTTCAATTATTAATTAATTCCATATTAGTGTTCAGTAATATCAATCATTATTGTTCAGCATATTGATCATCATTATTCTTGAGATTAACTACTCAACAAGCTGAAAAAAAATACGTAAGGATTCAGAAATACACTTAGTTGCTTCCTTAGTAATAATTCCCTGGAAGTTATAGATAATTAGGGGGATGGAGCACATCTACTATGAGGAAAGGCTAAGAGAATTGGAATTGTTCAGCCTGGAGAAAAGAAAGCTTTGGGATGACCTAATTGTGTCCTTCCAGTACCTGAAGGGGGGCCTACAAGATGGAGAGGGACTTTCTACAAAAGCATGTAGTAACAGGACTAGGGGGAATGACTTTAAACCAAGAAATTTTAGTTTTAGATTAGATATTAGGAAGAAATGGTTTACTGAGAGGATGGTGAGGCACTGGAACAGGTTGTTCAGGGAAGTTGTGGTTGTCCTGTCCCCGGAAGTGTTCAAGGCCAGTTTGGATGGGGCTCTGAGCAACCAGGTCTAGTGGAAGGTTGGGCAGGGGGCTTGGAAAGAGATTTTCAAGGTCCGCTCCAAGCCAAGCCATTCTATGAATTTATGATTCTAAACACCTTTGTAATATATACTTTTTGAAATACAATTAATTTGTATTCTAATTCACTAAAACTGATAAAACTGACAGCTGTTAAAAACAACAAAAAAAAATGTTGTGTAGCACATAATCAACCACAACATTGTGATTTCCTCATATAGACTATGCTGTGATTCTGATCTGTGCTTTTCTTACTGCTGTTACTGCTACCAGTAAAATCTTATTAATCATTCACCAGTAGATTCTGTAGCAGATGACAAAAACAAAAGAAATGTAAAATTTACTTTTTTCATTAGCAATAATCTTGCACAATTATTTCACACAACAATAAAAAAAAAATTAAAGAAACAGTATTTTGGTGGTTATTTGAGAAAGGAGTTAGCAACTTAATAGAATTTCACTGATTTTATGACTTCATCTAGTCAATGGAAAAACACACATTATTGGATTCTGTTACAGGCCATGATCATCTAGTCTGTTCTCCAACAAAACACAGGCTACAGAAACCCTTGAATTAATTCCTGTTTTATCTCAAGCATATTTTTTAATAAAATATCCAGTATAGATTTATGAATATTCTCCAGAGATGGAGAATCCATTAGCTGGATTCTTACTACAGGCAATTACTGTCCCTCTTTGCCAATTCTCTGCTAATAGATTTCTATTCACAGGAAATTATTTATCGATTATGCTGGGGTCACCCCCACAGACTTGTCTTTTATTAGACAAACTGTTTGAGCTATATATTTCATTGGGAGCCATGTTTTTCCATCCCTTCATCATTCCCAAGGTTCTTCTCTGAAACTGCTCCAATTTCAACATCCTTCCTGCACTGTAGATGTCACAGTATTACAGCAGAAATCATGCCAATCTCAACATAAAATACACTCACGTGATATTTCCTCAGAATGTTTCTTCCTTTATATCCAAAAGGGGTTTAGCCTCAAGCTTATTAAGTAGTTCAAATACATTCTTGAAGTCCACTGACAAAAAAAAAAAAAAAAAAAAAAAAAAAAAAAAAAAAAAGGGAAAACAAGTAAAGANATAAAAAAAAAAAAAAGAAGAAAATAAAGGGTAAACTAGTCAAGAGTCCATTCTTCCGGGACTAAAGCACATCTCAAGATAGATATTGCTACCTGCCTTACAGAAGAGTAAGACAGATCCAGCAACCCCACTAGTTTTTTTCAGCCAACTTGTAAATAACTGGAAGGTTGCTTTTTCAGTATAACACTTATATTTCCTTATTCTCCTGCATCAGTGTTTATTTCATTATCCTACTTTGAATGCTAATTAATCAGACCCCATTTCAGCTCAGACTCAATGTCATGTCAGCACTGTTTACACTTAACATGGTAATGTTTTCCTTCCCTTTTGAATACTGTGACAATTTTGCTTTTCTTTTACTTTTATGGAACTTTTTCAAACTTTTGAAAGTCGGTTACAAAGTTCTAAGAGTTTCCTTCTGAGGTGTACAAAGTTTCCAGTGGTGGTATCTTTTAATTTTTTATTTCTCCTATTAACTCAAATTTGGAGATTATTCTCCAAACCACATCAACTCACTTCTAAGAGGGCTAAACCAACATCACCTGCTGGGTAGATGGGTATAGACCATTTAAACGGATGAATCAGATGTATTAAGTTTCAGATGGAAGATGCAGAAGACTTATAATGTGAGTAGTGTCTTAAACCAGACTGACCTCTTTCTTCAAGTTTTCCTGCTCTTACTCAGGCTGCTGAAAAGTGATACAAGAAGTGAGTAGAAAATGAGTGAGTTTACAGCCTTTTTATATATGTTCTACTCTTTGGTAATAGCAATAGATTCCCATCATTTGAAGCATCAGTTAAAACACTACAGTCATCTGTAGTGCTGAGAATTGACTTCCAGTATTTCCTATGTCAGTCATTTTAAAACCCTTTTTTTTTTAATCAAGATACCTTACACATGCTTCATTTTAACCATCTTAAAATTATATCCACTCTCAAGCCTTGTGAGTCCATTGCAAGAGGTTGGAACTTGGTCTTGGTACAAATTCTGCTATCAGAGCCTGAGAGAGCTCACCTTAATTCCCAGCAACCATATGTATAGACAAAGCTCTGCAACATTAAGGTTCACATCAAAATTCCAGCCTCTGTCACTGTCATAGGCTTGTCCATCGCATTCAATGTTTCACATCAAAGCTTGAAGAATGTTTTGGCCAGAAAGAGACCAAGAGACGTAAATGAGGCATCTTGTGTTCTTTCTTGAAAAGGCCAGTTTTCCTGTCTCAGTCAAATATCTGCCTAATGGCATTACATCTAATCACACAGACTATAATATTAGACAGAAATGTTTACTTAGTCAGGAGTGGAGCTCATCTTGCTTTCCTTGTGCTTTCCTTGTGCATTCCTTGGCCAGTGGTGAATCACTGCATCAGGAATACATGTAGCTCTTTTACCCCAAGGGGTCTGTTTGCAATATGTGCCTCGAGTCAGGAGGCTGGAGCTTTATTTCTCCTCAGAAATAAAAGCTGTTCTGTACCTACTGGGTGACTGCTTTATCCATTGAACTATTGTGTAGAAGACAGTGAATAGGACCGCTTGACCTGCTATAAAAATGAATCTCTGGAATTGAATTATATCACTTGCACGTAACAAAACCTTATTAGGTCTCTTTTTAGACTACTGTAAATTTGAGACTCCCATGCCACTGTTGGTTAAGTGCCCTGCAAAAAGTGGTACTTGTTAAAAAGCTCCTGATTTATTTGTTAAAGTTTCTTTTGTGAAAACAGTTTTGTGACTTCCCTTGAAAAAAAAGTAATGAAAAGAATTTCATATCAGCAGTAAAAGAGAATTTTTAATTAAACATTCTAACCTGCTCAGGTAGCAATATAATCTTTCTGTGTTCAGACATTTCTGGACATTGGAAAAACATAACTTTTTCTGAATCTAATTACATTTACAAAGCTGGTAACTAAACCTAAGTCTTGGGAGCATTTTTCATTGCTATGGATATTAAAAATCATCCTATACTTTCAAAGACTTTTTAAAGACAAGTAAAAAGCAGTCCAGATCATTTTATATCTGCTCTTAATAATCTTAAGGATTTTTACAGTTATTCTATTTCCTGTATAATTCCTCCAGACTCACAATTTTTTGGCAGTTGTGGAAGAATTTCTTTCTGCTGGAGACAATTTCTAGCTGTACATGTATCCATCGAACTATCTTTTATATATATGTATATATGTGTATATATATA
>VZTJ01003038.1:967280-1034843 GCA_013397795.1 Orthonyx spaldingii
ATATATATATATGTATATTGCAGGTCAAAGTTGAACTGAATAGCTGGCATGGTTGCCATCCACAGTCTTTCAGAAAAGACAGATGCAGCATAGTTGCCAATATTTTGTGTTCAACAGCTGAGGCTTTTAATGTTTCACTTCACTTCCAAAATCAGGAGATATAGGATGCATAATGAGGGTAGTGACAGACTAAACAAGCCTAGTCAGATAAATCTCAAAAACCTGACTGGACCTCAAAAAGGTGTTGTTTACAGGTGTTGCTGTTCTCTCTGTGCTACCAACAAGTTTTGTGAATCCAGTGGAGAAACTGTGTTTCCTCACTCTCCAGTGAAATCGTCACATAACACAGAGATCCAGGACAGTTTGCACTCATGCCATGGTGTCATCTAGTAGACGATAGTGCCATTGGGCCAAATCTGTAGCCTGCAATAGAAACGTGCACAGGTTTGTATTGTCCACGTGGAGAAATATTCAACCCACTCCAATGGACTCTGCCTCAGGGCACAACTGAGCTCCCTGGGTAAGGTAAGGCCGCCTCAAACCTATGGGGAAGCATATATAAAAGATGGCAAAACACTTCCTGGCAGAGAGGAGTGAGGTGAAAGGTATGAAAAACAGCCCTGCAGAGCCCAACGTGAGAGGAGAGGGAGGGGAGGAGGTGTTTCAGGTGTGGGTGCACAGATTCCCCTGCAGCCTGTGAAGAGGACCCAGGCCACAGTATTTCATGGCCTACAGACTGAGTGAAGGACCTACACCAGAGCAGGGACAAAGTGTGAGGAGGAAGAAGCAGCAAAGAGGAGCTGTTGTGGTCTGTCCACAATGCCTGTTCCCCATTCCCCTGTGCTGCTTGCCATGGGGACTTAGAGGAGTCGGAAGTGAGGGAGCAAACTTCTTCCTGGGCAAGGGCATGGGGGGAACAGAAAGGATTTAATTTTTGTCTTTGTTTCTCTCTATCTATATATTTTTTACTTGCAAGTAAATTAAGCTAATTTTCCCCAAGTCAAGCTTGGGGAATGATAATGCTCACTGGTAGGTGATCTCACTGTCTTTCTCAGTCCATGAGATTTTCATCTTATTATCTGCCCCCTGTCCTTCTGAGGACGGAATTGACCCAGTGGTTGGGTAGTCATCTAGCCCTGTTACTAAATGAAGCTTAGGAATGTGCATCAGTTGGAAAGACAAAGAAAATTATTAATTGTTACCTACCAACTCAGTGAGGTAAGAGTCAGTGGTGAGAAATTACTATGCAAACAAATAGATTAAGATCGTGATTTTGGGCAAATACAGAAGGACAGTATTAAAATTGTGCAAATAATCATCATTCTTGCTCGTAACATTTTTTGAAATAAAGGCAGTTTTAGCATACTTTTTAGGATATCTTATAATTATCTTTCTTTCTATATGTATACTATGTACATATGTATATATATATATATATATATCTTTACTAAGATATCTGTTCATAATGCTCTTATTCCTAAATATTTATGTGTTATTCACACTCTTAATTTACTACTATGCCAGAACAAATGTATTAGAGGATTTTTACAGTAAATCCTCCACTTTTGTAATGGAACTAATGTTTCTTTGACAGCATAATTATTAAAAGAGAACTCTAGCTGTTTACAACATTTCAGATATTTGGAATACAAATACATGTCCTGCAGACAGCTAATGAGATTGTCAAATGTAATTTAGCATGTCTTTGATTCTCCAAGATAGTTTCTCCATGTTACTGCTATGTCTGTATATTGGAGCAGAATTTATCTCTTTGAAAGTGATCAGCTAAGTATGACTCTGAGCCATCAAGAAATACTTGCAGTAAGAATGCTTTAGAAATTCAGGCCTAGCACTTCAGAGGTTACTTTTCTAATCTCATTCTTTGGCAAAAGAAGTCCTTCTGCAGTAATTAATTTTAACACTTTCACCAATCAGTTCTGAAGTGACTGTCACTCTAGGCATTTCTCCTCTCAGCAACACTGACTACCTTGCAGCTAGTCATCATTAGCTCTTTCACTAGACTGTCATTTAGCTCCAAGTTCCTATTTTTTTTCTCACACTCTGGATCTGGGCGTTTTGGGGGGTTTTTTGAATTAGACTAGGATAAAACTTCTTAAGAGCACAAGGGCTGATTTACCTCATTTTCGCTAATACATCCGCAGTACAACAGAATAGGCAACACTTTCCTTTAGCTGTAAAAGAACAGAACAATAAAAGTTTCTGTCAGTAGAAGTCACCATTTCTCAAAATCAAGGCACAATTAGCATTATGTCTTTACAGCAGATTCAGAGTTGGCTATTTGCATCAGCACACTGTGTAGTGTCAGAATTTAAATGAGTGCACTGCATGAGTATGCATATAGTCACATGGTTATCAGGTGTAAAACCATTTTTGAAACGACCAAAATGCCTTTTCCAGGTATGTCAAGAAAGGCCTTTTAGTCCATCTTGGGGTTCACACACAAAAATCTCAATTCTTTAGTAATCCATGCAACAGCATATGAGTATTAAATTCAGTGATTCTATTTTAAAACCTGTGTCTTTCTGATATCATACATTTTCATTTCCTGGATCTCAGTCTGTGAAAGGTTAGCCACCTCTGCCGTAGAAGCATTTTCTCACACAAATATGATAGAAGAAAACAGTAGGACCTAATCAGAAAAATGGTCACTCATACTGCTAAATAAAGTTTTGAGAATTATAATTTTTTCTCCACTTATCTGAATAACAGTATTATCTTTAATAATTATTTTATGGTATGTCCTAAATCTGTGGAATGATACAACAGATTTTTATGAGCAAATATAGTTATAAATTAAAGGAGTGATAAGAACTGACTACTATAATTGTGAAGTGAGAAGGAACTTGAAGCTGAAATGCAGTTCACGGACAATAACTTCTTCCAACCTATCATTCAGTATTTGTCATATATGATTCATTCCCTTAATAGAAAGCTTAATTTTCCCAATGAGACCTGACAGTTTTCTTGAACTAGTTTCACAGATGATATATCTGCCATGGGTATAGATTGATGTGTCTCAGGTGGCATTACAGATACCATTTTCTGTTGATATGAGAAGGAAAGATAGAAACAAGATCACAACTTTATGAAACGTTCATAGATTTTTCTTTTTTTTTCAGAAAATGAAAGAAATTTCAAACTGACCTTTGACGTGAAAAGGGACAACATTTAAGAGCATCTAGCCCAGTAAACAAACTGACGCCTTTGCAATAACACATATACTGTGTAGATTGAACTATTGCTTGATGTTTAAATTGATCATCTGACAACAATATGTCAAGATGTTGTTTATAAGAATGCACTTCATTCTGTCCAAGAGTTTTATTAAGAATATTTCAGAATTTTAAGAACAAAATTCATAATGGGTAGATGCCTGAATATCAATACACCATTGGGCTGTTGCACATGCAAATAACTGATCTCCATTTAGCGATCAGATGCAAGCTACTAAAGAAAATAAAAATTTAAAAAACAAAGGAAAACCATAATCATATTATTATCAAAGTGAATATTAAGAAAAAAATTATTTCATTTCTCTTGTGTTGAATATGCTTGCTACATATAGGGCTTTTTCCCCACACAAAATAAAAAGCAAGCACATATCGCAATGTAAGAAATGTAGGATATAGATGAAGAAAGAAAAGAAAATGTAGACATGTAATTACTAATATTTTAACAGGTCTAGTTCTATGCTGAATTTTGTTTGCACTCAGAATTTCCATTTGCAATGCTGGGCATCTAACTAAGCTTTGTGCTAAAACACTTACCAGCAGCCTTTGAATGACATGTTTTAAAATTTATTTTCTTACAAACAGGGAAAAATATTACCAATATATAAGATGAAAGAGAATATAGATATTATGCAGATGTAAATCATCAGGCTTTCATATGCAAAATTTAAGTTAGAAACTCCAGTTCTCTAAAATTATATTCCTTTAGCTGAATAACTTCTGTTTTAGTGCTGAGGTTGAAGGTATTCAAAATATTTTGATTCTAGATGATGAATGGTTTACAAATATTAAAAAATGTGCTCATTCTTAAAAAAAAAAAACAAAATAAAGCAATGCTTGGTTTCCCCTGTAAAGTAAGATCTTCTGGACATTAGCCCTCTTCATAAACAGGATATATTCATAACAGCAAAATATTATATAATGATGAAACTGAGGTAGTTTACCTCAATCAGTACTTTAGCTACAGTGTCATGCAAAAACTTGCTTTGGTATTCTGCCATATTTCTTTTCTGCATTCAAAATGAAAGCCACATTTTAAATCAGAAACAGCAGAAGGGTTAGATGAGAACAATAAAAATTACTAAAACCTCACAAACTGCAACCTATAGAACAGGACTGTTCAGTCTGTTAAAAAAATGGATGAAGGGAGACAGAATTGTCTACAATTTTATAAGGTGATATAATCAAGTGAACTAGGATCAATTATCTCTCTAGTCAACATGGAAAGATAAAATAGCAATGGACTTAATTTATAGAAGGGGCAATTGAGGTAAATAAAACTTTGAATTGAGTATGGCAACTGAAAATCATTTCCAGGTAAAAGTGCAGTTTCAGCATCCCCACAGTTTTAAGGTCTAGGTAAGTTGTTATTCTTTTCAGGTTTGTTTAGAGATATCTAAACTAATCCCATCATGTTTCACTCCCTATCAAGGAGTGAAAGAGTGGTTCTGCACCCCAAACCCGTTTGTGATTGCTGAATTGTAAACTACATTATTGCTGAAACAATTCCTGTATGTTAATATCATCTCTATTTTATGACATCTGATAACTTTGTGACTGAATACTTGAAGGTATTCATTAATTTTACTGATGTCAGTAAAAATTGCAACCTTTTCTTTTCTGGAACAGATGCACCTTATTTGATTTTTAGAGTTTAAAAAAATATTTATATGCAGCTGTGATGTGCCAGGGTTCTATAGCTGCCAGCAGGACATTAAAATGTATAAATTTGGCTAGCCTTTCAAACAGATTTAACCTCTTTACCTCAGTATTCTTGCGTTGCTAAGGTGTGCTCAGGATACATTAATTATCTTATGCACCTGAGAATTATGTACTTGAGATAAAGCCTTTAATTTCCTGTGAGAAAACAGAAACAAAATCAATAACTATTTCTAGCTCCTGTGCTTACCTGGAAAGAACCATTACTTAATAAACAGAAAAGATAGCCCAGTATTTTGTCCTGTGATAAAATGATAAGTCTGTGTCATATATCTTTCTGAGACTATCACATCTTTGAATGAAACTAATGTAAGTTTGCTGCTAGGACAGCAAAAGTAAAGTCTGTGACCAGACTGAGCATTGGCAAACCCTTGTGAGAGTTATACATGCATGCAAGATTTTGCTGTTCTCTTTTCATTTAATTATATAAGAATTTAAGGTAATTGCCAAAACTTTCTCTGAATTTAAGTTTGTATCCTTATGTATGGTCTCATTGTTTTCTGGATGTCATTAAGAGTATTCTGGTTTCCTCTGTTTCATCTAAGCACAAGCCTAATAGCAAATGAGAGTAAAAAAATTATAATAAACATTACACCATTTTAAACTATCTGAGTTGATTTCACAAGAACCAATAGATCATTTTTCTTTTATGTTGGATATTTTTTTCTGTTTATGACTTTTCTATTAATATAAAACTCCAGATGATTAATTTTAAACATGATTGTCTATACTTATCTTTTTAAGTATTTTCTAATAGACAATAAAAAGCATTAAGCCTTCTGAATAGAATCCCTGTTTTCCTACCTGAAAAATTTACTGGAATGTGGTAGAGATTAAAGATCACTAAAATTCTTCTTTTTTTCTCTCTTTTGTTATTGTCAAATATCATGCTAGAACCTAATGTTGGGTTCTTTAAAGCTGTTGGAATCAGAGATGCAGAAGTTTTAGTGGTACAGACAACAGAAATGTGCATTTGAACTTATAACATGAAATTCAACCATAAGATTGTGAAAGGTTCAGCCACTACATCAGGATTTCACTTGGAAACAAATTTTAATGCTTCAAAATCTCTTTAATTTTGTGTGGAGCAATTTGAATTATAAATGTTACACCACCACTGATACTTACTGGTTTGGTATTTTGTATTCTGCATTGTCCAAGTCATGTTCCAGATACATACATTTTTTACATTTCTTTTTGTCACTTTATTCTCTAGTAAACTCCAGGGCTATGCCTTAATCAATACGATAAAGCCACTAATGCTTTTTTGTGTCAGTGACACGTGTATTACAATTCTTGTGGCTTAGTAAAATGAGCGACAAGTGTTTGTGGGGGTACCCTGGCTGTAAAAGGGAAAGAACAAATACAAACATAGATTAAAGGAAATCTTTAGAAGCCTTTGGAAAGATTATTTGTACTAATGACACTTGAAAGAGATGATTTAATGTATGAAACTAAAAGAATGATCAATGACTGGAACCCATTTCTTATGAGAATGCAAACTACCTGACATGGCATTAGCTTGGTTTTGATTTAACAGAAAAACTGTTTGAAGTCAGGACCTGCCTTAATTAGAAGTCCCAAAACCAAATTGTAAAATACTAAACTAATAGCTCTAAAAGACTTGTGCCATAAATAAAGAAAACAAGACAGCAAATAGTACATGAAAGCAATGTGTTTGCCTGTCTAGAATCATTGATATGGTGAAAACTTTACATTTTTTAAAGACTATTGTCACCAAGTATTACACTTCTAAGAATGCTCTTTTGAAAAATGTATATTAAAAGATTTTTTGAATATTTATTGAATTCACTGTACACAGCTCTGTAAAGATTCAGCTAATGTAACACTCATTTTCTTTATACTTTTAGCTGTAATTATAATAATGACAGAGCTTTTACTGTAAGGTAACAGAGTACCCCACACAGTCATTTGTGCTTCCAAAGTTTGTCAAGTTTGATTTTATAAATAACAGCCTCAGTTCAGAAGTGTTTTTAATTCAGGATGTGTTTAACTCACGGAAACCTTTAATTTTGAGTTTAATCAGACTTTGCAGCAAAAGCTGGATGGACACATGATTCCTAGAGTTCTCTTGGAAAATACATATGTAGTATGTTATAGTAGGAAAATATGGTAGTACAGTATTTGTGAGATAAGCTGCACATTAATGAAATAACAAAGATTTTTCCTATTCACTCTACACAGCTGTTTAGTGGAAGCTTAAAGATGAACCCATCCAGTGGTGTCCCTGCGCAAAACACAAATGTAACTATGGAGACTAATCTACTCAAGCGTGCAGGTAGATGAGTGCTTGTTACTTCACCTGTGTAAGATGATGGACAAACTACAGAAACTTAGCAAAATATGCACGTGATGTAATGGGACATACCTGTATTGAATAACCAAATAAGTCATGTCCTTCATTTACAATGATATTCGCCTACAGAAGTAAATACAGTCCCTTCTTCACTGACTATTTATTTGTAAATTCTGTTGATAAACTCTCCATTTAAAAGTAATCTTTTCTCATTTAATTTAGCCCCAGCAACCTGTATATTTTTGCACTTTTTCTAACAAGATCACATATTTGTCCAGGGATGGCTATTGAAATGCTGAAAAGCACGTAAGGTCAGTGTACTGTATTTGTAGAATGTTTTGTTGATGTTCATTTTAAAAGAAGTGACATCTCAGAACATGAATTTCGGTGTAATATTTATTAACTAATATTTTGCTAATAAATTAATATTGGCTAATATTTGTTTTGGTGTAATATTTATTTATTAGGCAAACTATGCTGATCCATTGTTCCTGCAAACAGAAAAAAAAACCCAAAGGGAAAAGTGGTAAAGTGACATGCAATTCAAATGTAAGCTTTCAACCACTCAGTTTCTGAAACAGAAGGAATTGCTGAACAGATGGGTAGGAAACAAAAAGTGCATTTTTTTAGCTGAAAATCTTCAACACTTTCTGTACAAAGAAAAAAAAAGTCTTAGGTAAGACTAGTGAACCATACTGACAAATCCTTATTCAGACAAGAGCTTTCACTGATACCTGTTGTCTTTAATACGTACTTTATAAACTCTTTTGGACAGTGGGGTGTATTTATTTACTTCTTTTGTGTATAAGTTCTCCGGATATGGGATAATATTGCATTTTTTGTGGAACAACAGAAAATTCACTAGAAGTAAAAATAGGTCCAAGATTAATGATAAAGCTGAAAAATTGTTTAATTGTTCAAGAAAATAAAGGTAAAAAAGAGAAATGCCTAAGGCCTCTGTTGAGAAACAAACTAGCAAAGAAATAGAGCTGGTAAATTACTTTGGGTGCTTAGATTTCTGTTAACAATTAGCATCATTTGTTTTAGGAAGCAACAGCTATTGATGTGCCCAGACTCAACCTCTGTATAGTGCCATTCATGACATGCACACTAGTGAAAGTAACAGAACTCAGCTGGCACCACAGTTGTGTGGGGCTTACAAATAAATTAACCATTCCCTTTGGTTGTCATATGAAAATTCAGCCTTCATCCTTAGGGATATGTAGCTTGTTACCCATGATCTCTTTTCTTGCCTTTAATAGGAAATGGACTTATTCCCTTTGCTTTATGAAAGAAGTAGATTCACATTCACAGAGTGCAAAAGATTTCCATGGTATGACACTATGTTAGATTGAGGGATAAAAATATCAATAACTCTATGAATTTTTCTTCAAATCTATCATTCCCACTGTGTTTCGCACAACAGAAACTTTCCCCAAAAACTCAAAAGTTTTATGGGTTCCAAGGACAAAATTTTACCATTAGATTATCACTGAATCTAATTAACATCAGTTAAATTTGCTGCAGTATAGAGATTGTCTCCTAATATGCTGAGCAACTCAGTAATTTCACATAAATTTACTCCTGATCTACGCCAAAGTAGTCAATATCTAGCAAGAGATACTCCTAATTGTGGGGGTGTGGGGGAAAGCCGAGCACTTTTAAAAAATGCTATGGCCAAACCATGCAAAGTGAAAGCTGGTAAAACTTCTCCAGGTGAGATGCATTCCAAGCAGTGTGTAAATAAGATGGTTATTTGAGGTGTTTGCAGTTCAGCAGTTTATGTGTGCTGACCAGAGTAACCGCCCAGCAACACCTCATTTCAGAGGAAATTTGTTATTCATATTCTTCTTCCTAATCTGTCTTGATTACTGCCTTGAGTATCCAGCTGATGTTTATAAAAAGGGAAATAGTCACATATCCCACTAAAGGCAGAGGAGTCAGTGAAAAGAAAGCCATGTACCTCCATGGACCATAGAACTGGCCTGGAGCCTTGGGCTCTGTGGTCACTTTCCCCTTCAGCACAGAGCAGGAGGCTACAGACTACTACACTTTGCCATCTGCAAGGTGGAAATAGCAATGCCTTGGAGTCTGTGGGATCCTGTCAAGGACAGGCTATGTGGTCAGGCAGGACTGTCACTGAAATGGGAAAGGGAGGCGTTTAAAAGTCCTATCCAACCCAAAACATTCTGTGATTCTCTGACTGTTTATATTTGATTGCGTCAGAAGGCCTGTGAAGACACAGCCCTTTGCCTGATATTGGTGGAAAACTGAGATAATTTCTCATGCTTCCTCTTCTGCAAAGTTGCACTGGAACAGCAGGGCACAAAAAATAACTGCCTACAGATCCTTTCCTAGCTACTTACAGATCCTTTTAAAAACTGCTGAAATATTTCTGTTTAATATAATATATTAAGCAGAGGGTGGAAGACTGAGAGCATATTTTTGTATGCTTAGGAGAAAGAAACAGCATGAACCTTTCACTCATAGACTTCATTGTGGGAAACCATCAATCTTTGAAACACAAGATCCTCTACCCTAGGTCCCCTCTGGACACTTAAGATCCATCACTGGAAAGCTTCTTGCCAGAATGACAGAATTATAATGCAGGGTGTAGTAGACTTCCCTAAAGGCAAAGGTGGCAAATCCAAACTAGACTAGATGTCAATGTACCCATTCAGGTATACATGAATCACTCAGTTTCTGCAAAGAATAAAAAAAGATCTGCTAGTCTGCTTCTTACTGGGGAAAATGGAGTACTGAACGTTTAATCCTGTTGAAATTATTTATAGTGAAAACTTGGTTGATTTTTATCTAGGAAACACAAATTGTTGTTAGGAAATGTGTACCATGTTAATGAGGAAAATTAATATCTCATTAGGGTTAACTAACTCAAAAAGGAAATAGTAATTATACCAATTTTGTGAACTTCCTTTGGCAGCTATAATAGTAAACGGTAGGTACAAGAAAAGAAAAAAAGAAAAATTCAAGAGAGTGTACAACATGACAGAGTGATATGTACAAAGGGAGGAAGAATAATATAACAACAGTAATTAGTGTGATAGACAAGTGATCAGCCTATTTTTTTTTCATTTTAAATTTTACTTTAAACCTAAATAGGGATAGTTGTTACAAATGTTTATGCCGGTATGTCATGCATAGCACCATCACTGATGTCAAAGTCTCTATATATATGTGTCAGAATATGTGTGCATTCCAAAAATGCAGCTTCTTAAATTTATTAGGTTAGAAATCTTTAAAATCAATGAAGAGAAAAGAACTCTGTATTTAAGAGGGAAATTAATTAAGAAAACCCCAGCATCCTAGATACTTGAAAGGAAAATTAAAGATTTGTCTCAAATATGACTGCAGATTTTTCATGTTAACACACAGGCTGGAACATTTTATTTTTCAAACCAAATTTCTTACTTTGCCAGATCACTGAAGGACAATTGACTAAACCTAGCTGAATCTTTATGTCATTACAGTCCAGTCTCAACAACTCAAACAAATGCAACAAAAACATCCTTGCAAATTTAGGTGCTAGAGCGACACCTTAAAAAAAAAAAAATTATATTAAGAGAGTAAAACTGAAAAGAGGGGGCTTGTTAGTTGATCCATGCTTAGGTCTGTTAGGCCAATATTCCACCTGACTACTACAAAATACTAAGGCATGTTCTTGCTAAACCCAGAGCCAGAGTCCAAAGAATAAATGCATGAGCTGCAGATGCAAAGTAAGGGTAAAAACAAAAACCAGAAGACTTTGTAGTCATTGTGATACACATTTTATTTTCTGCTGTGTGTTAGCATGAGTCCTTCACTTATCTGGAAAACACAGTTTGGTTTATCTTGTTGTTTGAAGTTTTAATTGTGAAGTAACTATTTCCTTCAATCTGAACACGGCCAAAATTATGCCATACTATGTATGTATTAGAATCTGTTTACCTTAGTATACTGTATTCTCTTTCTTTCTTTCTTACATGTGACTGATAAAGCTGCAAAACTGAGTTACATCCTTGCTTTTAGTGGGTTGAATACTGTAAATAAGTATATGTGAGAAAATAAAGGTTAGAGAAATATTGTAATAAACAGGGTCATTGCAGCAGCAGCTTTCCTCAGGAAAGTGATTCAAGTACAGAGAAATCTGCTTTATTTTGATATTTTAATGACAAAGATACTTAAATATAATTGATCTGATGTTAATAAAATTATCCTTCAGAAACAAACAGGAAAAACAAACCCCCAAAAAACAATGCTTAGCACAAAAAGGGTGGGGAATAAACTTTCAGGGAGTATCAATCGTTATAAGAATTCTTCCTGTCTTGCAACCATAAACTTGGTCAACAAAGCTGTGAAGAAGCTACTCAAATTACAAAGCTACAAAGCAAATTACGTTTGTCTTTATTTAATAAAATATTGAATCAAAACATTGCATGCAATTGGAATGGTCTGGGATCTCAGTCTCAGTGTAGCTAGTGAAACTAAGGGTATTGATCTAGATGTATGAACAATAAAAAGCAGATCCTTGTCTCAAAGATGTTAAATCTACATTTTAAAAAATAGGAAACAAGCTGAAGGAGCATGAAAATACAGATTTAATGAGGCAAAGAAGAGAGTGTTTCATGACTTAACATGTGCAGAACAGAACCCACTCCACAGGGATGAGGAGTAACTTCTTGATACTGATCCCTGAATTGCTCGTACAACTATTGCCTGACATAAACGTACACAGAAAAGCACAGAAGATCAGCGGTGATCAGGAGGGACAAGCAGACAGAAGGAACAGATTGCTAAGAACAGGTTACACACCTGACACATACCTGGGGTACGTGAGCACTTTCCATAACTGGGCAATAAGTCTCTCTATTGTCATACCAACAAAACATCTAAGCCCAACTGAAAAAGGTGAAGCCAAAAGAAAGATGTTATGTAGGTTAGATGAAAAGAGGGAATGCATCTAATGAGCAGTCTCTTTCACTGTTTGCAGTAAATGCAAATACTCTTAAGGACATCATTTGGAGGTCCAGGAAGGGAGGCTAAGGGAAAACACAAATGAGCACTGGAGTTTATATGAACTGCAGTACTAAGCCTGTAATTTTGTGAGAGGTTTTCTGGGGGCAGAAAAATTGGTTGTTTCCCATTGTCCCACATGGTAAACTGCTTGCAAACATCAGATTATAGAGTAAAAAGCTATAGGACACCCCGATCCAGGGTGTTGTCCCTAAATCTGAGATCCCAGATATCCTCTTTAAAAGATACAGAAATGGAACTATTTCAGTAGAGTGTCTCAGATTTTCTGTTGAGGAGCTGCGCTTTGAAAGCATGGAGGTCATGAGAATCCCAGTTAGATGCCAGGCAAACACTTTCCAGGCCTCTTACTGTGAACGTGGCAGTCACATGGGCTACATCATACAGAGTCACTTGATAATGATTAGGGAAGCAAGGAAGTGAAATTTTAAATCCCACTCATAAAAGCTTAAAGTCTGTTCTGAGACTCTATTTTTTTTAATCTTGACTTCTAGTCATTTCTTCATTACATGCTTTTGTACAACTTATTTTGCTGTGATTTAATTCACAATTGCTAATACATCAAGCAAATTTTCTTTTAAGAATGTTTTCTTTTGGTGAGCTGCCCTAGAAATAGGGCTCTTCTGATGTCCAATCATGTATGCACAGTGTTCATTTCTATCATAAAATACATGAGATCTCTAATTTCAGCTTTGATGCATGACTGTAAAAGTGCTAAGATTGAAAAGCCTTGAGGTGATGTTCAGTTCATTACAGGAAGCTGGCAGAACTTCTTCCACCAGATAAAAGGAATTTAATTACTGGCATCTACAGGAAACATTTGTGTTGATTTTGAATACTCTCATTTCTTTTATAATCTAGCTATAATTTCTGTGCTGTCCATTTTCCCTGAATGGCTCTGGTACTTCAGACAAGGTTTTCAGCAAGAAATCATCATAACAAGTATATCTTTATTTTCTTATCAGAAGAATAAACATTAATCTGATGCTTGAAAGTTTTCTGAAGCCTAATAGCAGAATTTCAAATTTCTTCTCATTTATTCAAGATTCTTCAGCCAAATTCCCAATGTGTTCTCTCTTTCCTGATTTTGGCTGATGTAGAGGAAAATCAAAAACTATATAAAATGTTGTTTATTCTGTATATAAAATATGCAGCATTTTTTATGAGAGTGAGGTTGCATAATAAATGGGTTGTAAAATTTTGGGGTTACATATTCAATAACTTTTCAAGCAGATGTTTCTTGAGCAAATGAAATCCTGAAATCAGACAAGGAAGTGCAACAAACAATCTGGAGGGGAAATATGACAAAATCAAATTAATCCGAAAAATAAAAAATTTGGGAATGGAGTGCACACAACCAAATGGACTCGGATGCAATGAGGTGCAGTGAAAAGGACCGAAAGTTGGCTAAATTAACCTTTCTGAAACCCCTAAATAAGGGAGCAAAAGAAACAAAGCCACAGGAGAAGAAATTGACAAAATGATATGCTTAAAAACAAAAAAATCTGCACCGAGGTGAAAAAATTAAAATTACTTGGGATATCATGAAGTGCAGGGGTAAGCACCAAACTTTGCCAAAATTCTAATCCTTGAAATCCTGTAAATCAGGGAACAAAAGATACCAAGAGACAGAAGAAGAAACACACAAAACACAATGCAGTAAAAAAAAAAAAAATTAAATTCTGCCCTGAAGTGAAAACCCTAAAATGGCATGGGATGACATGAAGTGCATGGAAATGGACCAACCTCTGCTGAATTGTGCCTCTCTTGAAATCGCAGGATTTCATTTCCTTTCCCGAAAGGAAAAGGAATATATATATATACACACAATGTATATTTATAAATACACACAATATCTGGTTGGCCTTGTTGCACATAATTTTAACTACTGAGTCCCAGGAATGTACCCAATGACTGAAACTCAGCCAAAGAACATCTCTAAGCACTGGTATTGAGAAAGCGGACTGTAATAATTTTCTCTCAAGCCAAAGGATAGGAAAAAATAGAACTAAAACACTCATTTGGGGATGTGTGTACATATGTTCTTTATGTAGCATCTTTGGGGATCCTAAATCATTTTTTGGCCTGAGTTGAGCACGGGCTGCACATGTTTTGAATAGAAATGCATATCAGCATTTCTTCTTTTCTGAAATGGGCCTTTCTGAGCATAATGTGAACATTAATCAGACTAAAGTTATCTCTAAATCCTAGATTAGATTTCTATTTTCAACAATATAGGTGGAATTTAAACTAAATCAGTTTCTCTGTAATGGGAATGGCATACATACTACCAGTCTTTACAGTTGTTAGTAGATCTATGCCTGATGTGACAAGCCAATTTGGGCAACATGCCAATTGATTTTAAAGGAAATTTCACTTGTCTAAGAGTGCAAAATGAGTCTCTTTATAATTAGTGGCCTTCTGAGTATTCACTAGATGAAAGCATTAAAAAAGCTTACAAAAAGTATTTTTGAGTAACACCTAACCACTGAATCACAGAATCACGAAATCACAGAATGGATAAGGTTAGAAGGGACCAGGAGTGAGGTCACCTGATCCCACCTCCCTGTTCAAACAGGGCCATCCTAGAGCACATTGCATGTCAAAATACAGCCGCTCTCTTCCTTACTGGATCTTGGACGCAAGCATTCAGATCAGCATGGAGCCTATCAGAGAATCATAGAACCATTAAGATTGAAAAAGACCTCCAAGATCATCAAGTCCAACCTTTGCCCAAATAACATCATACCCACTAAACCATACCACAAAATGCCATGTTTACTCATTTTTTGAACAATCCCACACGATGTTGGCATTTGACTTTCTTTTACTGTTTCAAAGCAATTATTAAACCAATGAAAAGGATTTGGACAGCTTGGGGATGAGGTAATTTTTTTTACAATCTTTAACTATTACTGTAAACAAAGGAAGATGTTTCAAAAATTTGTAAAAATCCAGTCTCTTGTTTCTGGTTGATAGAGTTAATTCAAGGCCCATAGTTTTTTGTGCAAAGTTCAGGTTACTTTTCCCATCTGCACACTTTGGGTTTATTTTTGCTGAATTTTATTACTTACTGTCAGGGAATCTCTGCAACTGTTCTAGGTTAGTACTTATTTGTATCATTCTGGATAAGTTTGCATGATCAATGAAGTCCTCCCAGAAGAACTTTCTAAGGATATTAAAGGATTTTAAAGGATATTTTCTAAGGATATTAAAGAACAGGCTGTTACACAGATCCCTTGGGGTTACACTGGTGTCCCTCCTCCACTGAAACAACTGATTGTCCCTTCCTATCTTTTTGCCAACGCTGGGTTGCAAGTTTGAAGGAAGTGAATTTGGAGGACGATACACAGGAATTTTTGAAAGAGTGCTGTTTTGGGATATGTCTTGAACTTTTGAAAAGGCTTTGATGTGATGTCATTGGCTGAAAAGTATTAATTTGATTCATGCCATAGCATCTGGAGATAGAATGAAACTAGAAAGTAATGTGAAATGGAGAAGTGGATGTTAGATGGAAGAGTAAATCACTATCTGTAAGAAGAGCAGATGTCACAAAAGAACAAATATCCTGGAGTTTAATAATGAAAGATGTGAATGCAAAATATGTACCAAGAGGGTTGCCAGATATAATAAAATTATCGATGGAGAAGCAAATCCACCCTTGCATGAAGTCCAGTAAAAAGTAAGAGATGCTTAATGTAAAGGCTTGGATAAAGTCAGAAAGACTAGAAAGAAGAATAGAATAGAACAGAATAGAATATTGAAGTTGGAAGGGACCTGCAATGACCATGACCATTGAGTCCAAGTGCCTGACCATTCCACGGATGACCAAAAGTTCAAATACATTACTACAGGAATTGTCCACATGTCTCTTAAACAGTAACAAGCTCGAGCCATTGATTGCCTCTTGTAAGACAGTCCTGTTGATATAGAAATTATTCCTAATATCTAGTCTAAACTCGTCCTGGATACCAGGGAGAAGAGATGAGTACCTCCTTCTCCACATCCCCTCCTCAGAAAGCTGTAGAGAACAATGAGGTTACACCTCAGCCTCCCTTTTTTCCAAACCAGACACACACCTAGACAAAATGGTCTAGGGCCTTTCAACTCAGAAACAAACAGGGGGCTAATATTGTAAAGGAACATTATTAAGTTCATGGATATATTACTAGGGAAAGCTTTTCACTAACTATAACTCAAGATTCAAAGAAGAGAGAGTAGATTTACAAAATTTTAAAAAATATTGTTTTTATACAATGTGTCTTTATTATGAAATTCAATGCTACAAGATGTTACTGATGAAAGGATAAAATGAATTTGTCAATTGGGATTAAACAAAACTATGAAGCTGTAGTCTCTGACTCCAGAATGCTAGGCTTGGAGACCAGCAGACAGAAATCAGAGGTTGGCCCTGTGCTTTAATTTTTCCCCATTGAAATGTCAAGTGTCTGTTGCAGATGACAGATATTGAGATAACTGAATTGTGATCAGATGCAAATTTTCAAGATCCTGAAAAAAAGTATCTTCAGTGTATTAAAACTGAGGAAGTGTTTAGTGTTAGTGTGAGTTGGAAGAGTCTTGAAGTAAAACTATACTCATTATTAGGAAAGCAGGAAATACAGGTAGAACATTCAAAACCTTATCTTAAAAAAGGGAAAATTAATTGTGTGCACCATTCAAATGTAAAGAATACAAAGCAGAGGATTTCCATCATGCTGTATGTCTGATTATATTGCTATTCAGTTCCAAGTACATTACATTCTGTCCTTTTGTCACTTGTTACATCTTTATCTGTACTTGCTTTTCTGTTTCAGGGGATTTGTAGGGTTTTTTCCTCTGTCTGATTGTTCCTTTAGTTCACACTCTGTCTCAACATTTTTTTATCCTACCATCAGTTTCTTTTCTCTCCTCCTTTAAATAGTCCACTGAACAATTGTATTACATGTGACTGCATTTTTAAGTTTCATCTGACATATTTTTATCTGATTTTAGCTCATGTAGATGCAGTCACCTTTGCACTGTTATTTGACTAACTTGCTTCCTACTGTAAGAGATTGTATCTTATCTTGCTGTGTTTGGGCTTTTTTCTTAAGTTTACCATTTACTTTTAGAAATAATTAGGGCAAAAAATTTACTAAGTATATGGATTATTATGCATTAAAAATATTTATATTTAAACTTAGAACAGATTTTTCATAAACATAATCTTGTACATACAGATTCTTATTAAAGTGGTTTAATTTTACTGGGAATCTTACCCTATAAGTGTATTCAAAAAAAGTAAAGCTAGACTGCTTTTTTTTCTGTAGAAATGGATTTTGACAGTTCCTTTTGGAGAGGAGTAGAAAAGAAAATTAAGTTGTGCAAGATGTGAGAGGTTTTGCTCAAACTATTCCCCAAGATACAACAGAAACAAGTTGCATGACAAAGCTCAGAGTAAGCCTCTGAAACTCAAAATGATTGATAAATTTGAGATGTATTTGTCTTACGAAAGGAAGAAGAATACATTTGTCAATTACTGCAATGAGGTTCATTTTGTCAGTGTTTGTTCCAAAGACTCTAGAATATCCACTGTGCATATTGATCACCTGCTGAAATCTCATACCTAGTTAAAGAGTAAGATTAGACCAATGAGTTCTTTTAGGCCTGTTAGGTGGAGACACAAGTTTCGTCCATCAATTACATAATAAATAGTAATAACAAAGAAAGTGCCTTAGAGCCTGTAAGCTATGAGATAATAATCAAAGAGGCTGTGACTGCACAAATCTAAAAATCAGAATGTAATTTAGCATGAGGATTAGCTCCAAAATCAGTAGGGTGATTCCAACTTCGTAAAGTATACAAACTTTCCATGGAATAGATTTAGCCTGGTCTAGTGATTGCCCATTCCTTAGCTGGGGAACAGAATAGTAACTTGTTGTGATTACAAACTTCATATCTACTTTGATTTTAAAAAGTCATTTGGTTCTGGGCAACTCAATGCTTGCATTTGCAGTTGTAACAGCTGGATATCCTAAGGAGGTCATATTGTTCTTGATTTTTTAAATATGCTGCAGCTGACAGAGAGAGTTAACAATTTGTGTATTTTTTTATTTGAAAGGGAAATGATCGTGCAATAAAGTTACAAATTCCTACCAAGAAGAACATTTTATGTTTTATCTCAATATTTAAGCAACAAAACCCATAATCAGCCACTCATGTAAAAGTGATCTTGGATCTTGGTATCTCAACAGAGAGCAGAAGATGTAATGATAGAATGATAAAGGCAGGCTTGGAATGTGCAAACCTTTAGAAAAAGGAATGTTCAGGAGATCTGGATCTGTAACATCTGTTAACCTACTCAGGATTGCTACAGAACTAAGAGTTCCCAAAATCAGGAGAAATCAAAAGGAATTATTTCCATACTGTATTGCTGAGAAGCATGTGGGAAATCTAAGGCATCACTTACCAATATTTCTGTACGTTGATTTTAAAACAATATTATCTTACCCAGTAGCATAAGGCTGGCTCAGAATACACTAAGCAAATACTACTTGTTAACTGTAAATTGACCTACCCTCATGTCTATTTTTTCTGTCCTGAATAAACAAACTTTAATCCTTAGCAGACAGAAATCAGTCTAGGTCTATCACAGTATTTTGGATGGTCTTATGTCCAAAGTGCTGTAGCAAAGAAGACATGAAACAAATAATCAAGAAAGAGGATTGACACTGATATTTCAATGTCTTAATGACAGATGAAGAAGAACTCCTAATAAGGGAATACTACAGGATACAGTTGATAAAGATTATTGTACCAAGGAGACTCTGGGGCTCAATGGTGAAGTTGATAAGGATGCAGATGCTGAAGGTTCATCATGAATCTGGGAAGTCCTTGGAAAGAAATAGCATTGCCCAAGAACTCCATCTTTTCCAGAGACAGAATTAGCTGATTTATTCTGCCAAAATTTATCAATGAAGATTTAAGAGAAAATATGCATATATAGATATCTTTATATCCTATAAATTTTGAGCTGAATAAAAATGTTTTCTTCTGAAGATGACACTTTTTATCACTTTAATTAGACACTGACAATACCCAGAAGAAAAGAGATGCAGATGCCAAATTAGGTTAATCATGTTATATTGCCTGGGAGTATCATTGCACCTCGGAGAAAGGAGCAACTTGGCCTTGGGCTGTTGTATTTGAACTGGATCTGGGTGATGCAAAGATTTCAGAAAAACCTTACAGCTCGTGCTCATCCCATAATTATGGTATTGCTTCCTGCTCCTTTCCAAACCAGGACACTCCTTTTGATTTTTTTGTTAGATGTGATGTAATTCTTGGATTAGTTTTGGGAGCCTTGAACTATTTGTGTTTGTTCTGCATATGAGAAGAGAGGATCCCTAGTTCTGGTTATTTTGGGGGTTTTGCAGTAGAAGCTTGGAAAATAAATGTGGCGTGAAATAGAAATATTGGACAAAAACCTGAAATATATGAACAAACTTTATTCAGAATGGTCAGAAAGGTTCAAAAAGTGATGCGTTAGAGTAACAACTATGAAATATTTTCTGCCACTTATAAAACTGGTTCAGCTCTCTGAAAATCCCTTGAGTTTAAAGACAATTTTTTGTACTGAATCGGTTTGCATATTACTAGTTATAAAACTAGAAACCATATTATCAACCATGAAACTATATAATTAGTTTCTTTATGGACCTGCAATTTTTGCTAGATAAAATAAAAACTGTCACCAAATGCAGATGCCATTACGAATATGACAGGTCATTTATGGAAAAAAGGTTGTGTAGAATAACATTTGATAATTTGTTGGAAACATTAGCATATAGATGGCTATGGAATGTGTGAAATATTATCAGAAGGATTCTAATCTAAATTGCTGCAATGTCCAAATAGGATTTAGTGTGTTGTTACTCTAATGCTCATAGCAATTCAGACTTAAACAATTTATAGACCTAGCATTCAGCTGTGAATAGAACCATGCATTCTTTCTCCCTGTTAAAATATTGAAAACTGTTGAGAGCATAGATTATTGTTATTATACAAAGATATGTGATCAAATGTTCTGAAGTGACTAATAACACTGAGGAGAAATTATTATTTTTTGCTCCAATACATTTGTATAGCAGAGGAAACTTTTTTCCTAATCATATTTTCTAATCATGTTTGACTAAAACTAGTAGGAGTGCTTTTACAGTTTCTGCATGCAGAAGATTAGGTCAATATTTCCTGAAAAGGAAGAACTTTTCTGTAACTATGCACCATTAGGGATTATGTTAGATAGAAAAAAACCCCAAGCCCTACTTATCCATAGAGTCACTGTCTGTGAGAGGGACAGAAAAAAACAACAGATCATACCATTTTATGTATAAATGGAATGGTTTTAGGCAGGCCACCCTGACTTATGGATGAAGGTGATTCATTGAAATGGAGACCAGAAATTTCCAGAGCCTGAAATTCAAGATTACTCCCAACCCAATAAAGTAAAGAAGCAGTGAAAAGTTGGAATTCTCCTCCTGACTGCTCAGGGAACACACTACTGAATATCCTTCATGTCCTCCACGGATTGGGCAGTTCTTCTCAACTTTTAATTCAGTGCTAGGAGTCTTTTGTCAGATCAGAGATAACACCTAATTTTTCACAAAGATGCTTGACATTCTTTTTAGGAACTTCCACAAGAGCACTTGTAAAAAAACCAGTCCTCTTAACAGCAGCACATGCATATTTGAGTACTTTGACATCTTTGCTCAAATACTCAACATGGGAATGTCAATTCCTTTGCCCAAATGCAGATGTCTTCCACCAAATAGTAAACATGAAAAATCCCACAGTGCATGGAAGCTATAAAAATTATCAACTTCACTCCTGCCTGTTAAATAGGTTGCTCTATCTCCTCCAAGTTTAGGATTTCTAATTGGATTTCTCTCCATGAATTTGTTTGGGTTCTGTAGGCCTTATATTCAATACTTATACTCTTTGAGTTTTAAGGACCTTTTTTTATTCTTTCCAATGTCTGCAAAGATATAGGGAATATAATTTTCTGCAGTTAAGCACATCTTAAAAGAGCTGCAGACTAAATATAAAGAAAGCAGATTCCTTTCAGTTTATTTAAAAGAAACCTCTCTTTAATCATGCCTTTCAGTAATGGAAAATAAGGGTTAATTCCTCAATAAATGAAATAATTTTGCATATTTTTGTATGTAAGTGGGTCAGAAAACACATGTAACTTCTGTGATGAGCCAGATCTAGTTCTGAGCTGATTTGGGGGAAAAATTAAGTTTTTAATTATGAGTGTAATTTACTGTGACAAAATGTAATATCAAATTCTGATTTTTTTCTAGATTAAAAATTAATAAAACAGTGAAAGTTTTTTCTATTACTTTCCTTATTTAGGATAGGAAAATTATTTTATGGAAGAAAGAGTGATGAAGGATACACACTGTTTAGATTTATTTGTTTAGGGCTTTTTTTAAGGAGGTCGTTAATTACTGAATTAAATCTTACAAAAGAAAGAAATAACATCATCAAACTTTGAGGCATGCATCTCAATTACAACTGGTATTTGTGTTCCTGGAAAAACACCTACTTAGATTATAGCTGGAAGAGCTTTCAGTTCATTAAAAATCCAAAATGATCTAAGGACACTTCTGTAATTAATTAGGATCCAAAAATTGCTCATTCTGAAAATATTGGGCCACATTGCCTGTTCTAAATGCATGGATCCATCTTTTTGTCTGCAATTTATCAATATCTCAAACAAAGCAACACCATGTGGTCTTGGGAAAGCAAGAATCTTCACTAGAAGTGCTGTTGTCTTTCCTGCAGCAGCTGTAATGTCTTAAACTGTGTGTCCTTCTCTACCAGGTAACCTAAGGAACACAAGATGATAAAGCCACTATTAATTTGAATGGTATTGCATGCTCTCCAAATTCCAGACAGCTAATGATGAATCTGTATTATATTGGGAATAAGGGGGAAAGGTAGCTACGTATAATGAATTGTGACGATGAAGCAAGACACTGTTGCATGTTCTGTCCTCAAAGCAAGCATAAAAATATAAAATGAAACCTCTTCATTCCTCTCTGAACAGGTCAACTAATTGCACTGGTTAATCGTTAAAATGAGTGTTATGTGACTTCTCTTTCAAATTTTCCAATTCAACAGTAACACAGAGTCATTTGACTTGATTACCTTCTGTATTAATTGGTGATTTGAGCATTTGAATGTGTTGATTTATTGATTCAATTTAAATTGTGACTTTGATTATCACAGTTATGGGCATCACCCTCTGCCACTTTTAATTAGTTCTCTGAAGCTGGAGTGTATCAAATTGAGAATGTGTTTATTTAGTTTTAGTAGAAGGATGAACAAGCAGATATAAAAACCATAAAAACCATGAGTTTGTATTTTCACCATCAAATTGACACATGGGTCATGTACTTAAAGGACAAAGGCAATATTAATGTACTTGCAAGCTGCTTAATTCACTTTCTAAATTAATATTAAGACACTCATTTGACTTGGTCAATAGAAATGAAAGTGGAATATGTTTCTTGAAAGATTAGAACATGTATATGAAATATTAGATATTCAGATATTTTCTGATGTGTTTTATTATTTTAAAGGAGCCTGGTTTTGGATAAAAGTATTTTTTAAAATAAAATTAGCATTTTAACAAGTTTTCTTTTTTTCTGGTCAAGCAGAAACTAAAATGACGTTACCTTTGGGTAAAAACTGTGAAATCACCCTAAAACTTGCAGAAATGTCAGCACCAAATTTGAAAATCACCATTTTGAGAACTTGGGTTTCTCTCAGAAAATAATTAGCTGTACTCAGTGATGGCATGAATCTCAGGAAAGAGAGGCTGGTATTTCAGACTCACTCAAAACAGTATTTTAATGCATTGATATCACTCTTCTTCTTTGGCCTCATCATTACTAACAAGGATGTTATGTCCCCATTGGATCTTCACAAAGCATGGCCATGATAGTCAGGGAAGAGTCTAGGTTCACTCCAATTATTGCCAGTAACAAAAGAATCTTTCTAACTAGGAAATCACAACTATGAATAATCTCCTGGCTTTAGGTGCCAGAGGAGAGCTGGGGAGGATCAACTCTGTGTCCTTCCCTTTTGCTTTTGTGAGACATGAGGGTCATGTGAGGAACAGGAAACCAAGATCTCAGAGTGCTTGTTGCATTTGCATCCTAGTCTCATGCAAGAGAACACGAAGCACTACTTAGCAGACTTCATCTTTTTTCGTTTACTCAAATACTCATTTAAAACTCTACAGCTGCAACAGATAAAATAGTACATCTTATTTCAAAACATCTCAGTGCTCTTCAACATCATTAATGACCTGGACACAGGACTGGAAGGGATACTAAGTGAGGTCACAGACAATACAAAACTGGGAGGAGCTGTTGGCTCCCTTGAGGGCAGGGAGGTTCTGCAAAGAGACCTTGACAAGTTTTAGGACTGGGCAAACATCAACCATATGAAATTCAATAAGGGAAAGTGCTTGATTCTGCACCTGGGATGGGGCAGCCCTGGATGGATGGACAGACTGGGGAGTGAGATGCTGGAAAGCAGTGCCACAGAAAGGGACCTGGGAGTCCTGGTCAATGGCAAGTTGAATATGAGTCAACAGTGCCCTGGCAACCAGGAGGGCCAGACATGTCCTGGGGGGTATCAGGCACAGCCTCACCAGCTGGGCAAGGGAGGGGATTGTCCCACTCTGCTCTGCACTGGGGTGGCCTCACCTTGAGCAGTTTCGAGTCAGCTTACCTGTGTGGAGTTTTGGTTGCCACAATATAAGACAGATGTTAACCTCTTGGAGAGCGTCCAAAGGAGACGACCACAAAGTGGTGAAGAGCCTTGAGGGGAAGCCGTACGAGGAGTGGCTGAGGTCCGTTGGGCTGTTCAACCTGGAGGAGACTGAGAGGAGACCTCATTGCAGTTACAACTTCCTCATGAGGGGAAGTGAAGGGGCAGGCACTGATCTCTGCTCTGTGGTGACCAGTGACAGGACCCAAACGAATGGCCTGAAGTTGTGTCAGGGGAGGTTTAAGTTGGATATCAGGAAAAGATTCTTCACCCAGAGGATGGGTGGGCACTGGAACAGGCTCCCCAGGGAAGTAGTCACAGCACCAACCTGACAGAGTTCAAGAAGTGTTTGGACAATGCTGTCAGGCACAGTGTGATTCTTGAGGATAGTGCTGTGCAGGGGTGAGAGTTGGACTCAATGATCCTTGTGGATCCCTTTCAACTCAGCATAATCTGTAATTCTGTGATTCTGTGAGTCTCCTTTCTTTCCATTCATTTATATTATTGTATTATGCAGTGCTAAAGCACCAATTAACTCACAGAAAACTTCCAGGTTCTCATGATTATTAATCTCTGCTTTTCAAAGGGCTAACTGAGTTACTGTTGTGCAAACCCAGAACATTATTAATGAGGCTCTGGCTGAAATGGCATTTCTTCCCGTTTTCAGCAAGATCAACTATATCCTTAATGAACAAGAGCAAATGGGAAATAAATCCAACAGAGGATTTTGATATTGAATTTGAAAAGACTACAGTCTATCAGTCTTGGCAAGAAAATTGTATAAAAAGAGAGAAATAACGTTTGCATTATGCATGTTGAAAAGAAAGAAGGAAATGTGTCCTGGTAGCATGAGAACATTAGGAATATTGCAATGCTCAACTTTGCTGTATAAACCTCACAAATATCACGAGGTACATCATTCCTACTTCACAGCACATCACATCTGATAACTGATTATTATGACTGCAAAACACTAAATTTCCATGAAACCTTGCTTTGTCTCCTCAAAGAAAATCTCATTGATTTTTTTAATTTTCTCTTGGACCCTCTAGTATATTTAGAACATTATGCAACAATTCTGAGACAAAAAATGAAAATAAAACCATTTTATTCATTTTAAAGGGACAAATCTAGGTATATTTTTTCATTACATTCTTTCTATTAAGCCAGCCTTTGCTGGGAGATTGTGAAATTCACGACAAAATAGGGAAATCTGCTTTTTTTCTCGAATCTCTTTTCATAGTAAAAGTGAATCTGCCTCCATGATGACCATTTTCCCAGCATATGCACCGTACCATAACACGGACTTACTCACTGCTGTTAGTAGCCACCAGTAAAGACAGCAGGTTTCTGCATCAAGTAGCAGACAGGCTGTGAGGGTCATTGGCGTTCAGTGCTAACCTTCCACCCGATATACACACAGAGTTAAATCCTTGCCACTGATGTAAGATGTTCATAGGAAAGCTGGGGAGAGACTGGGTGCCCCTGCAAGGCTGCAGCAGAGGTTTCTGTTCCACTCACTCTGGCAGACAGGTACTCCTTCTGGAGACCTGAAGCTTCCATAGTCTCTGCATGGATTTTTCTGTGCTTCCATGAGCACTTTGCCACTAAGCACCTGATCTTTAGGCAGAAATTAACACCCACATAGAGAAAACTTGACCATATCCTTCCGTTCCTTGAATGCCTTTTTTACCATACTAATAGTCAGCAGCAGCTGGCTACTCTACACTTCACCCCAATACATTAACACCTCAACCACTTTTTTCTGCTAATCATTTTTCTCTATACTGCAGTAGTCACGGCCCCTTTCTGTTAGTCACTGTGTATATTTTTCAAGGTCTGTTTACTTGAAAGATCTTGCCACCCAAGAATAAAATCAGAAATGGGTGCAAAGAAGGTGGGAGAGTCCTGAGGAAATAATGAAGTTATAAGTTATGTCAAAACCAGCTATTAACCCAAGCAGCTAATTTGAAGACTGTAATCATATAAAATCTGCATGAGGGGGAATATCTGAGAGTGTGTTGCTAAAAGTATTCCCATCCCTCTCTAGATGAGTAAAGGTATTTTAAAAGTAAATTAAGTTTTCATAATTTTGAAGAGATAAAAGAGACTGAAGAAACTAACACACTCTAGAAAGTATTTCAGTCAGTTGTTGCTGAATCTGCACCTTTCACAGAAAAATAAATTTAGGGCCAAAAATTTCATTCTATTGGCAGTTATTCTGGCCATGGACATGACCAACCACACAAGGTATTCTTGCCTGTCACTCAGATTTGTCATCTAGAGCACAATAATCACTCATATCTGATTTGGCAAATCACCAATGAAGGTTTATTCTTGGAGATGTGCAGTGAATTTATATAAAACAAATGATTAAATAGATGTGAACTAAAACCAGGAGACAACATAGATGCAGAGCTGTCACCTACTAGATTCACCCTGTGGTGTCACAGCTTCCTAAGAGGTTTGTTTTTTAATAGTCTTTGCCTCTATGCTTGGGCAGAGTATGTTACTAAGACACTCTATTAAGAAGAGAAAGAAAAAGAAAACTTCTGTATTGGGGGATTTTAGTTCCAGCTAATTTGTGTAATATTGCTACATCATTTGTACCCAATTCAGTGACAAGCTCATAAAGGGACTTTATTACACTCTGTGCCTGCAACCAATTAAGGGAAAAAGAGCCTTTATTCAGCTAATCATTTGAGTGTTATCAAAATGATCCTTCTGGGCCCCATTTAAAAGTCTAAATACCTCTGGCAGTTGAAGTGTAGTGCATGTAAATAATTGAAATTATAAATATCTCTTAAAAAAAGAAATTGCTAGTGATCTGGTAGCTTGCCAATAAACTCTTGCTCAGTGAATTCACTGAGCTGAGAACAGAGATGTTGTAATAGGACAGCATATGGCAAAATTATGTTTAAAGTTTCCAAGTAGTGTTTTGTTTACTGACTTCTTTTTAAATGGTGTGCTATAGAAACAGAGGGTATATAATTCTGTTTGTGTTAGAAGACAGATGTTCCAAGCAGCAAGAAATTAAAGGCTATTCCTCAGGTGCCTGACTTTATGTTTTTCTTTGTATTTTTATGCCCCGAAAGTAATACATCAGGTGTTGAATCTATGACTGTCAGTAATTTATTGCAAGAAGTAATTTTGCATTCATTAAGAGATCACACCTCTTGTTTAAAATAATCCAAGGGACTTAATGAATTAAACATTTTGCAGCTGTAAACTCTCACTTAATTTTTGTTTACTTGTACTATAAGTAGTAATAATATCTTTATATGCAGTAATATTTTATGTACAAGTATATCTGTTTATTTATTCATCAGAAATAGCCAGAGCTATTCAAACAGGCAAGGAAAGGACTTTGCACAACACTTATGAGGTTGTCATTCAGTCTGGAGTGATAGTTTACAGGTCTAAATATTTTTTTCTGTGCACCATTTGGAAACATCTGTGAATTTTGGTATTCAAAGATGTGAAAATTCAGTTCCACTTACAATTCTTTACATTTCAGGTGCTTGAGCAGCACCTTAAATAATTAATTTCTTTTTATATTTGAATGGAATTTTTTCCAAATTTTTTTCTGCGAAATGTAAATAAACACACTATTAGACTCAGAGAATAAAGAAAACCTGACCACATTCACATATCACTTCCATTTTGTTCATCTTTGATTAGAAGTCGTGCTTGCAGAAATAAGATTTACAACATTACATCAAATCCTGGTCACCTACAAATGACTGTACTGGATGAAAAAAATGACCCACCATTATCCTCTTCCCAGCTGTAGCATTGAACACGAGTCTAGGGAAAGGAAAAACAGGGCACACATATTTGGTATCTCCCACTCAGCCTTTATCTGTTTTATGCTGAGAGGAGTTCATAAGACTGATGTTGGATTGTCCTTTAGTTCTTCTTATCTAATCTCTCTCACGAGAACTTTTGAAGTATCCTGTGAATCCACGTCCTCAAAATCCTTTGGAGAAGATTTCCAAGGGAACAATACTCTCTGCAATGACCTGGCTCTTCTACTGACAGAGGTAATGAACAGCTTCTAACCCTGCTCTCTCTGTCTCTCATAATTCTACCAATCTCTCTCATATCCCCTCTACATCAGCTCTGTCTGGGCTGCAACAGGCTCAGCAAGTGAGTCCTGCCTCACACAGAAACTGTTTCCTACTTTTGATCATTCCCACCAGCTTTCCCTGAATCTCTTAATGTGTCTTTTACTAGCGTGAGGGGATCAAAATAGCACACCATGGGCAGGATGGAGGGATGGGGGGGAAAAATAAATTTATTCCCATGGCATGAATGATCTGTTGTTTTCCAGAAACTACAGGACAGAACCTCAAATGTCCCTCCTAAGTGCTAACAACACATTTCTACTAATGCATTATTTGGCATAAAACTGATTTCCATCTCTTATTTGACTACCTAATCATAATATTTCATAGTCCTTTGTAATTCTTCACAACTTGCCCTGGTCTCGTTACCCTGAATAATTACAAATTACCAATATACTTTCTTCCCTCACTTTACATCCTGTTTTATAGATCATCACAATGCAACATTTCTCTAGACTTCCTCTACCCAAGGTGATATGACAGTTTAGGATGGACCAGGTTCCCAGACCAGTGCTTTTCCAAGTCACTTCCTGGCAATACACTCTCCCATGATCATTTGCTGTCTGTTCTCCTAGTTATTGTTGTTTGTTTCTGGATGAAGTCAGCACACAATAAGTAAATATATTTAGCAGACTGATTGAGAGGAACCTTCATCCTTGGCTGTAGTGATAAATTACTTTCCAATTGCAAATTCTTGCAGATTTTGGTACATAATGTATTTGATACATTATAGTCACATTTACAAGTCTGGAAATCTTGGAAAAAATTAATGAAATCAAATAAAAGTCTGCCTTTAAATTGCAGTAAGACAATTGTGATTTCTGTTATTGTGGAAATGGTAATTAGTTACATTATCTCTTTTAAGCCTTGGACCAACTGTGATGCCATTGGTTGAGACAAAGTGATATTTCTTGAAAACCTCTAAAAGAGTGTGTGCTGGAAGAGCTGTTCACCACTATTAACTGTGCTAAATTAGTCTGACCAACGTTCATATTTATTTCTTTTCTTCACAGACTTCTTCAGACAGCTGATTAGATTATTTTTCTTGTCTCTTTTGGTGTCAGTATGACCAGATAATGTTATTCTTTCAGCTTGCTTCTTTTGTGCTACTTTCATTAAGTGAAATGTTTTCTGTCTTGTCTGTTGGTTTTGACAAATATTGCCATCAGTATAAGAGCCAAATTCAGATTTTATTTTTTTTAGATAGAGACTATCATAGTTGTTTACATCTCTATGTATGATAGAATTAGGTAAACATGTTTCATCAAACTACAATTAAAATAGAAACATTGGAAAAAATCTGAGTTAAAGACATCTATAAAGGTAGCCTTTCAAAAGGACTTTGCAGGGCTTCTGACTTTGGTTTTGCTACTGTTGTTGCAATGTTATATTTTAGCTAATGATTTATTTTTTTTTTATTGTGCAAATATATAATACTGAAATTATCAGAAATATAAGAAGGAAAAAGCCCCATATTAAAAAAAAAAATGGGGAAATAGTTCCTCCTTGACATTTTGACACAGAAGGACACTGGTTTTATCTGTTATGAAATAAAAATTTCAGAGGTCACATCAGATGTGACAGAATATAAAAGAACTCAGTGTGACTTATTCATCTCATTCTTTCAGAAGCTGAACAAATCCATAGGTCAAGGTCTTCACAGCAGGGTTACAGAGGTCTAGTTCTGATACAAATATATATATATATGTATGTTGAATAAAGGTCTTAGACCTTGTGTCCCTACTCTGAAATCCCACAAAGAGTAACTGAACTGAGACAGAGGTTCCAAGCAGACCACACGCAGAAGAGAAGTCTCACTGACCTGCTTTTCAGAAGATTATTGGTTCAGAAGTTCCCGCTGAAACCAACAGGTCCTCCTGGAAGCTTGGTACTTCTGACAGTACCACTTTCTATGAGGCCAGCAACAAGTCAGGAGTTACATGAAAGATCTGATAGCACATTTCCTATATTCCAAGAGAGGATGTGGGATTTACTGATTGCATTTAAAACATCTTTACAGATGTTTCAGAATTATTCATCCATACTGCATACAATTTTCATGTAGTGTATTAACTCTTAAAACTAGATTCCTCTCTTCATTTCTGCCAAACACTATTTTCATTCTCCTAATCTAAATTGAACTGTGTGATGCAGAAAAGTACATTTCCTCAATGATAACTAGAGACTTACATAATTTTCTCACATCCCAAAGTCTAATGTGAAGGATACAGCATGAAGCACATAGATGGGAAAGTAAAATTAAGATAAAAATGTCATTACTTTACTTCTGGGGAAAATGTAATTGCAAGGCTTGAACCTAATTTGAATATTATTAGAGAAACTGGATAAGTGTGTGCAGAACTCTGCAGGACATGACAAATATACTTGTAACTCTCTTCCCTTTGAAAAAGGTAAAAGGAGTTGGCCTTAAAGTGAAAGGCATCTGAGGTTCATTTACATTATTTTTATATCGTTCTCCACCTGACCATGATGACAATAACTGTTTTTTCCCCTGGAAAAAAATACCTCCTTTAATTTAAGTTTCATAGGAAAAGGAAGTTTTAATAATGATGTTCAAGACAAAATTAGCAGGAATTTAAGTAGGCAAGGGATAGAAAGGTTCAAGAGCCAAGGTTCAGTACAGGGTTCAGAGCCAGTATGACCTACTTGTTTAAACAATAAATCCTTATTAAGCTGCCATAACTACAGTCTCAAAAAAGAATCAAAATTGATCTTGTATGTACATCTTAGTGAAAAATGGAAGTAGTTTCTCCATATTAAACAAGTAAGGAACTGAGTAATGGAGAGGTTAAAATGGCCTTCCTATGTGGCGGTCATCCAGTCAGTGGCGCAGCCGCCGGCTGGGCTGCCCATGACTATGGAGACTACCTTTCAGCCTGCCCTTCCTGTAGATCAGGCCGACTGGGTAGACGAGACCTCTTGGGACAGTGAGTCCTGAGAGGTAGGCGGGCTGGAGGCGGTTTCTCGTCATGGACGCTGTCCATCAAGGTGCCGTCCCCTCCCTTCTCCCCTCACAGTTGATTTAGATATTCATATGGTTGATTTCATATTNTACAGGGTTCAGAGCCAGTATGACCTACTTGTTTAAACAATAAATCCTTATTAAGCTGCCATAACTACAGTCTCAAAAAAGAATCAAAATTGATCTTGTATGTACATCTTAGTGAAAAATGGAAGTAGTTTCTCCATATTAAACAAGTAAGGAACTGAGTAATGGAGAGGTTAAAATGGCCTTCCTAAGGTCATACAGGGCATCTGAATAGAGAATTTCTCACAGCTCTTTTGCTTTTTAGACTAAAGTCTATTTGAATTAGGACCTGAGGGGTTTTTTTCTAAATCATACATATGGCCTAACACAATGTGACCTTAGTGCATGTCTGCGCTATGTGCACTTCCGCTCAATGTAAACCTGATGAAATCCTAAATAATGCAATTCATCAGACAATGAGAGATAATGAAGTACTGTAGAGGAAAACTAGAAGTCTTGATTTAATTTTAAATGTTTCACCTTTTAATTACTCAAGAGAAAAATCAGTTTAGACCATTCCACACTTCATTTGCTTTGGAGCACGTATTTTTAAATCCTTGGTTTTGTACTTTGTCTCACTTTTTGTATTACTTCTATGGGAAAAGTATAGAACATAAGTTAGAAAAAATATGAAAATTACTTAAACTTACATTACATTGTTTGAAACTTTTTCATGGAAAAAAGAAAAAACAAATATGAAATCTATTTTCCTGCTTAGTTACAGGTTTCCCAGGCTTTCCAGTAGGAAAAATGAAGAAAAGGGAAATTTGAAAATACTAGGAATAAAAGTATCTGATTATTGTTAGTAACATACATTTTCAGAATTCCTCCATCAGATATGAAACGCTTACAGCATGTTATACGAACTCCATTCACAGTCTACTGCATCGGAGGGTGGTTTGACAAACTTGTTTGGGGACATGCAACAACAATATTTTGGAGTCAATTTAGAAAGAGGGACAACCCTCCCAGATGTCCCCACTTTTGCTGAGTATGTTATCTGCTGCTGGTGGCTATTAGCACCTTCAAAGGACTGAGGCTAAACAGTTTACAGAATAACACACATTAGTGATAACAGAAAACTGTGACAGGTTAAGGTTTAATGGCTGCCATTGAGAGTGACTGACTGCAAAAACGAATTTGACACAATATATAGATCAGCTGTAATCACCAACAGGTTTGCTCAAGGTAATCATTTATGGTGCATGCAGTGAGGTTCTTAATGGGTGTCCCTATTAGGCTGGGAGAGAGGCCTGAGGCAGGGGAGAAGTCAGGTTCAAGCTGTCAACTAATCCCAGAAGGTATGATGGAGTTTTCCTTAACTTCTCCCCATTCTTAGATTACTTTTCTACTATTTTTTTACATTTAGGTGGAGCCCAAGTGACTCTGGTCTTACATACTTTTATTACTGATTGTTGTAAAATTCTGCCACTTCAATCATAAGATATAGTCAAGAAAATATGGAGTGCACGCTCAGGCAGGAGTGGCTGTACCTTGCAAGTGGGTAATTTTGGGATGGAGCTGTGCGTCAGTGTTACAATTAGATTAAAATGAACCTAGTTCACCTGAGAGGAGCAATTTCACCACAGTTGCTGGTTCAGCAGCAGGATGTCTCCTACCTCCCTTGGCTGACCTTGGTACTTTGTGGTTTATTGGCTACATCGAGTTCCCACCTGCAAGGATTAGGACAGAGCCTGGCCGTGGTGTCTTCACTCCGCTCCACCCTCCGTCCCGTCCCTCTCAGCAGGTACACAAAGTTGCAGGCTGCCTTGTGTGGGGAGTCCTGGTGGCACCAGCTGCATTCCATCCAGGAAGCAGCAACTGCCTCTCACACAGAACACCTGTACTGTTATAACTTCTGTTAGAAAGGGAGTATAACTGCCCAGTTTTCCGTAATCTTACCCCCAGTCATCTTCCACAGCATGAGACCATCATAATATTAGACATGGTACAGATGCATGGAAATAAGAGTTCTTCCTCTCAGACCACAATCCTAACAATCTCCTTCGTCTTAGCCTAGGACACATGCTGAATACTTGTTTCTCAATATATATTTGTATACAGAAAATAATTCATGTATCTGTAGAAGCAAATAAATTATTCTGCCAAACTGATCTATGGAAAGGAGAGCCAGGAAAAAAAATCAAAACAAGAAGTGGTCCCAGATTTCAAAAACCTTTGAATTCCAAAATATTCCAATGAACATAACGTAAAAGCACACACCATCTGCAAAATTCATATTTCCTATAGACTGATTGATGTAGAGAGTGGATAGTTGGTTTCAGACCATGTGTGAATGGCTGGCAGATTTTGTTCTCTACAATATATTTAACAAAACCCACACTGACATTTTATAGCATTATCATGTCAGCACATGGCATTATGAATAAAGATTAAAAAACATTTAAGGCATTTAACAGACTTAATTCTAGCAAATGACCTTTGCTGACATTACTTAAATGCTGTTTTGCAGTAAAAACAAAAAATTAGGTTCAATTGTTCACAGCCTGTCAGCATTTTAAATTACTTCAGGAACAAATCTGATTTTTCAGAAAACTGGCACTTTTCCCACTGGCTTGGATAGGGAGCTCTTGAACAACCTCAGGCACTGAAGGAGGTAAAGAAGACGGTGATAATATTTTGGGAACGTGTTTACCAGAAATGTTTTTCTCCACAGGCTGACTGATCTGCTGTCCTCTAGCTATGCTGAAATTTCAACACCCTGCTAAATTTTTTTGACAGAGACCTGACTATATCTCCAGTCTCTCTTTCAATTATTTTTGGTCTAATACCACCACTTGACATTTCCAGGTGTTTGTCTCAAACTATGTAACAACACAACAGCAAGTGAAACTTCTGAGCTCCTTCTTCTCCAGTAACCTGCTGGGAAAGAACAGTTATTTCCATGTTCTTACATGGAACCTCCCACTTACCAGAAATAATTTTGTATCCTTACTTTTATGTGTTTTGAACAAGAAACCATCATGAATAAATATCAATCAAATTTCTCCTGGCATCCTTCTGCTCCTTTCACTTCTGGCCTAAAAAACTTGAAAGAGTCCTTTTTGCTCTTCATACCTCTGCATTTTCTTCTCACAAATACTTTAAAAATGTTTTTAAGCTCTATGTCCTATACAGGTTTACCTTTCAGACTTACATTAGAATTTCTGTGCATTGTCTCATTGACAATTAATATTTTTCTAAACTTGAATATTTTTGTCTGCAAAGATCAACCAAGTTGACACACACAGCATCAGTTAGTATTTCTAACACCTGCACAGGTCATTACACATCCTATTTAACCCCTAATGACAATGATTTATGTGCATGATCTTCTTTTCATTATTCTTGTCCATCTCCATAAACTGTTCTGTCTTGCTAGAGAACTGCCTGCTTCAGTAAAATTTTCTCATATAAAACTAAAGAGAATTCAATTTATAATACTATTTTTAAAAAAGTTTAGGGCATGCAGAAAGATGTAACTTTTCCAATGAAACTTAAAGACAATCAAAGGCATGATGATGTGTCATCTCCCTGTACATCTTTTGCTGGTTTTCAGCTAAAGCAATACTAGCAACATGGAAGGTCTAATACATCATCGTAACTTTAGAAGGGTTTATTTGGACTTGTTTCTCATTTTTCTTTAAAATTAAAGTTAGAAATTAGAGTCTGTTAATTTTAAAATGATAATTTAAATGGGAGTCCTTATTTAAATGAGAGCCCTGTTCTGGTGGATGCATACCAGCAAAACAGAAGTCCCTTTGTACTGACAACACTAGATGAAAGCGCAGAGGGCTGATTACTGACGTTTGTATGCTTTAGGTTTGTTAAACGCTGCACAGCAGCTCAGAGTTAATAGCTGTACTGCCTAGTAGCTTTGTCTTTGTTAAGCTAAAGTTAATGTTAAATGTAGTGATTTTTCAACTCCATGGCAATTTGAAGTGTGAGTTAGTACTGGGACATGTATCCTCTTTTGAAATCTGTATGGGATCTCTCTCTACCTGCTGTGCCTAATTTCAAAGTCCAATGCTATCATTAGGAAAAGAGAGTAATTTTCTCTTTTGTCTGTGTGCTCTACTTCACATCAATTTCATCAAAAACCTCTCACAGCTCTTGCTATAAATTGATCCTCTGTAGCCCTGACTGACCTTCAGACCCCACAAAGTTGTATTTCTTCAAAGTTTAAAACTTTTCTTTATGACAGATCAAATAGCCTGGGACACATTTGGACCTATTATAATTCCATTGAAACTATTTTATTTCCATAAGGAACGAATTTTTAACCAAGCAGTGCATTTTTCTAGCAGTTAGTAGAGCCCTGCTCACTCCAGTACTGTACAGGGTGCAATCTGATTTTTTCCACTGGCTGAAAAGAAAGAAGGAAAAGGAGGAAAGTAATTCCAGGCCTCACCTGAGTGGTTGCTGCATAGGCAAAAGTACTTTATTTGAGAGTTCTTCAGGTGGCTGACTTGGAAGATTTGCTGGATTGTCATGGACCTCATAGCTGTATACAGCTTGCACTTACATATTCTGGAATGCATCTTGCTCTTCAGTTTATCTTATTCTGCAATTTATACTTTCATATTTTAGTGCAATCATCTGTTTATAATATCTGTTCCTACAGGAAATATTTCTTATATTCTTTTCCTAAACCGTCTCTTCTTTAGACTTCTAATTGTAAATGCTGTTACGTGGTGCACCTGCTCATCAGTTTTTGTTAATAGAGACAAAATTAAAGGGGTTTTTGTCCACTCCCCATCTGTCTTTGGCAAGCAGTATACTTAGGTACATTTCTGTATTTCAACTTCAAATTGGGATATTTCCAATCTTAAATACAGGGTTTGGGCTTTACTTGTTACTAGGAGAAAGGTATTTTTATGACAAAATAAATATTATCAAGTAGTAGTTTTGCACAATATTTTTTTAGAATATATTGTTATCAGATACTAAATAAGCTGGTATGCAAAAGCAGAGTAAGAAAGGGGCTGAACAGAAAAGAGAGTGTTCTTGAATCCCAGCACAGGCACAGTAGCTTCTACAGCTCCACTTCATGGAACACTAGCTGCTTTTGTAGTGCTAGAAAGCAGTGAGTTTACCAGTGTTCTCCTAAAACCTCCTGTGAGCACGGCATTCCTGGGAGAAAAGAGAAGATGCAGCCTGCAAGACACTCTAAAAAAAACCTTACACTATCTGCATAAAAAGGAAGAACAATTTTGGTCTGATTCTGGAATGTTTCTGAGTAGCTCTAATTTTTTATTATTGTTGTTCTTGAGGTTGTTATTACTAATTGTTTAGGGTTTATTATTCATTTTTTATTATTATTATTCCACACAAAAATTATGTCTGAAAATACGTCATATGTAAGTATCTGTTATAAAGACTCTGTTAAAATAAAACTCTGGAGTTTCTTTAGATGGCTATGTTGTGAGTTTTAGGGGTTACAGTCAGAAAACACCATTAACTTCATTGGTCTGCTCTCTCACTTAACCCTGCAGGTCTGATTAGACAGGATTTCACTGGGAATTCCTCTGGAACTGGAATACTGGAGTCATGCCTACTTTCTCTGCAAAGTCAAAATGGCACCACCAATAACTAAACACACCCATTCACATACCAATGGATCCAGCAATATTTGTTCTTGTATTTGCTTTGAGAATGTCACAGTAGCACAGATGGTGCAGATAAGTGCTTGGCTTTGGTAAGTTGCACCTGCTTTTAGGGTCTTAGAACACAATGTCTCTGGCCATTTTTTTTCTTGTAATACATTTTTGGCCGGTGGAACAGTACTTGCTGTTTGCATTGGGGTCCTTCTATACCAGCAAACCATGGCTCTGCAGGAATACGGGGCCACTTTTTTATTTACTGGTGCTAATGGGACCATATCACTTTTACTGTCGGTTGGAAAATGAGGTCACAGTCTGATGTGTGTGACAAAATTGCATTTTGTACTCAATGCTTTTTCTCAGAGAACTCAAAGGAGACCTGCAAAGAGAAATGTTCTGGCTAGTAATGACAATCTACCTTTTTAAATTAAAATAGAACATGTGTTTTATAAAAGAGTTAAGGAAAATAATGATAAAATGTGCTAAGTACTGCAGCTAAATTAAAACTCTTTTTTTCCAGGTGAAGTACTTTGATTTATTTCCCTAGACTACAAGGACTTTTTGACTGCCTTCTGCTATCAGCTAAGAAAAAAGAGCTTTTTATTTTCACAGTGGTACTCCAAGCTTTCTCAGATCTCTGGAATGAGTGATCCAGATGTTAAAGGACACAGAAGGACTCAATGGGGATTTGGAAAAGACTGGCAAGTAGGTGAGGTCATAGCTTAAAGAGCAAGGATGAGTCTGTCTAGTTTTGAGCAGACTTAGACGTTCCTATAATTAGAATAAACTTTGTCAGCCCCTGGATAACTTGTGAATGAGCCCTTTATCCAGGGGAAACCCTTAGATTTGTTTCAACTACTGGAAGTAAACGTCTTATGGAAATTCTGCTAAAATTTCCTTTCCTTTAGATAACTAATAAATAATCAACTTTTCCTTAGTGTAGTGTCTTTTTCCCAATGCAGACAATTTTATTGTGTCAATCAAAAGACTTTTCTAATCACATCTCAGCCCTCCACAAAATTCTGAGAAGTATTAATTATGGTCTATTAAAATGTAAAATGTAAATTAGAGTTAAAATACCAATCAGAAGGATCATATGCATGATTTTCAACACACCTTGCACAAAACACATTTAAATTTAGCAATTTAGCAATTAGTTAAATTTAACTGATATTTTAAAGACTGAATTAATAACAAAGATCCGGTTTTCAACATCATTCCTTTGTCAATATATTTAAAAATTAAGACTCTCAATGAGATCATATAGCCTTTTGTCTTTCCATTTTTTCCTCGAGTTCTTCAAATGCATAAATTCTTTCAAAAGCTTTTATATTGCCTGAAAATTGTACAGAAGAAAACATACATAGTTCTTGATTTCCATTTTGCACAAGCATATGCAGCATGTGTTCGGATTTGTACCCAAGTGTTTGATCTCTCCAACACGTTCAACTGTGGGAGTTACAGCAATGGCTAATAGGGAAATATAATTTAAAATGCAGAGAAAAGAAAGTGTCTCGTGTCCAACTGGTAGCAAAGTTAGACATGCAGAACATAAAAACCTCTGTTCTTCCTTTTTCTTTTACACTTGCCTCCAAACACACAAACAGATCTGCAGTTTATCTCCTTGCTTTTTCTCAGACCAGCTGAGTCCTTCAAGTCCTTGGTTCTTTCAAGACCAATTCTATGCTTTCTTGTAATTTACCTTGCACCTTAATATCTTTTCATAGGACAATCATGTCTATTAATTGCTTGTCAGAATCAGCATCCACAAAACACACTGTGCAAGCAAGTCCAAATCCACAGAAAATTTAATATATATCAAGTTACAGACTCTAGCATAAAGGCACAAGGGAAGAATATCCAGGCCTCACCTCTTAGATGAAAAGTTTTGTACAGGGAAGTGCACATCAGTATTTTTCCCCACAATGTGAACTGCAGACACATTTTTTTTCTCAAAATAAAAAATAATAATTTTTTTTAAATAGACAAAAAAAATAGAGGTTATTAATGGCCATGCATGTCATAAATAAATATGTAATGTATTATTGATCATACATGTGACCAAAACACTCCCCCTCCTCAACAGAACAGGGTGAGAAAGGGAGATGAAAAAGCTTCTTGGGCAGGTAAAGGCAGGGAGGTCACTAACCAGCCCCCCCTACTACCAACACCTTGACAACTACACCAAATACAGGATGGAAGTGTGGAACAGTGTGTGTGAAGGGACAGCCAAACCCCTCTGAGAGAGTCTTTCCCTCAAATTGATAATGCTATGGATAAACTCCAGGACAACCATTAATCAGATTGAACAGTAACTACAAAATGAGAGACAGATTATTGAAATTGTCTGAAAAGCAGTGTGAAAGAAAAGGAAATTTCTGTAAGGTGTTGGTAGAAGCCTTGGAGTGAAAACACACTGATGGCACTGCCATGCCCCCAAGACATCCCCATCCCTGGGCTGGGCTCAGCAGCTCCTGTGGGGTGCAGGAGCACCTGGACCTGGCAGTGACCCACAGTGAGGGGGAGTGGGAACACCCCTGCTCAGCAGGCACATAAGGACACCTGGGTCACCTGTCCCTGGCACCACACAGGGGACCTGCAGCCACACAGAGGAGAGGGAAGTTGCCCGTACTGCCAGACGGTGCAAGGGTGCATGGAAGTATAGGGGGGGTTGAAAGGGGATTTGGAAATCTGTGGGGCTGCATTAATGTTTTTCAAGCATCTGGGACTGTGGTTTATCTGTTGTGTCACCAGTATTGATCCTGAATGTATAGTTCACTGATTGCCAGTTCACTGATTGCCAATTAACTCTGTCATTAATAAATCAATAAACCACTTTAATCCTTATTTGATTTAAGCCACATGAGGTGAGTAGTTTTTCCCTATGACATGTATGATCTATCTCTAGGTTAATTCAGAGGTCTGAGACCCGCAGAGAAGGATACAGGACCATGCTTATGTCCATAAATAAATAAATAAATAAAGGTTCTTAGCTTAAATGGTCGAGTAGTGGCAAGGTTAAAAATAGCAGAATATGGAGGATATTATGCTCTAGAAAACAGAACTTATGACTCCATTGCTAGGGAGAGCAGTTTGAGAACATTATACAGTATGTTTTGCAAACAGCAAGACTCTATATGTTTAGTAGTTACTATTTCTTCAATTTATTGAAATACCACAATTTCCGCCTTTTAGTCACTGTTGATTTATAAAGTAGCTAAAAGGTTTGTGACTATTTTGGCTTCTGCAAGGATAGAATGTGTTTCACTTATTAGTTTTGAATGTCACTGCTTTGTTGCTGAGTGTGATTTCAAACTGGCAAGTCTGGTTATCCAATGCTACATGGAGATGCAATGGTAACCACCGTGCAGAGCAGACAGGTTCAACTGTAGAGAGGGTATTTACAGCAAAATCTTCAGCTTTCCCTAGGAAAAACACAGTCCTGCAACAGGGCACAGAGTCAGCCCAACAGAGACATTACTGAGAAGAAAAATCTGAACCAAGTTTCTCACTCAGAAATCAAATGTTTATGAAAAATTATCTGAATATTTATCAAAGAGAAGAATCAAAAAGCCAAGAAAGATAACTAAATTTTAGAAAATACTAAAAAGGATCAAAAGTCACATGGAAAACTTCTGCCCTGAATCATCCCTAATATAACAAACTTTCATGTGAACAAAGTTTCCCAGTGCTACCAGAACACAGAAAAAAAGAGATCCCTATTGACATCCCAGACACTAAATAAAGATTGTGGGGATATCCAATAGTTACTGAATAATTAGACCTTGTCTCTTAAAACATCTTTCTACCCTACAGTAGGCTTTAAGAGAAATGTTTGCGTGAAGAACAAAACTTTTCTGTCATTACTTGGTCATACAAAGAAAAAATAATTTAGACTGTCTCTGCAACCAGGTAATAAAATCTAGAGCTACCAAACCCAAAAGTGCATTAGTTTTGCTTCTTATATATATATATATATATGTATATATGTATATATAGGTATTGTGACCCAAAGTATTCTACATAAATATAAAAATATAAGACATTTCAATTTAGAAGGAATTTAATTTCATAACTTTAGTCTTTAATAAATGCAAAATAAGCATTCAGACTTGAGGGTTTTTAACCAGTAACATCCAACATTTTTACTAAATAATTAATTAGAATATTTGCTTTTATTTTGAACACAGTCTGCTTTTGACAGTCATTTATAGGGAAAACTGTATCTGTAATTAATTTTTTTCTTACCAGTTAGGTTTTGTGGCACTTCAGCCCTAGATAAAAGACCTATTCATTGCCTCATGTGCTGAAAAAATCTCAGTTATAAATGTCACCCTTCCTTGCAATCTAAAATACTATCATTAATTAGTTAATATTAGAACAAGATAAAAATGTTTGGTATTCACCTTACTTTCAGATGTGAAAAGAGTTGGGTGTTTAATTATACTTTGACTTGTAAAACCAAACAACTTTGTAAAACAACAACAATTCACAACTGGACAAAATTCTCTTGTAAAGGGGCTTCTCAATGTAATTGTAGTACTTCTGGGTAATGGCTAATGTAAATAGCAACTTTCATTGGATTTTGACATCTGGATTCTATTGTCTCATACAGAGTGAGAATTGTAGAATTGCTGACTTATGCATACACGAGAGATATTCATAGTTTCACTCCTCCATGTGAGATTTGTATTCTGATTAAAGTAGAAAAAAAAAAGGCAAAAAAATAAAATTACATTTCAAGGCCAAATTTATTGTTATTCTTTACATGCATGACAACTGCTGATGAATCTGGATATAGCTGCCACTGAATAAACTGCCATTGGAACTATGGGCAGTATTATCTGTGGAATGTCTGCAGGCTCTCTGGTAAATTCAGTACCAAAATGCTGCAAACTAATTCAGCACCTTTGTAGCAAGAGAAAGGTGAAAATAAGGTGTCAGAACAAAAAAGAAGTACTATGTCTAAAAAATTGGTCCCTTTAATCAGTTGGCTGTTCTGCAGAAAGCTTAAACTAGTTCAAGCCAACTTAATCTTGCCTTAGTCTTGGCCACAAGCTCCCAGTCTTTTCCTTGTGTCAGTACAAGCCCTTATGCGACCAGGCACGTGGCTACATCCTACTGGCCCTACTGAAAGAAATTTTCTTCTGCATTAGTTTTTAGCAGTTTTAGTTGGCTGACTGGAAAGCTAACATGAGTCATGCTGGCAGAAGTGCACAGCAGAAACACACCATGGAGAACAGGCTGAGAAAAGTCCACTCTGAAATCCCAGCCAAGGAGACCAACTGGAACCAAGTCTGCTTTTTAAAATGGCTCTGCTCTGAACTATGTAGAGTATTATATCATCCATGTCACACAGCTCCTGTGATATTGTGATAGATAATATGAACAAGTAGAATAAATGTATTATCCTCTGTCATGCTCTGCATAAGAGCTGAACAGTATGTACAGTATAAAAATGGGTCTGGGACGACAGAGGGTTTTTTTGGTAAAAACAGTTGCTTTTGAAAAGAGTTGTTGATGAGTATGCTAACACAGCTGAGATTAGGACAGGCTATGTAAAGAAAGGAACTTTGCAATAGGCTGAATTTTGTATTTTTATTTTTTTTAATGTCACTGACACATGAAGCTGCTTCTTAAGGAGCACAGGTTGGAAAGAGTTCTCCTTAATTTTCTCATTCAGGTCTTTGCCATTGCAGTCACCTATGCTACATAGTTGCTTTTGAAGTTTATCAAGATAAAATTTTTCAAGAAATTTGTTAGGTTTCTTATCCCCAATAATTCTATGAAAAGAAGTTTAACCCAACTTTCAGTGAAAACTAACAGTAGACAAAACAACTTAATACCTTCACACAGTTCTCAAGTGTTATTTTTAAACACCAGAGAAAGAAACCTCATTTCCTCTTCCAAATCAAGGTAAGATCTCTCATGCTGACATTCTTTTCCTTCCCTACAGGTTCTGTAGTTAAAAATGCCTCTTCTGTATTTCTGTCTCTTGAGCAAGGTACTTTTCTCTCATAATTTCTTCTAGTTCTTCCAGAATCCCAGATTCAGTGATTTTTTGAAAAAATCAAAGTGCAATTTATGAAATAGGTAAGGTTGATAATACATACTGACAGTCCCATCAAATTAGAATATGGCATCAGGATGTCACCAGGGTATCCAACAAAGGTTTTTCAAATGAGAGTTTCAGAAGCAGTTTTAGAAGGTTTTCAAAGAAATATTTTCTAAATTTTCTCACATACAAATGTGCACATCAATACCAGAAAATAAAGAATTGTGCAAGTGCCTTTTCTTGAAGCCAGCAGGAGGTATGGCTTAATCAAAATTGATTATCATTTTGATTATCCTTTCACTGATTGTATTTCCGTATCAACAGAAATAGTAGTATATAATACTAAATAATTGGATCTATTTTGCAATTTAATCAATCATAGAATCAATTATTTAAATCAAACGTATCAATTTCTTCTCCAAAACATTTAAACTGTTTGAAAGACCTGCAGAGAAAAGGTTAAAAAAAACAGAAAAAAGAAAAGGAAACTAAGGAAATTCATATGCACTGGACATCACCATATGCGTGCAAAGCATCTGAAGTTGTTTGCATAGCTGATGTTGAGCTATTCAGTAGTCAAGAAAATCCACTCCTTCCTAGAATTATCAATGTAGCAAATAAAAGTAACCTACATAATGAAAAAACACCTACCAAAAATATAGTTAGTAACCTGATTTTAAAATAACAGAAATTATTTTTAAATCTAATTTTACTTTAATAAGTAATAGTTGCATTACATGCTGCTATATTGTTGTGCAATGCTCCTTGTTATTTTGTAAAGTGTGTATATGGAAACTGATGTTCCAGAATTACTCAGGAATGGGAAGTATAAAATATGCACATTGAAAGAGAAATACTCTTGGTCAGAAGAAGAAGTGGAAATTAATCTTCCTGAATCCGACGTCTCTCTCTTCTATTTGCAATCAAGTCAGCCACTAAAATGAGTTCTTTTAAGGCTTTTGGTTCATAATTTACAGCACTGGCTCACAGGGAATGTGAAAAGAAAAAATACTTTCATGGCATTTTAAAAGAATAAGTTTTGTGTACTTTCCTCCTATCCATGGAAGGATTTCCAGCGAGTTCCACAGTCCTGAGCTACTCTGTACTCCCATTTTTGGGAGCAGAGCATTGCACCTTTGACAGATGTCATTTCCAAAACACTTTCCCTTTGTGTTAATAAATGTGGACAGGTAATTTACTGTCCATTTTATGACAATGATGTTCAAACACTTGAAAAGCATAATTCATAGCACAGATTGCCCTCAGCCTACCCTCTGCAATCATCTGCCTTCCTCATCCTTGCTTCACCCAGGCACAACAGAACGTCAAGCTGTAAAAGTTCACCTGTTTGAAACAAAAAATTGAAATGAATCTTGACAGAACAAATAAAACACATTATCTCTATGAAGTGTACATTTCAGCCACCTTAAAAAAAACCTTCAAAAGCTGTAATGCATCTTTCAAGCCTGTGAGAGAAACATTACACTTGTGCTTCATGGATGAAATACTGAATATTTACAGTGATTCATTAAGATATACTCAGGCATTCTGGAGTGACAGGGCTAACTGAACTATTTTTTTTCCAAGTGCATAAGAAAAAACAGAGCTGAAGTACAGTGAGCACAAACTGTGATAATTTTCACTGGGAATTCAAAACCTATGCTACAGTGTTGTTATGAGCACCATGACTTTAACTAGGGAAGTGCTAACAGCAACTTGCATATATAGCATGGTTACTTGGATACCTCTGATGTGTTCTGTTTTAAAGAAGAAAAGGTTGAATTCCAGATTGCATTTTGGCAGTTTGCTTCATGTTCTAGCCATTCAAAAAAAAAGTTTAAATTTGTGTCTATCAGCATGTGAAGTATTAAGAAAAATTGAAAGAAAATGTGGTGGAAGACAAAAATACCTTCTTCTTTTGCATTTTTTCTACACAATAAGTTTTTCACTTTCTGAAAAAGCCCAGATGTATTTCTTTTTCATGAACTACCGCGGAAAACATACACATAAGGAAATCAAAGTGCTCTTTAATGAAGACTAATCAGTATTATAATGCTGCAAATTGTTATAAATATTAAGCATCAGTTTCTGAACAAAGACTAATTAAGAAAAGTGCCCTGGAGTGCCTTTTCTAGCTGAAAATCTGAGTATTTGGAAAACAGGGTGATTTTGAGCCTTATTGTCTTGTTAATGTCTTGTCTGACATTTTTCCAGAAGCACACAGTAGAGGATAATTTAACAGGACATGTATAATCTAAAAAGAAACACACTTTTAATTTGAATTGCCATTATTGATCCAAATATCAGGTCTCCAGTCTGAATACATTTGGCTTCATAAGGGAACTTCTGGTATCTTACATGTGTTTTGGATAATTCAGTAATGAACAAGTGCTAAATGGAGTTTTCTGGAGCTGAAATAGTACTGACAGAGATTTTACATATTGGTTTCAGCAATTGAGTGTATTGAACATTATTCTTGTCACATAGATACGACATAAAATATACAGGTAGATTAGACTAGCAGGATTAATCTGTCCAAATGAAGCTGCCTACAGTATGAATGTCTGAATTTGAGCTAGACCTCGTGGGATCTCTTTATAGTGAATGGAGAGAAAATAAGTACACTAGAGTACAATTCAGTTAATGCTGGACCTAAAATGAGCACATTCAAAACAGGTCAGATGCATTAAAACCAAGAAGGACTAGGAACCAGGACAACTGTGTTAGAGGTAGACACATACTTTATACATCTAACGTAAAATGAGGTTACTGATGTCATACAGGAAGGGCCAAGTCTGACATAATCCAGCCACATGCCTCAACTTCATTGAAGATAATGCCCAGTAGAATTAGCTCCATGGAGAAAAGAAATTACTCAAAACAGCTTGGTCTGAATTCTGGGAGTTATTGATTCCCATACACTTAGGTTTTTTAAGAGAATTCAAAATTAATTTGAATCTAAAGGAAAGTAGTACTAAACAAGAGAGGAAACATAGAGATGGAAAAATATTACTCAGCTTGAGAAAACACCTTGGCAAAATAAAATATGTTATATGTCAAATTAATACTCTCCATTGCTGCTTTCTTCTACAGGTATACAAGAATGTTCCCTGAGTTTCACAGTTTAGTAAACTGTGATTGTACTGATCCCCAAATCACAAAATAGGGAAAATATGGAAAAATATCTTAAGGCATATTGGAATGTTTATGAAAGAAAATAGAAGCCAAATTTCCAGTATGTCTATATAACGGTAAGCCCGATAGGATGTAGGGCCCACTTTTCTCATTTAGAACTAATGAGCAAAGTCTTTTATGTCTGGCTGGACATGGAGAAATTGGGACCAGCAGAAAGAGTTTGCATGTTCAGCAGTCTCACAGAGGATAGATAGCATCCGGTTCTGGGCTAAGTCTGTGAAAAAGATGGATGGAAATGATGCAAATAAATACTGAACTCATTCACTGAAAAGAGCATCTCCATCTCAGACACCAAGGAGGGAAATTACTGTCTTTGATCTTGGCAGTAGCAGTTCAGTCTGCAGTTAGAATGTTCATGAAATACTGAGAACTAAAACAAAGATAAGTGCACATTGGCTCCAGAATGGTATGTTATGTCAGTAAATTAACATGGGAAACTATTGTTCATCTCACATGAGAAATATATGTGTTAGCAGAAGATCTGATGCAAATTTCCGTAGGTAGAAACCCTGCATCACTGTTCTACCTTCCAACATAAAGGCTACTGACTTAAATACTTAGCAGTGTTAAATACTGCGCTTTTTGGCTCAAGCAATTCCTGTAATGTGTCAGACGTTAATGTGTGTATGTGTGTATTTGTACACGTGGTTCTTTCGAGAGAAGGATTTTGCTAAAGAAGCTGTAAAGGGAATTTATGCTGGCAAACCCTCAGGAGGAATAGGGGGAAAAAGTTATATTAACATTAGTTCCATTCCTGTGCTGGGGTTTGTTAGTGTACTTTAGTGAATAAAGACATTGATAAAGTGGTACGTGAAGTCCCTGGATTGAGAGCATAATGTGGTATCACCAGGCACACAAACATATTTGAGATTCAACTTTTCTGACACACTCATTAACGTGGTTCTTGCAAAAATTTCAATATGAGAAACACTGACCTGAGAATACAAACTTTAGTGGCTATTATATCTCCAAGTTAACCACATGCAAGTAGTGAGACTATTTGAAAACACCTGAAAAACATCTGTTTTCAAGGGCCAACACAATTAAGCTCTCTCCTTTTATCAGCAAGCGACTACACTTCTGCTGCATAGCAGTTGCATATAGTTTTTCCTTTACGATCATCAAGAATAGTGTACAATGTGCAGAACATACCATGGGAAATATGAGATGTTCATTCCCCTTCATTGAAGAGATTGGAAAGAGATGGAAATCCATCCTAATTTAGAATCTGCTTTTGTCATCCTCAACATTCTGCACTCCATGTGCTGTAACTCTTGCTTTAAAGCCTGTCAAGTTTGTTCACAGAAACATCATCCCTAGAGCAAGCAAAACAACTAAAGTAACCTGGTCAAAAGACAAGGAAGGAAAAAACCTCAAATACACGATGATGGGGTTCTGCAGAGGGAACTCGGATTCCTTAATCACTCTGTATTGTTTCTCAGGGGAAAGTTTCTCATCTATCCCTTTTTTTCCCCTCTTGTTACCCACAGATAAAGGGTTTAGCCGCCTTGCCTTTACATGCCTGCTCTTTCCATCCTTTCCCACTCAGGCATTTGAAAGCAGTTCTTCTGTAAAACACAAGCAATAAACTCAAAGGAGGGGAAAAACTCCCCAACAAATATAGTTAAACAGGGACATTCCATTTTCCCAAGCATTCCACTGATAGTTTTCCCTCAAATGTCTACTTTTTGTTGTCTGTCCCTTGTTGCTCTCATGGCCTTGTTGAAAGCTTTATAATTTGGAGCCAAAGAGGAGGCCAGCTGACTGCAGGCAGGGCCTCACCTCCATCTGCCTCCTGCAGCCTCAGAGAGATGGATTACTTAATTGCAATTATATTGTGCCAGCATTTGCCTTTGCAAGTGCAGCAACTTTTGGGAAAGCACTTTTAAAATATAAGGGACAAGTACAATTTCAAAATAGAGCAGTTTGAAGCATTCTATTTAATTCAATAAAATGTAATGGCAAATGGTATTTTTAAAAAAGCAACTTCTTAAGATGATATAAAAAAATCAATGAAAATCTATTTCCCTAGCTCAGGTTGCATCATTAGAGAAGCTACATTTTTTGGATTCATGTCTATGGGGCTTTACTGGTTTGATCCCAATTCAGTCTTATACTATTCTTCCCTAAAGAAGAAAAGAAAACTAACATGGGAAAACAACAAAACAACAGCGACAAAAAACCAAACAAGTAAGCAAACAAAAAACCAAAACAACAACAGCCAAACAAACAAAAAAATCCCCAAAACCAAAAGCCAAACAAGCCCAAAAAAACCCAAAACACCAAACCCCACAAAATCTCAGAATATAATGCCTAATTTCACATTTTTGTAAAATATTTGCTTGTCAAGGCAATAAGGTCTAATAATGAGAGACATTAAATTTCAAATGGTGTGTTTTTGACTGGTTGAATTGCCTCTTTTCCTAGTTATTTTGTCAGGTAAGGCAAAAAAATATGTCTGATGCAAGATTTGAAGCTGTAATACCCCTATTAATATGAAGAAAGGTAGCATATATAAGCTGTATCCTACAAACAAAAAAATTTAAAAGTATAAAAGAAGGAAAATACCACTTTTTATTTCACTGCTTCCAACATGTCGCTCAACACATGATATAAAATGAGCTTTCAAACAGAGCAGCCTACCCAGGTCTGTAAATGTGTTTGTTTACATTTTCAGAGTAGTGCAGGGAGCACCAGGCCTGCTGGCAGCAGTGACAGCTCTGCCATGCCAAAGGCCTTGCACCGACACTCGAAGTCCCCCAGCTCTCTCTAGTGGATGGAAAGGAGATTCTGCTTGCCGTGCTTTTGCTGTATATTTGAATGCAATACAAGCACCTTCTCTTTTCACTTTTAGTGTAACCGTACCTTCTATAAATTGATTCATGCAATAGCAAAACTGGCTGTATTATTTTATAATGTTTCTGTTTTACTCCTCTAGCACAAAAACAGTGGGATGGGGTTATAAAGAGAAACAATATTTTATTAGGCAACTGATATTACTGGACAAAAGCACAAGTCACACAAGTTCTTCTCTGGAGTCAAAAAAGAAATTTTATGGTTTGGACCAAACTAGATCTTCACCCAAAAAGTACTGTTTTCCTCCTTTTTCCCCTCTTTTTTCTTCCATTGTGAGTTTGTGGTTATGAATACTTTGTTTACAAAGATACTGCTGTCTTCTCTATACACAGTCTTGCATAAAAATCATAATGACTATGTATCTTTGCTGTTTCTGCGCTGGACTCCTCTTGGACCACCGTGCCCGCCCTCGGTAACTCCTTTAGCCCGGGAGCTCCAGTCCTGGGTGGAACAGTGGCAGCTGTTTGCCGGTAAAAACAGATGGACCACTTGCCTTTTTAATCAGCATTCTTTTATTCCCATCATAGAAGGAAAAAGATCGCGCATAGAACAAACTGCTAGATTGTAACCCGGCAAAATGGCCCAGCTCGTCTCTCGCCTGAGTCTCTTAGGCCTTCGGTCAGGGGAGGGCAAGGCGAGAGACGAGCCAATGGGCAAATGATTGACCAGTGACACCTGGCCAGTCCTGGGTGAACAGGGGAGGGACAAGTACAAAGCAGCACTATGAATGGTCAGCCCACTGGGACGAATTCATCCCAGTGGTCTGCCCACTGCTGCATGACTACAACACTAATATAATAATATTTTTTAATTTTTCTTAAGGCAATTTAATATGGCATTTTTGTCTTAATTTTTATATATTACACTTATTAAGACAAAATGAAATGCAATAGGAGGCAAATATGTTTACACATCTATTAGCTAATAACAGTGTTCCCTCTTGAAACTTAGCTGTATATCCAGCCCAGAGTTCTACCTACCCCTGCAAAACCTTGTGCAGGAGGAAGACCTGCATGGGAGTTGCCAAGCTGGAGCACAGCACAGCCCTTGCTGTAGACTCAATGGATGCCCAAAGGCCTGGCATGAGGTGGGGGAGAAAAACTTTTAAGGGCATCCCCTAAAACTATAACGGAAATGCACCTTTTTCATTAAATTTAAAAAATGGGTTGAAACTAATTGTCAGGTCCTCTCACAAAAGCAAGAGGAATTCAATGAGATTTCATGGAAGGTCCCCTCTATACCTCATTGAGCAAGTATGCTCACTCATATCTTAACAAAATATTTGCCATACAGAAGGATGTGAAAGCTCAATTGCATTTCTTCATTATCATCATAAATTGCGCATGTTTATGTGTATTTAGAGTCTCCCAAATGAACTGATAAGCTGTTTTCCATATGAGCTGTTTTTTAAGGCCTATAGGGAATTTATGCTTGTGCTGAATGTAGCTGCCAACTTGCTTACTCGAGTGAGAAACAAGTCTTTCTCTTCCAAGAACTGTTGTTTAACTCTGAACAACATTTGGCTTTTCCTTTTGATCAGTAAATCCCTCTACAGATGAAACTTTCTTCACTGCTACAGCATTGATCTGCTGAAACATTTTAACTGACTGCCTTTAACTTTTGCACAAAAAGGCTTTCAATCTAGAAAAAGTTTGTTTGAGAGGCCATTAACTTCTTGAGGTATTGTGATTTCAGCAAAGGACCAGTGTTGTAAAAGTCATGGAAGCATAACTGCAATACAAATTACTCAAAACTAAATAGATTGGGACAGCATCAGGAAAGTAAAAGAGAAGTGAAAGGAAATGAAAGATCATTGGCTTAGCTAGATTAGGAAAAGATATATTGTAAGGAGACAATCCTAAATTAAACACACCTTTAGGCAATGTAACATATCCACTTCACCCCAACTGACTAAAATGAACTGGCAAAAATCTGTCTTTCCCCAATATAATTTTGTTTACACTAAGATTTACAAAAAGAAACACAGAAAACTGTACTGCTAAGTGTTGTGACTTTTTTAGTTGATAGAGTAATTTCTTTGGATGAACTGACATAACATTATAAAAATAGACAATTTTTATTTATTGAGAATATATGTCATTACTTGTAATACAGAATATTTCTAACAAAAATACTCCTTCTCCTCCCAAGCTTCATACCCTCACAACCTGCAACTAGTATCACCATAACATAAAAAGATTCTAGCCTTAAATGGACCTAGCCTTAAATCAGTACTTTTTAAACCTTTTTTTTCCCTAGCGTTTTTCAAAGTATAGACACTTTGAAAGGTCTTCTAGTAGAGATAATGATTCCTGTAAAGCAAATTTCACCTTAATGTCCTTAATTAGCTTTTGTAGATCTCTGTTTAGACCAAAGATATTGAGAATCCCATGGAAGCACAAATTTTAATTAAGTTAATTTATTTTGAAACAGTAGACATATGCATCATAGTTTTCATAGCATGTAATTTTACCTACAATCAACCTGAATAATTGCTGAAGATCAGAGAGCAAGCAACTGGCAGAGATGAGAAGAAGCAGTCTTGTTTAGTGCTTAGCTGTACACCACTCAAGTCTTATCATTAATTACCGGTTTTGCCTGAAACTGAAGAGAATGTCAGAAGAAGTTGGTGAGAGCACAGCACTGTCTTGAGAGGAGGGGATGCTCAGAAAAAAAGTATCCTACAATTAAGATATTATTAAGCCGGGGCTGAGAACATTTCTGGAGTTTATTGCTGCAAGACAGTGGCCCACTGAAATGACATCAAATCAAAGGTACTGTGATATTTGTAATAAATACTAATATTTATCTGGTCTATTGATATTGTACAAGCATTCTGATCTTGTTGATTTAGCTTGTTTCCTAAATAAAAAAAAAATATACCCATTTACACAGTTGATATTATGTAAGCAACTTGCTAAATTTAAAAGCTGGACGAAAGTAAGGATATTATCACCATTTTGCAATTCAATTATTTCACAGTCAAAACTCTACAACATAAGGAAGGATTGCACAACTGGACACCTTAGTGTACTTTGATGAAAACTTTCAAAATTCCTAAGACTTTTTTGTCCCTTAGTGAGGTTTTGCAAAAAATCTGAAAATTCTAAGTAGATAACAGTAATTTATTCTGCACAGACTGCCACTTAATTGAATTGTAACTATCATAGTTGCAGCTACACAATGAGAACCCTTTGAAAATGAGGAACAAACCCATCAGATTATTTCTTCTTGATTAGGAAAAAAAGTGTGAAAACCTCTACAAATCCTAAGTCCTTTTGGTGACAACATGAAATAGCTGTGCATAATGCATAGATACTGATTAGGCATTTATTTGATATACTGAGACAATGCTACTTAACAGTTTGCAATGCATCAGCCTCCCAAATGAAGGTTCAAGCTACAATGTGTCCATATAGACTAATTTTAATTGCACATTTGGAAAATACTCACTAGAAAACTCCCAGGGAGGTGAAATGCTTCTGGTCTTCGGATGAAGCATTTTCAACAGTTATTTCTTGGAGTTTTATATGACTATTCATTATACTGCTGAAGGGATATCATTTCATCCTCACCTTTTAAAATTGTATAAATAGCTACATAGATTGTAACCCATATATTCCTGCCTCCAAGCGCTATCTCTATTGCACCTTGACTATTAGGATTTAGCCATTACTAGAGACCGTGGGCTCCATTCTCAAATTGTTTGTGACTTCTCTTCTTGCTTGCCTCCAGACACACAACTGCAAATACAGTAAAAAATAACTGCATTTCTTACAATACTCCCTTATATCTCTTATTATCATTTTGCTTCCAGTTGTAATTCCTGATTTGTAGACTACTGCTGCAGGCAGTCCCACAACACAAGCAATGAGTCATGCAGAGCAGTACAAAGTGCCCAGGCAAACAGGGGAAATCAGTTACACACTCAGGAGTGCTGCAGCCAGTGAGGCAATATGTAGAATTTAGACAGTGGCAATATATCTAGGGCATAGCTGAAATTATAAGTCCTTCCTCTTTCGCCTAGTCATAGCACAGCTGGGGAAGATAGAATTCATGACTGGAGCCCAGGGCATCCCAGGAGGCCAGTAACACCAAATCAGCAAGAACAGCCTGCCAAAGGAAGATCAGGCAAGAGGTCCCTGTCTAAAATATGCTAAATGAAGGGAATGAGCACATGGTGGGGACTGAATCCCTTGTATTGAACAGGAAACAACTCAGCAGTGAGAAAAGGGAAAAAATGAAAGAAACTCTCTTTTTAATGCTCAGTATATACATGTGGAAGCTGATATAATGTATGGGCACACTTCTGAGTTGCAATATATACGGAAAAACTAGCATACCTGATTCCACCGTCTCTCTAAGACAGATGGTTATGCTAGTGAAGGAACAGCTGCCAGTGTGCCTCAGGCACAGATGTGATCTTCAGGGATGTGTCTAAACTGCTAATTGCAAGAGATCTTCTCACCACCGGGACCTAGGCCATACTCTGTGTTGTCGTTTACTGGGATGAATATTGATCATAGACTGGTTTGGGTTGGAATAGACCTTTAAAGGTCATCTAGTCAATGAACAGCCACATCTTCAACTAGATCAGGTTGCTCAGCGCTCTGTCCAATATGACTTTGAATTTTTCTAGGGACGGGGCACCTACAACTTCTCTTGGCAACCTGTTCTGGTGTTGCACCACCCTCATCGTAAAAACCTGCTCCCTTATGTCTAATCCAAATTGACCCATCTTCAGTTTTAAACCATTACCATTACAATGATGCACACTAGCCTCTTCTCGTCCTGCTTCACCTCACTTTGTGTGAGATGGAAACCTGGACATCCACTCCCAGTAAGGATCCAAAACATGTTATACTCTTTCCCCATTCTGGATGATTGGGGAACAAAGACACTTGTCCTGTTAATTCTTGTAAACATAAACATATAAATGAGTCATAATTTATATTTACTTAACTCTTAATGGGAAAAATATAATCTACTCTTCTAGTAAGCACAAAAATCACTCTTCATCACACCTCTGACATCATCACTGTGTCAGTAACACTTTCAAAGACTACAGATGGTATTTGTTCAGTGCTGGTTTTGAAGACCCAGGGCTTCCCCTCAAGGGTGCAACAGCATAAAAGATGAGTCTGTATCATAAAGGGTGAGTATGCCAAAGTCTGTCTTTCCTGAGAGCCATCACTTGCAATGGACTCCTCTGACTGTGTATCTTCAGGTTGCTGTGTGGAAGACAACTAAGTAGACCACACATGAATATCAAATTAAGGGCTGAACAGCTGGGTTAAATTCTGTCATCACCATGGTGTAATTACAAAGAAGCTTTCATGTTGATGGATTTAAACTGATGTAAAATGAAGGTAAATAAAACAAGGGGCAAGACTCCAAATACTAAGGAGTCTTCCCACTTCTTGGGGTAACATTATGTGAAATTAAGACATTAAAGGGAGTATTTTGAAAGAAACGGCTCTGAAGAAAGAGTGCCCTTGCATTTTCACAGTATAAGGTCTGATATGCAAAGAGCTGAGACTGTAGCCTACGATGTCAGGAATCATGTTTAAAATGTTAGATGAGCTAGAATAAATCTTCTTAAAGCTAATAATTCCTTTCATTGTTATTATTTACTCAACAAAATGGTGTATTGACTTTGAAAAAGCACAATGGGTCAGATTTTTTCACTTCTATCTTTAGAAATGTAAAATCTTACAAGCAACAGACAAGAGTTCAAAGAGGTTAAAAGACATCAAGGGCCAGAATGCTGTGATTATTTGGGGTCATTGCACTAATATAAGTAAGATTCCATATATCTCACTGGACGTGAGATTTGTTTTCTGTAAGAATAATCCTTTTTTTTTTTAATCATAGTGTCTGTTCAGACTGGTTTTAGAATTAAATACACGTAGGTGGTGTCTACAGTATAACAGGTGAAACAACTGTGTTTTTTTAAAACAAAACATTTGTGTCAGTCAGAATTAAAAGATATCTCTGTCTGCATGCTGTAGAGAGGAATGGCTATGCAGTACCTCAGCAAAAATCCTGAACAAGGAAGAAATGTCATCAGTTATTATGCACTTAGCTGGCAGAACAGTTCTTAACAGAAGAAATGACACACAAGAGTGATGACAAGAGGATATTTTAAAATCTTTTAATTTTGCATAACCTGTAACAGAACAATTATTTATAATTGTGATAATTAATAGCTCTGATTTTGACTGGTATAAAAGAATATATAAATATTAAAAAGTTCTATTCTTGCATGGGGAAAAAAAAGCATCTTTAAGACACAACAATCCACAGACAGAAGGCTAAGAAAATACATTTTATTTCTCTTCTTTCTGAGACCAGGATCCAGCAAAATAGAAGGAAATTAATGAGAATAAAAATATCCTTGAAGTTCTTTCCTGTCTTAGTAGGTGGAAATTATATATTTATTTTTTTTTAGGCTTAGTACTATGCTGCTTAATTATCCATTTCTTCATGTTCCCATCTCCGCTTGTAACACTGTTGTAGAAAAAAATATTTTTATGGTTCTGTTCCAAACAATCTCGCTTGAATAATTTGGTCTTACTGAAAAAAAGGTAGATAGATATTAGCAGTACTTTAAGCTTTGCAAGTCAGCAAGAAACACTGCAGAGTTAAAACTGAGACTTATTTTTCTTCTGTTACTCAAGAATGTGTAAAATAAAAGCCTCTCCTGTGTTCACAACTTTTGAAAGTATACTTGTAGCCACCAGAAGAACTAAGCTGGATACAAACATGAAGGCCATCAAATATGTGAATCTGCTCCCTCAAACGCTGAAATCTGGTCAGTAAAAATAGCAAATTACCCAACTGTGTTGTCTTTCTATTAGATCTCTCACCTAAGAAACAAATTTCATTACATATTTTGGGAAACGTTTTGTTGCTTCAGGAATTGTATGCTGTATTCGGAAATTTGCTGGATTCACATGGTAGCAGTTTGCACAGAACTGCTGGGATAGTCATCTACTGGATGAGGCAAAATTAAGAGGGTGCCAATATTTGACTGTCACCTTGGATGTGTGCTGTTTGGAGTTTCCTGGTCAAATTTAAATTAGATTAACTAAATATTTCTTGCCCTTTAAATAAGATGTGATGTGACAGAAGCAAGCTTTATGGGCTTTTCTTCCATTTATTTTTCTCTGAATCTATGGACATTTATCATGTGTATGGCTCTGTAAGAAGAATCTGTCCAACCTCATTTTTAAAACAAATTATGTGTGGGGAAACTATACTGTGCTGGATCCAGTGGTCCAAGAGAGGCAGAGCAGACACATCCAATAGGCATATACACACAAAACACACATATACACCTCATACAGAATCCTGGAACAGTCCTGAGAAGGGCCCAGGCAGTGTGTTCCTTCCTCTGAGTCCTTAATTTGTGTTCCCACGTGTCATGGGGTTCTCTGCTCCTCTGGGGTTGTGGAGATAGGCTCGTGGTGAGCTGATGAATCCTGGATAGTCCTAGGAGGACACAGAACAGGGTATTATTTGAATTCCCCTTCATGGATCATTACTTCTCTGTGTTTCTGTGTATACAGAAGACCTTTTGTGACATAACATACAGATGCTGGTGCTCACACAAACAAATTTTGTGTCTAGTCTTTGATCAACTTCAGGAAGTGCCACATTGAGGATGTCTGTAAAGAAAGAAAATGTTAGAAGAATTTGCCTTTGGGATCATCTTTGACAAAGCCAATATTTCAATACCTCTTTCAATGTCACTTCCACGAGGTCATGATTTTATGAAGCAACAGATTTCCAGCTCACACAGTGCACCCAGAGAGACACATCCTCTGCTAATCACAGAAGAACAATGGTTGACCCCTGTCTTTTGCCAAGATTAGTGGTTTCAAATAGCAAGTAAAACACAAGGAAGATACTGTGTGATTAATCAACTGGTTTCAACAAAAGAGATTTTGTTTTGCAAGCTGTCATTTGTGAAGGTGCATAATGCAGTACATAAATGGGGAGTGCATCTCATACAAGCAGTATGAACTGCACAGTTGGTTCTGACAGGATCAATGGAAATATCTGTCCCCCTGCCATCAGAATAACAGGTGGTAGTAACATCCATTTCTGTTCATCAAAGCAGCAAGGTGGGTCATGCAGACTTTTCAACCATGTATTTTCCTCTGAGCAAGTAACCCAGATCCACAAACGCCATCCACTGATACCCTGTGGCATCTCAAGAATTAATGAAAATTATACAAGATGACATTGGCATTTCCTTTGTCATTCCACACTTCTGAAATCATCACTGAGCATTTGGTTTTAATGGTACAACAAGCAAAATGACAGCTCAGAGATGGTGCTGGCATCCAAAATTCTTGCCATGACAAAGGCTACCCATGGGGTCCCAGAAATGGCCTGTAGAGTTTCTAGATCTTAGAAATATATTAATCCCTGTTATTCCTTCATAAGAAAGTAATAAACAATGTATAGATCAGTTGACACTGAAAGTGACTTTGGCTGAGCCCTGATCCAAATGAAAGGTTACATTGTCATTTCTGGAGTCAAGCACAGAGACAAGGTGATGACAGCAGCATTTTAACTGCAACACTCATAGGACAAAGTAAGGATCTTTAGGCTTCTCAGATCGAGCAGTACTCAGGTGAAGCACAGCCGAGCAGATGGAAAACTGCTATCTGCTGTGTGCCATTGTAGTACCAGTCCTTTTTGGCTGTTTGATGAGTTAGGAGAGATCACACATCAGTCCTATAGCATGCAGTGACTCTTCTGGAGTTGAGAGTGCTTAGAGCCAGACCTTTTTTAAAATGTTGGATTAATTCATCACTTAAGTCTAGGATACCTCCAGAGAAGTCAATAACTGAGTGACCGCTGGTCTCTATGTGGCTTCTTTAACTAATATTTGCTATCTCAGTATATCATTTGACACCGTTGGTCATATATACTTCAAGGTCAAAAAGATGCTCTGAGTGGGGAAGCTCCATCAACATATTAACTCTGGTAGGCTAGTAGTTTACAAAACAGCTTTGTAAGCTATCTCCAAAATAACTTCCACTTGGAAACTGCCTCTAGAGGCATCCGTCACAACCACTTCACTGTTGATGGGTTATGTGTCAAGTATTTAGTTGGATGAAAGATGAAGCCTTTTGCCTGAAGCAGCCATATGATCTCTCTTTGTTTTCTTTTGCTTTTCCACAATCAGCATCAGCTTTTCTTTCTCTTTTTTCTGGTTTTATTGATGCCTGTATGTCTGCATGAATGTTCCCTTTCCCCTTCCAACCCTCAGCACACCAAATTTAGAGTGTAAACAGTTCTGTATGCATCTATCCTTAAGAGCAATGCCTTAAGTTTTCAGTGAAAATATTAGGAAAAGAAAATGTAGTCATCTGAAACTATACATCAAAACAAAGCTAAAATAAGCTTTAAACTGATGTTTTGCAGTGTTTCCTGTGAATGTGTTTTTTTTCCCAGTGTCTAGTGAAGACTTCACAGAATGGCAAAGTATCCCCAAAAGAGAACTGAAAGTTACTTTGAACTATTTACTTAATAAATGCATATACTTTTAAGGCAACCTACAGAATGCCAGGATAAGTTCATCCTCACTGTCGAGCAAGGTCAGCAGGTCAGCAGTGGTGGAGTAATGTGCAGAATACTTGTACTAAAGCGACCATCTCACTGACCTTTGACGTTTAAAATTCTTTTGTTATTATGTCCCTGTGTGTTGCAAAGCTACCACATTTCTAAGCAGAATTGTGAGCATCCCAAAGGAAGCACAAATTTGAATCAGTAATAGGTGACCACGTTCTGTGCACATCCTCAAAATCAAACTGGTTTACCATTTTCCTTAAGTCTACCTCTTGATGACAGATACCCCCAAATCACTACAGCAGTAATAATAATAGCCCAAATAAAGCAAGGTGCTTGCTGGGCCTTGCTATAACTTAGTGATTTATTGTATATTACATGGGAGCTTAAAGGTGAACCTTATTGTGAATCTCCATGATTTAGCACACATTACAGAGATGCTTAGCATGTATTTCTGTTGTAAATTTATATTGATTTGCTGTGCAATATACAGAACCTTATGGTGTAGCCTCATTGTGATGTTCTTCTTGCTCACTTCCAGTATCATGCAGCTGTGACTGCAGCTCCGGTGTGAAATGCTCTGATTTACAGAGGGCACAGACAATTTCACTGTGCAACTCCCCTGTGACCCTCTAATGACGTGCTCACTGAGTCCTGCTGGAGGATAGGCTGGACTTTAACAACCCACTGATGTTACCATACAGCAAAATATCTGCAGTCAATGAAACATTTAAATATAAAAAACAGCTTTCAGAACATAGAATCTGGATTAAAGTACATTTGTTTCCAATCCAGACATTAATGTGTCATAAAACATCTTTTGTTCATCTTTTCCACAAAAATCCTTGTATCACCAGCACTACACATCAATTACTTCCCTCTTCAAAAACTCCAAGATTTTTAGTTTATGCACTGTCTTTCACCTAGGTTTGTCTTAGGCCAGGGGCACAAGAGTTCAAGTAACAGTTTGTGATGGGTTGACTGTGGTCAGCAGCTAAGCATGCCCACAGCCTCTCACTCACCCACCTTTCCATCAGGATGGTGGAGAAAATTGGAAGAGCAAGTATAAGAAGAGCTTGTGAGTAAAGACAATTTAACATGTGAAGGAACAAGGAGAAAAAAAACCCCAAGTGATGTAAAGACAAGCACTCACCACCTCGCAGAAGCAGATCAGTGTGCAGCCAGTCTACAAGCAATGGATACTTTGAAAAGACTCCTTCTGGATTTATTGCTGAGCACGTTATATTGTATATTATATCACTTTTGTCAATTTGGGCCAGCTGTTGCAGCTCTGTCCCCTCCCAATTTTTTATCCACCCCAGCCTACTTGCTGGTGATGCAGCGTGAGAAACAGAGAAAACCTTGATGCTGTGTAAACCCTGATCAGCAGTAGCTAAACACTGATGTGCTACCAACACCGTTTTACTCACAAATCCAAAACACAGCACCGTATGGTCTCCTGTGAAGGAAATCAACTCCATCCTAACCAGACCTGGCATACTGTTGACAAATATCTAAGAAAGCAAATTTCAGTAAAATTGTCCTCAGCCTTAATTTTGAGAATTAAACAATACAGTTTATTAAAAAAATGTAATATTTTATTTGCCCTTTGGCAATTTCTATCTGCTGCAATAAGCAGATAGAAGCACATGAGACTTAGGATCCTAATTGAGGTGTGCCACTTAAAGTGCCTAAAATTCACTGGGGTGAGTTTGAGCCCAATAGCTTTGAATTCAATTTAATATTTTACAGAAGGTCCGTGTAGGGTGTGTATGGAAGAGGCACAAAAAAGTCTAGTATTAGCTGCACTTCTGTAAGTGGTGATAGCAAAACAAAACCAAAGAAAAAGAGTAAAAAACTAAGGACATAACATTTACCAGGATAGAACATCATAGCCAGTGTGAGATGGTAGAAGGCTCTATTTGTGGATGTTGTTATGATGAGAGCTTAGTGTCAGCAAAGTAATCAAAAAGCACTCTGAAACTACAGATTAAATTGAACAATTGTTATTGGATACCTTCAATCAAAAAAAAATTGTTCTGTAGTTGTAAACTCATCCAAGTGATTTCTCACCTTCAGCCAGTCATCCTCATCCAGGAACTGGTCTTTTTTTCTCAGGTGATGAATTAGAGCTTGCACAGAGCACTCTCACCTGCTCAGTCCTCTTCACATCTTTCTCCCGTTGCTCAAGACTAACACGTTTAGTGGAGTTGCTTGCAAATAGTTCCTCTCCTCTTTACTTCCTTTACTGCCATAGCCTGGGACAGCATCTGTATGTATTCCACAGATGGTGTATTCAAATCTGTTAAAACAGCAGAGTTTCAGAGCAGCTAAATTAATGCTCTGCAACAACCTTGCAGCACCAATTTTTGTTTCAAGCATTTGAAGAATTTTGAACGTAATTGAGCTCTTTAGTGAAAAAAAACCAAACTAAACCAAAAAAACCATGAAGGTGTTGCAAAGAACACGTTGGAGGAAAAGTACTGCTAAGACTTGAATATTACAATTTTGTGAAGAAATTCAATATTGAAAAATGTGAGTTGTGGTAGCAGACTTGCAGAGCAAAGCCATATAGATATATGTAGTCAGAACCACTGACAAAATGGCTATCCCATGTGCTGACAGATATTTAGAATGTGTATCTAAATTTCAATAATTCGTATTCTGGGTAAAGTCATATTTCTGCTCAGAAATAGAAAGGTGGTTGGAATAGGTATATCTAGGGTGTGTTTATTCACTATGCATTTATGATTTTCCTCCAGCAGACGGGAAAAAAATGACACAACGCTATAGTCAAAATGGAAGTCCCTATAAGCAAGCTGAGTTCCCAAAGTATTTGAGTAAGATAGAAACATGAAAGAAAATCCAGTACCAGCCTACATTAAATTACAAAAACGGAATACTGCCATTAAATGATTTGTACTTTTGTTGCAATGTTATTAAAGATGATACACACATATACACACACACACATGAATATAGATACAAGCCTTTTACTAAATTAAGATTTAAATGTTGTTGTCAAAAAAGGAAAATGTATTTTGGATCTGTGGTCCTTTACTGAAAAGGCCATGCAAATTCAACAGATAATTAAGCTTAGCTAAATAAATGCAAAAATATGCATTAGCTTTCAGCTGTCACACTATCTTTTTTAATAAATATTGTAAGTACATATATAAAATATATGGGTACATTTTAATGGAGTATTTTTCAGCACAGCATGATAGCTTGAGATCCCAGAGGAACATTGCACAGTGCAGTGCTGCCCTCTGGCTGGAGCCTGAAAGAATAAAATTTGAATATTCTCATGTACGTCGTATCATCCTCTTGACATGCTGGAGAAATGTTAGCTAATAAATTCAATTCTCTTTTCATATCTCATGAAACCTGAAGCCTCGTTAGAAAGATGGCATTTCCAGATTGAAAATAAGTTACTTTATGGAGAGTTCTGTATTATTTTTCTGATTCTACATCACAAAATCGATCAAGTTATGTTATGCACAAGGGGTATGAAGTACCTTCATTGTTCGTTGCATACATTCAGCATAAAATTTATCTGAGCCATGACAGTGTAGTGTTTCAATACAGTTTCACTGTGTCCCTAGTGTTCCATTACATGATGTGTCTAACTGTAGCTGTACACCAGTTTTTTTGACTGCTTTGCTAGTCTGTGTTTTCTGGTCTGTTTTCTTCCTGCATACACTCATTATGGATAGGTTTCTCCCATTAAAAATAATGTGATTTAGCTAATTTTTTATCTCCTAAAATAGATAAAGTATTTTCCCTTCCTATAAACTCAGTTATGAGCACAGTCTAGCAATCTGTTCAACGATCACACAGCAACATGGGACCCAGCAAACAAGGAAAATGAGCCATCCTATTACACCTGTAAACATTATGAAGGCACCATGCATCAGGTTATACTATCTTGGTATATCACAAATTACACTTTGGAGTCCCTTTTCAGAACACTGCCACTTTCCACAGATATCCACCTGGTTCCAGTTTCATTCTCTTTCACACTGTGACGTATTCCAGACTGTCTAATCTAAGATAAAAACCTGCTGTTATGTTCTAACTACAACGGACAGGAAGAAAAGATAATATTCTGCTCTTTAGCTACATCTTTTACATGCCTGAAAACCACTAGTAAAATCTATACTGTCTCCCCTTTCTGAGATACACAATATAATTCAGATATTCCTAGTAAATTGGTCCTATCTAGATGAGTTCATTGGCTTCAGTCCCCAAGATTTTCTCCAATAACTCTGCACATGTTAAGCATGTCACCTTATTATCAAATCCTGAGAAGAACTAATTTAATTGAGCAAAATGATCAGTTTTTTCTTGCAAGCTATACCCTTGTTAATATTTCCTGATCTGCCTCTTCCATGAAATTGTTCAGCTGGTGAAATGGAAACAACCCAAACTCCTCTCTGAACAAGTGCAAATTGAGGTGCTTCACATCCTTGTCTCAGTGTAGTATCCTGCATTTACTCTTGTTCAAGTATATGTTTTTTCCAGAATGTTGTTGTTAACACCATTTTTTCTTTTTATCTTGTTTCCTGACATAAGTAACAAAACCAAAACCCACAACAACCAAAATCAAACAAAGTTCAGTGTTTTCAAAGACAGTATAGTTGTTTCGTTAGCTGTGATTGGAGAAAACAATGAACACTGGACTGCAGGACAGATCCCTGTTGAATCCTATTCTATATATTCTTCAGTTTTGATAGGTATGTATTTTACAACTATCCATTTCTCTTTTTAGATTTTTTTGTAAAATTTACTTCATTTCTCATTCCACTGAAATCTAGTACTAAATTCACTATCATGTTTGCTACTAGTTTCAGCTAAATTGTTGTTTTTATTAATAAACTACTTGTGAAAAATATCACTTAACTTTCTCTCTCTCAGGGATACACTTTCTGTGGAAAAATTTCCACTTCGCATTATAAGCAAGACTACAGGCGTGCTTTTCAGTGAAAAGATTGGTTGATGCATCGTAATGATGCAAATACTAAATAGGCAATACAAGTCATGTGATATGGAATATCCCTTCATAAGAGCTGATATACCCTAGATGTTAATTATAATAAGGGCTTCTATCTTTTCTAGAAAAAAAAGGTTATTTCACTACTTCTCATGATGTTTATTTAATGATTACTAATGGTATTGATCAAAAAGTCTTGGGTAGCCTAGGAACTGTTTATTTATCTGCATATATGGAATCACAAACTTCCATAATGCCTTTAACATGCTGGCATTGTAAAAGCTACCTTCCAGAATGTTAAACAGCTTACAAGTTTATGAAAGTCCTCCTTATAATTCTTCTGTGTTATAGAACCAAATCTGGCACAGGAAAATGTAGAAAAAGCAGTCATGATGTAGCTCAATGTTAAAAATACTACCACTTTGTCAACAAAAATATAAATATACAGTCTGCTTAAAGCTGAAAAGATTAAAAGATGCTTTAATAATATCGGGAATTTCTTATTTCTTTTCTTTGCAACCTCTGACTCTAGTATACAACCAGTAAGTCAGCTTCATAGGGCACCCCACTTAAAAGCCTCTGTGCAAAAGTACATAACATGGAAAATAAATGAGAGACGTTAGGGATGTGCACATACCTGCAGGGCTGTGATATTGGCACCACCGAGACATGGTAGGATGGCTTCTGTGGCTCTTTTAACAGAAATACCATGATTGGCATGGACTGAATTACATAAAAGAATATTTGTGTACAAAAGCACAACAGGAAGGATTGGGGGATGATTGCTGATGGGAAACTCAACATAACCCCACGTTTGCACTCCAAAAAGCCAACCAGCTGCATCGAAAGCTGTGTGGCCAGTAGGCCAGGAAAGGTGATTCTCTCCCACACGTCTGCTTTCATGAGACCCCACTTGGCGTGCTCTGGGGCCCCAACATAAGCTGGGCTGTTAGAGCAAGTCCAGAAGAGGCTGTAAAGATGAGTAGAGGACTGGAGCACCTCTCCTGTGAAGACAGGATGAGAGGATTGGGGCTTTTCAGTCTGGAGAAGAGAAGGCTCCAGGGAGACCTGATAGCAGCCTTCCACTATCTAAAAGAGGCTTACAAGAAGGATAGGTTAGAGTAGATATTATGAAGAAATTCTTTACTGTGAGGGTGGTGCAGCACTGGGACAGGTTGCCCGGAAATATTGTGGAGACCCTACCCTGGAAGTGTTCAAGCCCAGGTTGAATGGAGTTCCAAGAAAACCCGTTCTAGTGGAAAGTGTCCCTGTCCTTGTCAAGGGGTTTGAAACTAGATGATTATTAAGATCCCTTTTAACTCAAACCATTCTATGGTTCTATGATTTTATAATCTGGGAAAATCATCAGGAGCTTATGCAAAATTAGAGACGCCTTCTCTTTTTATTTTATAACACTGTACATATTTATATTGTCTAACTAGCAATGATCTAGACATTGACTGCAGACTTGTAGAATAGTGAAGAGTATTTTCAGGCAACACTTGAAGATGAAGTGTTAGTGATACAACCATCAATAATAATTAATTTCAGTTGAGCAGAGCGAAGTAGTTATCTTTTTCTTGTTGTCTTTCTAAGGAATATGAATGAAAAGTTAGTTGGGGATACATGCAACTTTAAAATTCATAACTGCTCATTTTGAAATAAATGATTTTATGATTTCCCACAGAGTTGAAGTTACTTTATTCTCATTATACAGAATATATTTAGGAAAAAGTGTTGAACAAGATATTGACCAAAATTTGGGACACACTAGCTTCAGGCTCCATCTGTGAACTTTCTAGTTTAAAAAAAAAACAACAAAAAACCCCATTCGTTTGCCAGAAACATGAAATGTTTCCATTTAATCATATAGTCACTGTCTTTTCAGAGTCTATGCCATTGAGGACTACTTAGAAAACATTTGTAGATTTATTTTATTGATTTACCTGTCTTGCTATAACTTTGTAACTTGTAGAACATAATTTCTAGACAGCTGGAGTTTCTTTGTTTATAAATAATGTCTTTCTATTAATCTAATCAGGCAGTTCGACAAGAGGTTTAGATCTGATGTTATTTTGTCAATGTTGTGATAAGAAAACAATATGGATAATATATGTAGCATATATAATAAACTTCATGTTTATTAAGTTCAATTCTAGAAGTCCATTATATATTATCTTTTTAAAAGTGAACATATGCAGTGGCAGTTAATTACAAATACAAGACAAATGAAAAAATGTCTTATAAACCCACACCAACAAATAGCTACCAATATGTGACTGCTGGGACTAAATATTAAGTATGGTAAGTTACCTGTCTGAGCAAGGAAATAATTTTTACATGTGTCTTCTTGCCAAGAGTTTGTGAAAATTATAAGTAGTCAGAAAAAGATGAGAGAAAACAGATTTCCAGAGCCCCTGAAGAAGTGTTAGGGCAGCACAAGAGAAGAATTTTTTTCAGAGTGGGAAGTTCTGCTTAAATGCAATGCTGGTCAATGCAAATTAGCCTGTAGCAAAGAAAAATAGTCCCATATATGTCCCAAAATTGGACATTCAAAAATGTATCATGTGAGTAAGAGACAGAACCAAGTCCACCCATCAACCACAGACTGATACAAGGGAATTCATCATGTTTCTTTAGATTATTTATTTCTTCTTGCTACCTGAGTACAAAAGGAGTTCTTTGGAATCACACAAAAAGCTTTAGCATACCAGGTGCTACATTTCAAGTACAATACTCTGTAGGGGAATAATGGAAGATCCATCAGTAGGCAAGTACCGCATTTCTGTTGAGACCTTCCTAATTCTGTAAGTTGACAGAGGCATTGTCTAAATCTTGTTTTTACTCCACTGGTGACCAAACTCTTTCACTCACAAATTCCTACACATAGATCAAAATATTGTGACAAGATAAAGAACACCAGAAATCACTGTTAATGTGGAGGTGGTGTATGAAACAAGGGTTATCTTTAATAATAAAGGATGACAGCAACAAAACCAAAGAGCAAATCTAAATCCCACCTCCTGCCATTCCTAAAAAATTATTTTTCTTTACACCAGCTGCCATTTCTAATTTTATGATTGGGTCTTCTGTCCCTCTGTTTTAACCATGATTTTTCAGTCTCTGAATTTGCATCATCACTCTTTCTTTCTGGCTTTAACCTACTCTTTCTGCTCCTCTCCTCTAAGTCATCTTCTACATGTTTGATAAAATCAAGTTTCCTAATAAAGTACAGTTTAAGCTCTACATTCTCTAGCTTTTTTGCCCTATTTTTCCTCATTTGCCATTTATCTCTGAATTAACCCATTAACTATCAAAACAGACATTAAACCAGCTCATTTTTTATTGCACAGTGGCCTGACACTGCTGCCTTTCTGTGAATTATTTCCGCTTCAAGTCACCATTTGATTTCTTTTAGTATCTTTATTAACTATAATTCTTGAAAACTCCATTCAGCAGCAGAATTCATGATGTATAGGTTATTATATAATGCCTCCTGTCTATTTAATTTATGTCCATTAAGATACTGATTCCTGCCTCTCAGGTTCTACAACCTCAGTCCTTTTCCTCTCTCTTTACAATGTTCATTGTTCTAGCTTATGTTCTAAATCAAACTCAGATTCTTCTGGTTTAGCAACCCATCAGTTGCTGAATAGGCAGGGACAAATCCCACAACCAAGCTGAACAATAAATTCCCTGCCTTCCTCAGTTCTAAACCCCACCCCTCATCACTGCCCCCATTACTCGGGGACTTTTCTGCATGTTACACAGTCCCATCTTCTCCATTTCATCTTCTCTTTTCTTCTTTTTACCAGCAGGTCTGCCCAAAAAAGCTTCACCTGTTTTTTAAAATCCTGTTAATATTATTTCATGAATATATCAGCTTTGCACTGTCATGAATGTACATGGACAATAAACTGTAATTACCGTGTACTATACAAAGAAGGGGGGGGGGGGGGGGG
>VZTJ01003038.1:1034867-1120328 GCA_013397795.1 Orthonyx spaldingii
GGGGGGGGGGAAATCCCAAAGCTTTAAAACATTTTTAAATAGATGTACCAATTTCAAGATTCTTAGCCATTCACTGTATGCATTTACACTGCACCACTACAGAAGAGTGCTCCTTCTAAATAAAATATCCCAGGCATTTATTCCTTTCACTATCCATTTCTTCAGTTTCTAACTCATAATGTTTCATGGCAACAAAGTATCGGATAAAAGTTTCACCTAATGCTTCCTTAATGCATGAATCTTTCTCAAGTGCAACCAGAGCATCCTCGAGTTTCAGAGGGATTGACGAAGGTTTCAGATCACCAGTTTGATTTTCTTCTTCAAGCATATCATCAAACCTAAGTCCTCTCTTTACGCCATCTAGACCTGCAGCAATAGTAGCAGCAAGGACCAGATATGGGTTTGCTGCAGCAGAACTTAATTTATTCTCTATGTAAGTGCCTTTTCCACCATGACATTTGACATTAAAGGCACAGCTGTTATCATTATATGCCCATTTTGCATTTACAGTCTCTTTTGATTCCTTACTGTATTTAGAATAAGGCTTACGGCAACTGGTGGTAGGAGCCATCAAGCAGCTGATAGCTGCTGTGTGTGCCAAGAGACCTGATAACCAATTTTCTCCAAGCTCTGAGAGCTCCTCAACTCCATAACCAGCAGAAAACAAATTCTTCTGACCATTCACATCCCACAGGCTGTGTGACAGAGCCCCCGAATTGTAGAATCCTGATTCTGAGAAAAAGCTAGCCACGTAGTTATACTTCTTAGCCACCTCTTTAATGCCTGTTCTAAACGTGAAGGCACTCTCAGCAGCATCTAGGCCAAACGCTGGATGAAAAGCGATCTCCATTTGCCCAGGCCCAGTGGAAGAAGAAAATGTTTCAATGTTGGCACCAGCATAATACATTCCTTCAATGAGTTCCTGAATGAAAGTCTGGTCATGGTTATTTAGTATCGTGGCTGCAGGAAAGGATATTGTCTTTGAATTTACAACCTCTGTAATGCCATAAATACAAAATTCATAAGTGAATGCAGAGTGCAGAGAAAGGCCATTGTCCTGAAGCTGGCTCAGCTGTTTCTTGGCAATGTGCCTTGGGGAGGTCATTAGTGGGGTGCCCAGCACGGTAAAGGAATCACATATCACTCTTGCAGTCTGCTCAGTCCAGGGTAGTATTCGAAATGTTGATAAATCAGGGTTGAGAATGATGTCACAATTAAAATTGGTTGCATTTATGTAATCTAATTCATTATCTTTAGGATTCAGCGTCAGTTCAAGGTAACTTCTGGGCATGGCAACACCATGAATTGCTTTCTCCTAAACACAGAGCAGAATGACATATTACCAAAACAGAAAAGAGCTCAGTGGTATTTTTATGCATAAAAAATATGTAAAATTCAGATTCTCAGGTAGAACAACAATATTTTCTTAAAAGAACATTAAAATGCAGTGATCACTGACATGAAGGGTAAGAGCCAGTTACTGTGTCATTATAAAGCAGAACAACTTTCTGCAAGATTGGTATGAAAAATATGACATCAATTATCCCAATTATAATTTTTGAAATTTCCATAAAGAAGTAAAAAAGTGTTCAACACTTTTCTGGCATGGTCTTTATACAATTATGGCTATCAACAGTTCGATGCAAACTTTGCAAGTCAAACTTTTATCTATAGTTAGTCTATTTAGCTTCCATACCTTCTGTCCATTTTGTTTTTGTAGACTCAAGACTCATGTCAATACCATTCAGGATGTAACTTCTCATTAAATGCCATAACATGCACCTCACTGTTTTTCAGATGCAATGTTTAACAGAAAAAATCTTACTTTCTGGACTTAATAAGTTGCTTAAGCAGAGAAGTGCTTCCAAGTGAGAAAACCTCATAATTATACTTTCTTTTCCATTTGAACAGAAAGCTTCAGCTGATGCAAATGAAATACAGATAAGACCCCAAGGAAGGATCATCTACCTTCAACCAAGCACCTTTAGAACTTGCATTATGATCAAATATTTTTCTGATGAAAGCTGCAATTAGGCCAAGTTCTATCAAGTGAAATTTGGCTCATGTTTACATCTTACCTTTATTCTTCTAAGGGAAAAGAGTGCCATTTGTGTAAGCAGAGGAGACAGAACAAACCTAGAAAGGGGCAATCTCAGAGCTGAAAAAACCCAATTTTGCATATCCATATGGCAAACTGCATATGGTGCATATGAATGAATGAATGAATGAATGAATGAATGAATGAATGAATGAATGAATGAATGAATGAATGAATGAATGAATGAATGAAGTCTGTCTTCTCTTAGGTAGGTGTTAGTCAAGGGTGTCAATATGCATGACACTCATAACCAAAATTGCACACTCTGGTGAACTCTGCTCCAAGATGTCTAAGCTGTCCATTTGGCACTGAAAAAAGTGTCAAAGGTGATTACCCCCTTTTGGTACCTCTCCCTCCTCTAACCCTGCTACCTAATTTATCCTGCTTCCTAATTTGGTTTTTATTTCCTGAATCATTACTGTGGCAAATATTGCTATTAAGTTATCGTTTAACTCAGTGATATTTTCCTATGTTATAGATAACTATAAAATGCCTCAAAACTAAAATGATTTTATTTTCAGTCATTTTATTTCTTTTAGTGTTTACTCCTTTCTTTTTTGCAATTTAATGATGTTCAGCAAACTAAAATTTTTATAATGTATTGAATCTGAAAAGATATTTCTGAGAGAAGAGATTATTAGGACTTCAAAGAACTGAAATTATTAGCCTTATCTAATTAGATTACTATTTGGAGGAAAACAGGAATAAATTATTGCAATGATGAAAGAAATCTAGATCCTTGGGGAACATGAGCAAGGGGAGGGAACATATAATTTGTTGTAAGTTGGAGTTGCTGCCTGCACTATGGAAAAAATATAATTTAAGGATGGGGACATGAAAACACATAAAAGGTACAACTAGAAACCAAAAAACTTACATGAAAAAATCGAGAAGGAACGTTCTTTGATCTTGACACACCATGGAGGTCTATAGATTCAAATCTGATAAACTGCACGTTGTCCCTGGCCATCTGCTGCTTAATAAATTCAATATGAGAGAACAGATGAAGGAGAGTTGAACTTCCGAGGCCGTTTACATCAGGGTCTCTGTCGGATGCTAGAAGTGAAGGGGAATGTTCATGTCAAACAAAACAATGAATGCTGGAATAAGGCTGTTCTCCTAAAAAATGCAGTAGTGGGAAATTGTGGCATGGAGTGTAAAAACAAAAATGAGAAAAAGATATGGATCATGAAAGAGTTTTGTAAATAAATGCACATATTTTTCCCTGACATCCTGTCTAAAATCCCTTATTTTTGGAATGATCTGTAATTTAAACTTTTTTCAAGTTAAGAAGAGAACACATGGTAAAACCAGGAATTTATGAGGTTTGTTGAGTGTTTGTAGGAGCAAAAGTAGTAACTGGATACCTATTTCTCACTGAAAACTGACAGAATACCGGTGCTGTTTCTTCAATGACTTTGTAAAGTGCATTGATACAGAAGCAAAATAAAAAGGGTGCTTGTCTTCTACTAAACCTTTCTCGAGGCCTCTTAAGGAGGATTGTGATCTCCTCCAGTACAAGCAGTGACTTTTAAGGGAAGTTTATGCATTTATGCATTTATTCATTTGCTGTTATGGAGTTATCTTCTCAACTGTATTGCAGAAGCTGTAGGCTCTATAAAATTCTTGACCTGACGGCAATAACACCCAAGTATAACTTCTATAATGGAACAGAGAGATGGGCACAGTAACTTCCTTTCACCAACCTCTTGGTCTCCCAGCCTGCTTTTCTTTGCAGTATCTATGTACTGTTATTACTCAAGTTAAACTACATAGGGTATTAACTTCCACTTAGTACAATAAACTAAATAGACCAAGTGTAAAATGTTATATTAACATGCAGAAAATTGTGGAAAATATATTTCTTTTCACATTTCTCGGATAAAAGTCCTCCATTCTTCCTGAGGATGTGATCAGATTAATTTTTGCAGATATTTCAAATCCATGGTAGAAGATCACCAACAGCAACCATTCACCACCATCCTTCAAGTGGAAGTTTAAAGCTTCATGTTGAGACACTCTTAAGACTGGTGGGAGCAATCCTAATCTCTCCAGTAGCAAATTACCCAAACTACAGCAGATCTCCACTAGCAGTAGCCAACAGGCACAAACATGTCTTTTTGACCTCTCCTTTGGAACACGTAGGACTGCCAGTTGCAAGGCTGTAAGAAGGCTCACCAGCTGGCCCAGCACAAGGCTGTCAGATTATTCCTTGAGAAGGCCAGAAATTCATCTGTAGTCATAGACTTCTGAGAACGTTTGAGTATTACTGGAGCATCCTCCAGTTTCAGAAGGCAAGAGGATACTTTACATCAGTCAAGCAAGAAAAAGTTAAGTACTAGCAGTGCTCTCTGAGGAATGGCAGCTGAAAGCACAGAACAAAATTTAAGTAAATAGGAGAACAGAATAAAAATTGAATAGCAAGGAAATAATTTTGTCACATCCACTTCTCCTCTTGACATCTTTCCCTTTGGTCTGTTTTAGCTCTAAGTTGCCTACAGAAATAACTTTTTTTCCAATGTTATTTATAAACACTAGAGCAATATGTCTTTAAAAGATGAATATTAAATAAGGAAGCCCTGTTTAAATGTTTTGTGTAACACTCACTCTGCTACGTTGCTGCCAAAACACAATAGCGAGCAGGGAGGACCGGCCTTGTCTTGCCTATGCCACCAAGTAAGTTATTTGAATACTTCTTCAGTCAACCTGTAATGTTGTTTTACAACATACATGTTTACTGGCATTTATCAGATTTGACCTCTTTATAAACACAATCATTATTTAGAAGTTTATTAACTGGTATAAACTGTGGCTGTTCAATAGATTAACAGAACTTTAAAAGATTCTGAAAATCTTCCTAAAGTTTATATCTTTATAAAAAAGAGAAGTTTTTTCAACTCCAGGGACTGAAATCTGAGACTTTCACCTTTAAAGCACTGCTCATTCCCTCATTCTACATGTTTAATTTCCACTGTAAAGATGGTAAACATTTTCTGTCAACCACCTGTCACACTGAAATTTTTATGTCTTTGTATTATTCAAAGTAAAACTTGGCTGACAACACTTGACATCAGTCAACTTTTGATGCAAATTCTGCAAGTATTTTTTAAAATGTCCTGAAATGCTGTCTGTTAAATTTCCATCTACTGAACAAACATTTTTCAGGTAAAAACATATAACTCATGAAAAAACAGCAACTTTAATTCTGATCCAATTAATTATTTAAAGCAGTATTCCTAAGAGACTTAGATTATATAAACCAGTATCTAAGAAAAACATGAATGTTATGTGCATTCATATTAGTGATGCATGAATTAATTTTAAAAGCAAGGCTACAAATATACTTAATTTAAACAACTTCCAATGGCAGATAATTTTGCAAATTTCATATATATGTGTTGTCCTTGAGCTAAAGTTATTTGAATAGATACATAATTACATTATGTGAACAAAGATTAACAAAATTCATAAACAGAAAATGTTTCTAAAGAACATTAAGAAAGCAAAAATTAATAACTAAAGAAGCAATTTTGTCTTCTCCAATTGGACTTTTTATGATCAAAGATATATCTTTTTTAATTATGAGACTAAATTGTATATATTGGTCTAGTATCAGTCTAAAATTAATCTATATACCAGTGCAGACACCCTGCTAGTCAAAATACACTTACTAATTTGCAAAGCCTTTTTCCAAAATCTTTTAGAATCAGCAGAAACAGTCATGCAGTCTTCACATACTTTTTAGAGTTTATCTTTTATATCATTTGCAGATTAGCTTTCTCATTGAAATAATGTTTCTGTGAATTATAAGATAGATAAAAATGTCACCATGACTTAATATCTCTGATTGATTTTGAAAATATGAGACGGGACTTTTTCCTTAAATAATAATTAGTGAATAACTACTGACTACTCACTTTTCTACAGCACAGGATCCAAATTATATTTTCTTGGTAGCCACTAAATAAATCACTGTTAAACTACATCCATGATGCCAATAATTATTAAAGTTTGGAAAGGTTTAGTAGGGAACTGAGTACTCTGCCTTTACTTTTATATAGTCATTATCCAGAGCATTAGTTACATAGGTAAAGTAGGTAATAAATATTTGGCAGACCTAGCTGATTTAAAACCACAGTCTAAAACGTTTGCATTCTTCTGATGGAGGATTCTGTTCATGAGTACAACTTTTGCTCTAGGTTTCTGGGCCTCTAGGAATAAGGACATCTCCCTGTTCATTTCAGAAAATCTCCTTAAAGAAACATGTAAATTCAACAAGATGCTCAGATTTTTGTTCAGATTTTCATTTTAAAAATCAAATAAAAATGCAGACTGCCCATCTTTCTTTAAGGAGATCATTAAATATCTATATCAGTTTGGCAGGACACAGAAAAGAACTTAATATTTGTTTGTCTATGGTTCTATCTGCATTTCCCGTTGAAGTTACCACTGAGAAACACTTGGAAATATTCCTGTTCGTGTTGTAATTAGTACAAAATATCTACAAAAACAAGCTATCTTCACATATTTAAAACATATCAATAGCACAAAACAAAAAATATTACCAATATTATTATTATTATCATTGCTATTATTATTATTATTAATAGCAGAAGAGTGGTATCATTCTTAGATTATTAATATTGAAATCATTCAGATTGCTGAGAGCAGCTGACATGGGGCTAGGGCAAATAGTTGACATCAGCTTTCCCTTCTCAGCAATAGAAAAGTGCCACAACAGAAGAAAGTGCACATCCTAGATCAATCTCCCATTTTCTCCTTGTTCACAGGAACTCTTTCCCAAGGTTCTTTATTAAAACACACCACAATTAAAATAAACAGTTTTTCTCTTCTAGAAGAGGTGACTATGACAAACTGATGAAAAAAAAAGAACATGCTACCTCTTACCAGGGCACTTGACAATGACAGGCACAGGCTGACCTAACAAATATGGTAATACTGTAAACTCTCCACTGAGAAACACAACCACCAAAGGAACATCAGGCAATAACAGCAGATACCAGCAGGTAGACTCCAGATAAAATCACGCACTAGAGAAGGAGACACTTCTCAGTTCTCCTCATCTCTTTCTCCCACTGCCTCACCAGCTGTGCCAGATGTGCTCCCTCCTGACAACCCTGCTGCAGCCATACAGCTGCTTTGCAGCCTCCTCCGACCCCATGAGACAGCCTGGCCGTGCCAGAGTCCCATGCAGTGTCAAAGTGCCCCTCCCTGTGCTCCATGGCATATTCTGGCACCTGTTCCTGCCTCAGAGCAGCAGGGAAGCAAAAACCCTTGCAAGCATAGAAGTTATTATGCCACTTAAGGCAAAGTTTCATAACTCTAGAGCTGGTTTTGGCACCAGCTGTTGACAGGAAAGGCAAAGTGTTCTTTGCAAAATAATCTGTCTAAACATAATGGGGTTTGAAGTTCCTCATTAAAAAGATGGTCTTGTGGTTAGGAGAAGGAGGGTTAATATATAAATCAGTTTTAATTTCTTCCACATCCTTAGAAATCTAACACAGGATGCCCTGAAGAACTATATTGACCCCCCTTACAAAAGCAGATATCTCGTGCTGATGATACTCACTAGCAATGAGTCCCACAGGGTAATCACACAACTACACTCTTCTAAATCCTACGGATATTCCTGACAGAACTAATTTAAACATGTCTGTTCTTCCTTAAAATACTCTGGCTTGTATATTTAAGAACAGCCAGTTTACTTGTTTTGCACAGCATGTTATTTACTGCTCTCACTTTTGTCTTCAAACATTAACTGCCTTTATTTCTCAAACCTTATATGACAGCTTTTCCTACACTAGATATCATTCTTATTGCTACATTTCTATTCCCATCTGGTTTTTTTGACATGGTAAGTAGACACGAGTTGCATTTGAAGGCACTATTGATGTGAATAGAAGCATATGCAGTTGAAAAAATATTCTATTTCCATTTCTTTCTCACCTAAGAAAAAGTTTTGCCAAAACTGCTTACTGATTTGGTTTCTGCAGTAAAGTACATAAAAAGTTGTTTCCTATCTTGTATTTTTACTCACCTATAAGACTCTTAACAGGGGAAAACATATGCAAACATACTAGAAACTCCCAAAGGATGGGAGACAGTAAAAATATTTCCCTGATCTGTTTGACAGTGAAACTTTCAATGTGTTTTTCATTCATTTTTTTGTTTTATGACAGTCTGCTTTCTTTTTCAAACTTAATTGCAAAGCAGGCTTTTTACTGGCATGACCATGGAGAAGTTCAGCTTTTTCCTGAATTCTATAGCTAACTTAGAGACTGACATACAACTTCAATCAGCCATGAATTATTCTTTCCAAACTGTGTGACAACATGACACAGCTTCTCAGAGAAGATACATCTTCAAGAATCAAATGCAAAGTAAGTTTTTATTTCTCAGTAGTTGAAAGATAAAAAAAATAACCTACATTTTTCTACATTTCAGGATATTTTATAAAAATAGCTCTTCTGTAGTGAATGAGAAAATTATCACAATGTTGTGGGTTTACCCAGGAAGACTCAGTCTTGCAAGTGACCTATGGTGCAGGAAGCAGTGCACCTTGCTTCCTGGGAAACAGAGCCAGTGACCAGCTAGTTTTGAGTATTGATGGGTATATAATCCAATTAAAAGTTGTTCCGCCTCCAGGAAAAAAAACATATTTAAGAGCGATACACCTGAGAAAAAACCCTTTTTTCCTGTCCTGTTGCTGCCAGAGAAGCAAGTCCTGTGCTTCTCTCTCTGGTAAGACTGGGTCCTTGCCCACCCCGCTGCCCCACCCCTCAGAGCGGGGAAGGGGGAGGTTTGGAAGGAAGTTTGCAGCAGTGCAGCTGAGCGTGGGGAGGACCCGACCTGAGCTCTCCGGCTCTGATGCAGCTGGGCAAAACATGTTAACTACAGCAGGCAGAGCCGGGCCCCTGCTCCGAGCCGGGAGAACGAGGCTAATGAGACTCTTGACTGCTTCTGCAGCCCAGCTCAGACTTTTTAAACAAACCCGGAAAAATCATGGGACTGTCGCAGAGGCCCGAGAAAGAAATTAGCCCTTTCATTACCCAGATGAAACTTACAGAAACTGATCTGCTCTTGCACAGATAGAAGAAGAGTGAGGACACCTACAAAAACACAGCATAGAGACTCAAAGTCAGTGAGAGAAGCAGAGCTGAAGCTTAGAGGGAAGGAGCATGACAAGTGCTACAAAGTAGAAGCTGAAAATTCTTCTGTGAAACCATGATTGAAACCAAGCTAAAATATTCCCTGTAATATATGAAAAATGGTCCAAGGGGGGATGTGACATTCTACCTGCAGCCAGTGCAGCCAATGAATCAAGGCACCTGTGTAAAGATAAGTAGATATTGAAGTAATTGCAGCCTGATAAGAAATTTGAGCAGAGAAGAGAAGAAGCTGTGATCCAAATCCCTTGCCCCGGGGAATGGTCAAAGAAAATTTATGTTGCCAGTCATAGAAGAAGGGGATTTCTTNGTGAGGCTGAAAACCATAAGAACTATATTTCTTGTAGAGAATTCAACATGGTAAAGCAAGAGGAAACTTCTCTCCCTAAATAACCTGAGAAAAGACTAATTTAGAAGTAGTAAACTGACTGAAAGTCAAAGTGTTGTTTTTTTTGTATTGTCATTGAAAAAAATGGAGAAGTGGGAAGAGCAAAAGTGTTCTGACGGTTTTGTTCTGGCTCTTAAATATTTTTTTCTCCTTTTTAAGTCTGTTAATAAACTTTCTTTACATTCTTTAAAGTTTGAGCCTGCTTTACCTACTCCTAATCCTTATCTCACAGCAAAATTAAATAAAATCTGGTAAGTGTGCTGGCGTTTAGCCAGAAACTCAGGTGAACGAACTCAAACCACTACACACAATTATATAGAAAATTTAGAGGATTTGCAAACAAAATGTGCAGGTGTCTGAAAGGAATTTAAGTTGTGTAATATCCAATTTAAGTTGTGTAATATCCAATGGAATGACCTAACTGATAATCCTAAAAATGATGAAACTACACTGGCCTAGCTTTCTTCAAAATCAATCAGAAAATTTGGATTTATGGAAGGAGTCACTGAGTGAAGTTACGTGAACCAAGGTACACACTATTGCAAACTAGGAAAGCCCTTCTGGTCTAAAAATATTTGCCCTAATTTAAAAAAAAATCATGTGAGAATCATAGAACAGTTTGTGTTGAAAGGAACTTTAGAGATCATTTAGTTCCAATGCCCCTGCCATGGGCAAGGATGCCTTCCACTAGGCCAGGTTGCTCAAATCTCCATCCAACCCGGTCTTGAACACTTCAGAATGAGAGTGAGCACTACGCTAAACTGGAAGTAAGGTTTTTTAGGGAAGAAATTTTGTACAGTATTGAAGGTAAGGACTAAACTTTTCATGAATATGTTGTAGAAGGAGAGGCAGCTGGCAGACATAACAAGCAGAGAATGCATTTCCCTTACATTAGGTCCAATCCAACTGTTTTTGCAACCTTTAAGAAAGTAAGCATCTCCAGTGGGTGGGAAGAATTACTGTCTGAATACACCTCTTTCTCACACAGAATCATGGGATGACTAGCTTATTACAAATACCAGAGAGAGATGAGTTGAATCTCACCTGAAAGAGGACAAAACAGATCAGAAAGACTGGACAGAAGTCCTGTCTCAACATTTTTCTCTTATATAGATTAAGAGAAAAAATGGGAAATCATTCAGAGTCACAGAGCAGGAAGATTTTTAGCTATTAATATGGAAGATAAAGGACTAAAGAGTTTTTGGCTGCTTTAGTTTGTCTTTAGAGTTTGTGAGGTAGAAGAAAAATGGTGAGTTGTATATATCTTAGTTCAGAGAGAAAAGGAAAGAAAAAGACAAAAAATATGATATTTTTTCTTTCTTTTTCAACAGAAAATAGGGGGAATCAAGAAGGTTTAGAAAGGAGCTGAGTTTCAGCCCTGCTATGCTATAACTCAGTTCAAAACGTAGAAAAAGAGAGAAAAATGTTGTTGAACCACAGATAAGGCATGAGGAAAGAACATGAAGGAACAGTATGGCTTTGGTTCTTCACTTTAGGAAAGCTGCAAGAATGGCACAGACTGTGTAAAATACAAAGCAGAAAAGGACACCAAGTGGAAAAAATAGTCCTAAGTCCCAAAGTAAGACATTGTTATGCTGCAGGAATTACAGCAGAGGCAGTGACTATGAAGTGACCACTTAAATCTCCTGATTGTCCACTTACCGCTCCCAAAGAGTCTCCATTTCTATTTCCTTGTGACTGACTAGATTTACTGAGCAGAATCAGTGGGGCAGACAGGTCTCCTCCAGGTGAGCACAGATGACAGTGAAACCACATGGGGAGTTCAAATTTCATTCAGAGTGTGTGAACAAATTTTTGTATGTCAATGGAGAAAAAAGCCTAGGCTATTTCTTTGTTGAAGTATTCATAATTCTGTCCCTAAATAACAGGTAACATAATTTGTTTGGGCCTCATTATTAAAAATAAGAGCTTTGAACAAGTCAAGAGTAAGAACATGAGGTTAATATTGTAGTAGAAAATAAGATTTCTTGTAGGACTGACAAAATCCTCTTTCAAGTACGAAATACAGCCTGCTAGTGTCTTCTTCATATGTTTTTCTTTAAAAAGCCAAGTTAACAAAGAAACTTAATGTTTGGGGTCAGCATGTGATTCTTGAAGCATTTGGACTTTCTTGCACACTTGAAATTTGAACAGTCACTAGGTAGCCACTGGTGCCTGCAGCCATAGCCGAAACACATTTTCTTTTTTCAGAAATTTTCCTCACTCTTTCAAACAGTTCCTGGTCTCATGTTGGTCATATTTACATGGTCATATACTTGATATATACTCAAGAGTGTGAGTCCTGTTGAGAGGATCTGGTTCTGGAGCTGTTCTGGTTGCCCAACCCTGCAGTCTGCACTAAGTAGATTTTAAAACATTTTTTATCCCCGCTACAGACTGAGACATGCAAAGCAAATTTGAAGCCTCAGGTGAGAGGCTGATTCCAGTGCATTGCTCACCTACAGCTACGTTGGAGTGATGTTGTTTCATAAGGTCCATAAGAGTGATTCCTCCTCAGCCTGTGTGATGTCACCAGGCTCAGTTGGTCCCTCTGCCCACACGCTGTGCGAGTGGCTACCGAGGCCACCTGCAGTCCCTGGCTCTGGGAGCCACCATCCCTCCCTGACAGAAGGGGATGATACACCAAGAGTATGGGGTGTTATGATCCTTGGGTGCTTCACATTACTTGAATAAAGTTATTTCCTTTGGCCTCTCTCTGGCTATTATAGTATTAATATTCTAATTTAGTAGCATGTAGAGCTGCATGTGGTAAGATTTCAGTTCAGAGAGGTCGATATACACCTACCTTCTGTGCTATACACATTACACATATAGCACATGCATTAATTCACCCTGTGTGCGTGTACATACTATGAATGGTTATTTAATACTATATATATGAAATTCCATCTTATTCTTTACTGTTTGGAATCGTCCCTCTTTGTCTCCCAAGAATGCAGGCATTGAACATCTTAAGAAGCACCTGGTAATTAATGACTACATACCACCTTGCAGAAATGCACATCATTATCAGATATAGACACTTAGGCAAATAAAATTCCTAAATTCATATTAGTGCAGTCTGTATATTCACCTAATGAGCTGCATGTGTTAGTTTCTATCTTTCCATAAAAACGGGCTTTAGATTAAGAGTTTTAGCTTTAGCTTCAGCTCCAGGTTCTCTGACACTGTTCAAGTAACATTTTTCTTACTAAGTCAAATATATGATGTCTGTTTCTTTTCTATTATTTTTTCCCATGCCCAAGCACCTCTTTTACAAAAGATCTGACAAAAAATGGACAAAATGCACATGCAGTAATATTTCCACATTGTCCAATCAGAATTTTGGGAAAAATATATGGATTTATCATTTTAGAGAGATAGCAGCCATGTAACTAGCATGACTCTATATAAATCCTCTAAATCTGAATCACTAACTCTCAGCTACATCTTTTAACTTTTCTACTGCTGATCTCTAGAGATTGTCCCTTAACTGTGTACTTTAATAATTATAAAGTATATTCCTGTTTTGGCCATATCTCAACACCGAGTGGATCTGAAATATAACCTCTTGTAATTTTTCCGAACATTTTGGATGAAGTCTTCTGATTTGAGCAAGTTCAAATATTAGAAAACTTGCAAATTATTAGAGATTGTATTTCAGATCTACTCAGTGTCAAGATATCTTTAGATACAAGACTTCAGTCGCTTTAGTAACTGAAATATTTAACGCAATGTTTTAGTCAAAAAAAATGAAAATATTTAGGATTTTATCTTATCTATCAATAAATTACCATGGGCAGCAAAGAAATACTGTTTGTGCAAAGGCTCATTAAACAGTGCAGAATTTTATCTAAAACTTTCTTTCCTTCAGTTAAGTTACTGAATGTATTCAATGAAAATTAAATTTTGAACACATACAGTTCTTATTAAGTAGAAACTGTTTCTGTGCATGCCACTTACTAGTAAAAACACACAGTGAGCCCTACAACTTGTTTGGTCAAAGCCAAATGGAATCCAAACCTCATGAGATTCCAAAACATTTGATATTGAATACTTTTCTGATGAGACAAAATAGTTTTCTCCCAGCTCCCCTCATAGTTCTCATCCGTAGGTCTCTTACAGACACCACTACCACCAGTGATACAGGGCAGGATTCATTCCAGGTAGCTTTAGGCATCTCAGAGTTAGACAAATGATTAGTTTAAATCATCATGGGACTTCTTTCTACAGAGTGGAAATATACACCCACCTTCAGAGGTCAATTTTTCATCCACCTTTATACCTCTTTGAAGACAAAGTGCCCGTCTTTTACTGACTAGGTAATAAGCTTGGATTAGTTACTTCATGTTCAGTGGATAAAATTGGGTTGAAATTTCCCTGTGGAATTTACAATTAATCTCATCAGTTCCCTCTACCTTATAAATAGTGCTATGACAAAGAATAATTACTTCTATGTTTGAAAATATATTTGCTGGTTTTGCAGACAATGAGAAAACAGTAGTGTTATAAATTTGATAATGCATTTTGCTAACCTTTTAGCAATGTGAAAAACAATGTAGTTGTTGGCAAGGGAATAGCATCAAGTGTAGGCTGAGAAATAATTCTCTAACCTTTTTATTCTAATAGACATGATTAGAGAGTGGTTAGAGCGTGAAGTAACTTTTCAAAGCTTTGTTTTTCTCATGCGATGCCCTGAGTAAGCACTGATAATCATCATGGATATCTTGTTCAGATTTGTTCAAAGTGGGTAACACAAAATGTCTCCCAAGAAATCCTGCAGTAACTAACATTTGACATGTTCAAATTGTCTGTTTTCAGTGTATGTATAGCAGGGTTTCTACCCATCTGTAAGAAGACTTGAAAAAAGCAGGATTAATTAATATTATTGTAAACATTTAATTGTTATTATTATATTTTGTTACATAGTTAATGATGGATAAAGTATTTTATCAATGAAGAGATTTGTATTTCTTGTATAAGTAAGGTAAGTCAAAAGGAAGGATATCGGTCCTGGAAAGCTGGCAATATGATCTCAGACTGATGCTCATGGAAATACATTCATCTGATATTTACACAGCTGACAAACTGGTGGTTTTGTGCTTCCTGGAAACAGAACAACAAAGTATTCAAGCCCATTACAATATCACAGCTAATAATAGTTTTCAGTTTGTTGATCCAGCTAGCTCAGAAGCTTTTACAAAGAAACCACAGCCCATTAGTAGCAATTAATTGTCTCTATAAACACTTCCAAAATGGACTAATTGAACAGCATGAAAATAAGTGGAAGTTCTCTCTGCTTCATTTGGTTTTCTTCCCCTATAATTTATAAAAGATATTTTTGCATTCCAGTCCTCTCTTAGGACAAATAATTGAAAACATCATCCCTACATGGGAGAAGTTTCTACTGCTGGAATTGTTTTTAAAAAAAGGAAATTTTAAGAAGCGCAGATGCCATCAGAACTTTGCAGTATCTAGCAGACTTTTGGGAAATGCTGCCTGCACTCAGTTTAAATGAGGAAATATTTCAGTTTTAGTGAAAAAGACATGACCACTTGTGCGTGGCAGTTTTTGGCAGATAGCTGGGCTTTATAAATGCCTTGCTTTAAAAAAAAAAAAAAGCAGCATAGATGCAGAGCACCATTTCCAATCCATCCTGATCACACAGAAACCACAGGTGTCAGTTCTCTAGTGCACTATCTCTGACTTATGTTTGCAGCTTAGCAAAACACCACAAAACAACAGGAGCATTTTCTTTAACAGGAGAGCAGGTGATGTTTAAGTATCCTTACCGGCGTGGCTTGTGAAGGAATCAAACTGAACCTCAGGAGCTGTGCTTTCTGCAGGTGTAGGAGCTGTCGGTAGTCCCAGAATAAGTTGATCCACATCGCTTCCCACTGGTTGCTGCTGATCAGAGCCAGCAGAGCTGAGGACCAGGACAGTTTTGCTCTGCTGCCCCACTCCCTCCTTGTGGAAGCTGAGATACTTTTGCTTTTCCTCTCCAAAATAGGGACTAAAAGTCTCAAAGGGCCGGCCCTGCTTGTCACCTGCTTTCTCCCAGGGTTTCAATTTTTTCTGAGCGAAAGTGCCACCTGCCTTGCCACAGAAATTTGGCCCATGAGAAGGCAGATGACCTTCACTCAGCAGGTTTCTCAACTCTTGTAGACTTCGTTTAGAAATGCCAGGTGCCCCTGTGAAGGACTCAGCAGTACAGCTCCCTGGCATGGATCCAGGACTTCCCAGGGAGCCCATCTTTGTCACATGAAACTTGACAAATTTTTCTTCCATCTCACCCCGTTCTTCTGGCTTACCCCCTGCCTGCTGACTGTCCTTCTCCCTCTGTACTGCCTCTGTGCAGCCACCTTTCTCTGCACCCCTCGCAGGCTGCACATCTGTGGGCAACTTCGTCTGAGCTGCTGTATCTATTTCCTCATGCATTTTTTCCACTGTTCTTTTCCCAGTGTCAGCATTTTCTTGGGTTTCTCGTGTTTCTCCAAACATGTCTTCTTTACCATCGCTGCCAGAATTGGAATTGTCATAATCTCCTCTGTCCTTTTGTACTGGAGGAAAGGTAGTGGGGTTTTGGAGAGGCTGCTCTGATGGTCGTTCTGAGTAACCAGTGGTTCCTTTAAGGGGACAAGGATTTGGGATTTTTGAGGTGCTGGACAGTTCCATCTTCTCATTTTCTAAAGGAGGAATATAGTTTGTAGGACCTTTGATTCCCTTTTTCTTTCTGAAACCACATATATTGTTGCCATCAACTTCATCATTGTCACTTTCAGATGTGTTCTGTAACCAGCAATAAAATATACAACCAAACAACATGCATGAATGACACAGAACACGGCAATGGAGTACTACCACCAGCTGCATTTACCTTGTAGCACTTTCATTGCTTCTTGCTGATGGAAATCTCTGTGAACACTTATTTTGATCTTTAAAAATTCTTACAGAATTCTTTTTCTTATATTTTAGAACAAAATTGGAGAAAATACCTTCATAATACTGTTCTTAGGTAGATTTAATAGATCATAATGTAAGACATAGTACAGTGTGTGACATCATTTGCCAAACATATGTCCTTTAAATGTGAAAAAAATGTACTTTAGTACTTACAATTAAGTATATTCCTGTTCATATTAAAAGTATTTGTATTTATAAAGGAAATTTATTGCCCTGAAACACAGAACACTGGCAATTCTTACAAGTGTGAGGATTGAAACCTGAAAATAAGCAGCTTTTAAATTAATCTCAGGATCTAATCTGTACAGATAACAGAACTTTTAGATCAAAAGGAAAAACTAATATTTGGGTGTTTAAACAGGAAAGAACCCAATGTTTACCTTTATATATGACATTGATGTAGTTTATATTGTACTGGTGGGAGCAGATTTTAAAATGGATGTACACATGTGGAAAAGGTGCAAAAAGGAGCTACAAAAATTAATGTGCTTGCATTATCCCCAAAAATATCAAGGAGTGTCTGATCACCATCTCTCCTAAGTATCCTGATCCTGTCTCTAGTGTCATTAATTTGATGGTGACAGGGACAGGAAATCAAAACCAGACACTTTCAAATTAAAAAAAATAACATAGATTTCAATATTGTGAGTGATTAATTATCAAGGTAGTGATTGAATTCTCCATCTCACACTGTCTTAAAAAAGACTCCCTAACTTATTTTAACCAAAATCACAAACTGTTATATTATTTATGAATACCTACTCAAGTATGTATTTAAGAGAGAATAACGGTCCTTGGTTTGCTTGAGTTGGGCTGGAATTGGTACCTGTAAAAACACTGGCAAATCAAGGGATATCCTCTGAATGAGGCCATTCTTTACCTTTTCGACAAAGGAATAATCTGCACTCTCTCCAATTTCTGAATTTCCAGAAGAAGGGATCTGTACAAAAGCAAAGTGAATGCCAGTCTGGGTAAGGCAAAATTGATTTCTGTTGGCAGACAAAAGCATGTAGAAGGAAAGGCAGCAGCATCCAATGTGCTTGTGGAAGGAAGCAGCTACATGGCCTACACTAAGTTCATTAAAAACTCCCTTTTTCTGCATTATTCTTCTCTTTCTTCACTGTTTTCTCACTATGTTATTTTCCATAATTGTGTAGTCAAAAGAGGTTTATGGCTTCCCTCCTAGTGAAGAGCTCACAGAAATATTTCCTACCTTTCTCCCGCCTGCTCCAAATTTCCATGACAGGCTGTATGTACAGCTACTTTGGGATTTCACTGGGACACTGCTGTTAGCGTGTCAGGCAGCTGGCCAGCAGCTCTGGGGGAGAATAAACCTGCAACTCCAACACCCATATCCTGACAGGGCTGTGCCTGTGATGCCCATTTGCAATTAAACACAGTTACTGGAGCATTCCCAACACAAGTCCTTGCTCAGCCCAGTTTTAGCACTCAGTGTTTAATGAACCCATTTATTCATCCAAGGGCTTTGGTTTATTCCCATAACACATTTTATAATACCCCATAAAATAATTCTGGGTGTTTGTTGATACCCCTACACATTCTACCATGTAGAATAGACCTAATTCCTACAGCTCTGTATCATTATGGAATAGAAACGTAATAAAATAACTTTTTTGAAAAGCAAAGTGGACAAAAATGGATTATAATTCAGAATTATAATTTTAATACTTTCCTTAGTAATACAAAAAGGGAATGAAGCTGGAGGAGAAATAGTAGGGGTGGAGGAACCAGTGTCTGCCAAATGGAAAACCAGAAATCTTAAAATAAAAGTTTAATCACGTTAAATTTCTAAACATATAACATTATTTTTTGAGAGAAAGAAGAGTTGCAGCTATGAAATCTATAGTTATTTAAAAAATGTGGTTTGCAATTAATTTTTGACAAGTATTTGCTTAAATATCTTTTGTGGCAGAGGCTGCAATAATCATAATACCTTCATTTGCAATTTATGAGGTTTTCAGAATTCTTTTGTTTCCTTTGAGTAACTTCAAACCAGTAACATATTCATAACACCACATGCATTTCTGCTTTATAATGTATGTTCATAACTATTGAAAATTTTAAAGCTAGACTAAGTTTTTGCCTGTTCTCCATATTGTAGATCTCTGAAAAATGTTCAGCAAAACTACTGAAGGAAATTTGAGCACATCCTTTTTTATAACACCTGTACTGAAGTCAGACAAAGAATTGCTCATGTATCAAAAGCAAAATGTCAGAAAACTGCTTATTCATATAACTAGCCATTCTAAAGGATTTCAGGAACACAAAGTACATCCCCACATTATAAACCTCACCTAAACATATTCCTTCTGAATAGGGATGAGCAGGATAAGGACTGATCACTTGTAAATTTGTTGATGGAAACGTTCTTTTGCAACAGACCTTTAATGACTGATGTGTCTATAGTAGTTTGCAAAGGGTTTATTTTCCATGAAGAACTAGACTATGGTACTGCAGTTTGATTATAGACCCAAAAGAAATACTGCACCCATTAGTCTTAAACAAAAACAGTGATCATTTCTACTTTCAGATAAACAAAACTCTTACAATTATACAGAGAACAACCTATGTATTGCTTTAAGTCCTCAGCAAAAGGCACATTGTGATTTTTTGCAGGAAAGTGACTCTTCTAAAAAAATCGGATATTATGGACTTTCATTTAGAAATCATTCACAGTATTTTCTGCAGTGAAATAAACATTTCTGTATTTGTTGCAAGGTACCACTACAGCATCTCTTCCTATTAAAGACAGTCATATGCAAGAACTATAACATAGACTTAGATTTATTTGTCTAGTAGTTTATGTGGTGTCTGCCATCAGAAAAGGCTTAGTACAAGGATACAGAGGGGAGAGCAACCAGGAATAAGACTTATGAATTATCTGTTTAACTTTTTATTTCATGAAAGGCTTTTTCCTACAAAAGACAGGGATGGTTATGTAAAATAGTGCCTTGAAAGAGATACAGTGTAAGTGAGCTGGCTACAAATCATTACTTAGTTTAATTGAACCATGTGTCATACTGTGCTGAAAGAGAAGCAAAACCGTCATGGCATTTAATACAGCAAAAATTTTGACTACTTTTAATTTCCTTCCTGAATGTTCCTACATTTTGCTGTGCAGCAACAGTACCAGTTTTTTAATGCAATATTTGTTTCAACATCAATTAAATTTTGTCTGCTGATTTTCAAATATTTACTTGCACCTTAAGTCAGAGGTCTTGGCAGTTTTGAAATTTGTTTCTCTGTCTTAGCCAGTGCTTGGGCAGCAATTCAAATATTCCTGCTAAAAGAATTAGGTCCAAAATATAAACAGTGTGGGCTACATTATGCAACAAATCTGAGATTTAGGGTTTTCCTTCTAAAGTGTTATCTGATGCTATTCATCATTGATATTTATTGGTACTTCCCCAAGTTCTGATTTCTGTTAGGACTACTTGTGCCAGTGCTGCAATTTGTGCTGGTACATAGATCCCCTCTGCACTGGAGTTTGCACCTGGTAAGGTTTCAGGCAGAGGTGGACCAGTGCAAGCCCAACAAGAGGCAGCAAGAGTAGGGCTGGATCACACTTAATTTGCCTTTATGGATAACCTCAACTCATACAAATAACAGCTTTACTCATCTTCACTACCTACCTGCTGCATCACTGAGTGCACAAGAGTCTGAATGTCTCTGACCATCAACAGATAAGGGCCACACTTAAGCTTTACAGCAGCATGTTAAGGCACCATGGAGGTATAAAGAGAGAGAAGAGAGGAGAGCAGCAGCAGGCAAATATTTCAGCACTGTGCAGATGAAATTTGTTGTTCTACTTAACCAAATTAAGTGTCACTTCTGGCATGCCACCAGGATTCTATATCTGAGGGACATTTTATATCTTGTGGTAACACAGAAAACATAAATCTAAAGCAATTTTTCTTAATCAGTTTGTGTTCATTTCTGGGCTTTGTACAGCTCTGAAGTGGAGCATTAACTATATCACGAAATACAACACTGCCAGAAGGCAGTTCATCTGTAAACCTGCCAAGCTGAGAGCATTGGAAATGTAAAGTGTTGCCTTTGGGAGGAATAACAAATACTGAGGTTTGTGCGGTGTGAAACACAGGTGAAACTCCAGGGCAATTCTTGAACTTTTGCCCTAAAATGATTTTATAGGTGACTGAAAATATATCTGTAGTGTTCTATGTGGCAAATTCAGATGCTGCAGAGGGGACATTCAATTTTTCTCCTACTTTTTGTTTGTGTCATGACTTCAGGCAAGACTGCAAACACTACTGTGGTTTATAAACCTCTCTCAAAAACATATTGACAAAAAGAGACAGGGAAATGAGAAAAGGAAACTCACAGTAAAGCATTTGAAAGGCAGAAAAAAGAGAGAAACGGAGTTAGTTTAAAAAGTGCTCTGAGTAACTGTAGATGAATAGCTGCAGGAGGACTGCTATCAAAGGAAAAGGTGAAAGAGGCAAAGTGCAACTCAAGCAGGAGGTTTAGTATACCTAAACAACAAAATAACTCAATGTTCCTGCTACTGGCTACCTCAAAAAGAGATGCGAGCATTCAACAAAATATGACAGAAGCTCAATCACATTCTCATTTTTTGTTTCATATTGTTAACTGATTTTTAAGAGGTAAAATTGTGATGATCTTTTTGAGTTGGTGTTGTAGATTTCTCAAGAATGAAAGATTACTTTTGCAAAGAACATCAAAATGTCAATATCTGGTAAATCTGAGAAGTAGAAAAACATGGAAAAATAAAAGTCAAAAATATATAAGGTTTGGTTGGCTGAATTTTCTATTTATGAAAAGTTAATTGCTTCATTTAGGTTTGATTTTTTTTTTTATCATATAAAACACTGTTGAAAAACTGAAATTAAATGTTTTCAGTCTAAACAAATGTAAAAGTATTGTTCAGGTAGTGCTGACATGTGACATTATTCACATTGCTTGAACTTTTTTCCGGTTCTAATTCAAAAGTCAGTTTTTAAGAGTTTTCAGATACTGTCATACTCTAAATGCTGAGGAACTTTTTCTGTCCTACTGTGGCTGTTACCAGGTTACCCTTCACAGCTCCCCCAGGTTGGTACATCAAGTTGATTTAATCTTTTTGTGTAGTAACGAATTTCAAATACTTGAAGCCAAGTCAGCAGGAGGTGCTGCTTAAGACCTCACACAACAGTACCCATAAAGCAACTAGTTCTGTGTCCAAGTGCTTTCCCTGCCTCTTTCCCTGGCAGGTGGAAAGCGTTGCCCTGCTGCTTCCCCAGCAACCACACAGAAAAGGAGCAGAGGATGCAGGAACAAATTATCTACTGCTGGGAATTAATGCAGCTTCACTGCAGTCACTGGAGCTACAAGGATTTGAACCAGAAGAGAATCTGACCATGGAGTTGTACCAAGGACAACGTAGATATTTCCAGGGAGTATCTCCAGGCACAGAGAGGGGTTTTGGCTCTTGGGTGCAGTGCTAAAACAAGGCGTGTGACGATAAACAGACACTGGTGCTTTGTAAGTGAGAAACATGAGGATCACATACTTTGTCAAGATATTGCTGTGACTAATTTCTCCCTCAGTGACCTTGTTTGATAAAGTGGCTCTTTGAGAGTGATTTACTGCTAGGAAAACCTTGTCGTGAAGGATGTGAAAGTGGCATAAATATTAGGTACAGCTCATTATTTTGCAGTTGGAGAAGTTGAAGTGCAAACTTGCCATAGGTCAAGGGAGATGTGTGGCAACGTGAGGGGCAGGAAAAAAGTCTCCTTCCTTCTTTGAAATATACTCAAGATTATTAGTATCCTTCATGTGAAAATTCATGGAGTGAGGTTAGCTCACAATATTGTGTTACTTATTTTCACATCAGACATCTGCCTTTGTCTGTTACACCCATTCAAATCCTTCATACTAGATACACAATTACCAGACAAGCTTCTCAAGGTCATTGATTATCTTGCTGCTTCAAAGCAACAGAGTTGTCCTTGTAACAAGATTATTTGCAACTACTTTCCCTTGACTATGCCACCTGCACTGTGTAAAAAAAAAAACCACCAAAACCTAAATAAGGCAGAGTCTCAAAATGAATAAACTGATCCTTCCTTCACAGTGGTTTGGGACCACAGAAGCATGAATTCAGGACCAGAATCTGTTTTAAAATGCACCTATACAGAAACTGAGCATCTCCACTTAGGTCAGTAGCCTGACTCAAGAGTGTCACTTTCTAATCCAGGTCAGATCCTGACCCAGAGATTGTAGTGTTTTCATTTACATTAATGAAGTCAAAGCCAATGTGCTTTCCCAATCATATTAATAGCATCAGATTTAAGACATCTATTTCTGATACTTTTGATAAAGTTATAAATGAAACCAATGAGAAGTCAAAATCTGTTAGAGTTGCTTCCTAAAGCAAATGGCGTTTTTTCAGCTTAAACAAGAAGCCTTTCTTTGACCTCCATTTCCTTCAGAATTAGATCATGCTCAACGTACATGCATAAAGAGCCTTGCACATAATTCACAAGGAACATGCACTCACTTGGAATCTTGAGGCAGTTGCAAGAAGTACTTTTATATCAGTACATCAGAAATCGTTCATGATCAGTCTCTTACCTGCTGAGTAAGGTCTTCCTTTTTATTCATGTCCACTTCATTCTAGTTCAGGTCACCATTAGAAATGGCCTAGTAAAAATCTAATAGAAAGATGTCCCATATTTATAGGCACAGATACAATGAAGGTTAGTTCAAACAGAATTGCTGTAAAGTTCTTTTCCCAGAAGGCCACACAGATGATGAACCATGAAGAGCTACCCCAACGAGTCATGCCCAAGAGCACTGCTTTCTGGAACAGAGCTGAAGTAGTAAACTGACAAACACACATTATTAGCTGCCTGCCTGGAAACAAAGACAACTGAACATAAAACTGGTTTGCTCAACTTTTCTCCTCACAAAAGGCTTTTGTTCTGTAACAAGCCATTTCTGTTCTGGAATAGAAGCTATTGTTGGGCTCCTTAGAGGTAAAACCTATACTAGGCATTATAACAGCAGTATGTTTTTGAGGCACATGAACAGGGATTTGAAAGGCACAGCACACTGCAAGAACAACATGCAGCACCAGCCAGTTATTCTAGATGCTTGCATGCTGTAAATTAAGAGTGATGCATCTGGTTGTATTAGAATTGCAGAGGGGTCTTTTTTGCATTAGATTTCTAAAAATATTTCAAAGATTAGATAGTTAAGCTCATCTTTCTTATTTTTTTTTTAATTTATTTTTCAGGTTTTATGTATTCAAAGGACTGTTTTTAACTGACATCTCATTCATTCAGGTTCCTTTGGATGACATAACATTAAAGGATGGCCATATGGTTGTGCTGACAGCAATCCTACCTGACAACTCATCAGTAAACAAATTCAAGTAAACATGATGCTCAGATTGGCATTTAACTATGTGAAACCTCAGGTTTGGCATTTTTTTAATACTCAAAAAAAAAAAGTTTTTTAAAATTACCCCAAAAATAATTACTACACATTAGGAGCTATAATTCACAAAAATCTCAGGTATCACCAGTCAAATGCATAAATATAAGTGCCCAAGTACCAAACTGGGATTCTGAAATTCCTTTCTTTTCTTGTAGGCCTGAGATCCTACATTTGTGACTCCTTCTATGCAATTTCTAGAACTGCCCCATTCTGAACTACCCCACTTGTCACAGACCACAGCAGGCAACAACTGGAAGTTTACTAGTATTCAAGAAACAGGCTTACTTATAAGACCTGACATTTTGTCAACCAGACATTAAAAAAATCAACACCCAGACCACCCAATAGGACCAGGATTCTACAAGACAAAGAAGACAGAAGTCAGCATTTTGCTTTCAGAATATTTCTTTCAAAAATGTTCACCTCAGACTGCCATCATACAACAGTACACTCAATTACACTGTTCCTTTTCTAAGCAATGTACAGGTGTCATAGACCTATAGTTTGTCACGGCAGAGTTGCTTGTGAGTCTATGTTAGGATGAGCTGTCAAAAGGACTCTTCGGAGCAGGACTGCTCACACCAAATAGTCTGAGAGGCAGACAGCAGCAAGTCTTCTGGCTTCCCATTTTTACCCTTTTGAATGCAAGCAGGAACAACCTCAGTTCTTAACTTGAAAAAGACTCCCTTCAGGTTAAAAATCTCATTTGTCAGAGCAACAAAAATATTCTTCACAACAACAGTGGTCAAACACTGGCACAGGTTGCCAAAACAGGCTGTTGGATATCCATCCATGGAGATATTCAGAATTTGGTTATACAATGTCTTGAGTAACCTGAGACAAGTTCCAAGTTGGTTGTGATTTAAGTGGCAGATCCCACAGATGTGGGAGTGTTCTTCCTGAAACAAACCTCTCTACAGTCTTTCAAAAAAATACAAAAAAAAAAAAAAAAAAAAAAAAAAAAAACAAACACAACGAAAGCTACATAGAGNAACAAAAAAACAAAAAAACAAAAAAAAAAAATCAAACCCAGAGGAAGGTATCCTAAGAGGGAAAAGTATTCTGACAATAGAGAGAAGGGAAGATAAAATTAATGGAATAGTGTTTATTTTACATTTATCATTGAATTCTGCATGAGAGACATTATAAGCAGTGATTTCCAAATTCCCGAAAACCCAGTTTAGCATTGGCCGCAATAAGAAAGGGCCAAAAGGTATGGAGTAATGCTCACTGCTTGATCAGGAACAGAGCTGTGAGAAACAGCCATGTTATGCTCATCCACCCCTTGTTTCCTGGCAGATAGATGAGTTGGAGCAGACCTGCTCCTTAGGCTTGTCCTAAAATGCTTGTCCCATCTTTCATCCTCTCCTCCTTTTCCACTTCATTGCAGAAGAACTTTTTCCAGTCCTTAAACCCTTCAGGTAGGTGTAGCAAAGTTCATCTTCCTTTCTAAGAGGCCTTGAGGTGGTTTCAATTTAGCATTAGCATAAATGTGCTAAAAATGTCATTTTCCTAGCTATACTAGGTACAAAACAGTTTTTAACATCATTATAGCTAAACCAAATTCCTCAAGGGCATGTATGGTGCAGACTAATATTTGCATAGCTATATATTCTTTGTGCCATCACAGGAAAGGGAGCCTGAGAAGAACAGCTGAAAAAGGTGTTTTCTGGAGGAGAAACAAAAAGATTTACACAAAATAATCCCTTTATTTTAGAATGTAGAACTGGTACCATGAGTTTGCATAATTATTTCATTTAAATATGCAGGGCTTCAACCGCGGTTTATCAAATACCAATATAAAAATCTAGACACTTCAGAAATATAACAAAGACTGAACGTCACAAAAGTGGTTACTTAATACTTTAACTAGATATTTTGTATGCACTGTCTGTGATGAATAAGTGCTAATGAGAAAGTGCAAACTACTCATTATCCCATTAGTAGCTCTTCAGCAGCTAAAAAAAGATTATCAGCTTCTCTGGTGACAGCTAATGTGGCAAATAACTGCCGGCTCAGGGGAACGATCCGCTGGAGTGTTGATGGCAACCTTCAGACAGACCTCACCATCATCATGGCTTAGAACTACTTCTAATTCCAGCTACTGACAAAAGGGTGGGTTTTTTTCATGTATTTTCCAAAAAAAAGTTAACATTATCACTGCTTGTATGCTCCTCCCATTTAATTTGGTTCTCCAAAGGGGAAAATTTCTATATACTCTGAATTAATATCATTTTAAGCAGCAAATAATCAGGCTTTGGAGCATCCACCAGGAAATTTTTTTCTTCTAACTAGTGGAGGTTACATTAAGCTGCTAAAAAATGTTTTCTCCCGTTTCAGAAGCCTTCAGAATAAAAAGCCTTTTAAAGCCGTTTAGCATTCTTATAACATGTGGAGATTTCCAAACTAGTGCCAGCTGACTAGTGCCAACTACCATCCACACTATACAGCACTTTGTGGATATACAGGTTACAATGGGTTTTGCCAGACCTATTGCAGGAGCTTTTTTAGAACAAAGACTCTTGAGCTCTCCAGTTCCAAGGCTGGCAATTACACTGCTGACAAAAGGAGGTGTTCACTAAGTCTCTCCCACACCATCATAAACTTATAAAATTCTGTACTAATACCTAAAGGCTGGTATTACAAAGTCAAATGAGAAATTCGAACATTGAAATCCCTTCAAGAAAATCTAACTTAATGTGTGCCTTCACCAACAGGATATATTTCTTCTTTTACCTCTAGCCCTGTTCCTTGCCATCATTACTAAACAACGCTGTAGCTTGTATTCACAGCGTCTTTTTCTTTGCATTTTTTCACAGCTGATATATTGTTCAGCATCAAGATCTACAAAATATTTCAGCTAATTAAATTCCATATTGCCATCTAGTAAAACATTATTAGGGCTTAGATTTGCACTCATCCATCTCAATTACTGTCATTATGTTTTTCCTAGGTCCCCTTTTAAATTTTCCTCATATGGTTTTCTCTTCCTGCATTCTCAAAAGGTAGGCAGAAATGGTGCTCATATTGAATTGGAACCAAAATAAGACCATGATTAGAACAAGAATTCCTGTGCCCTGAGCTCTACCCAATACACCTTCCTTTTCCTCCTTCACCTCTATGGTGACAATACACACTCATTCCCTGGCAGTCATACTTTGCCACAGTGCAGCTGCTGGACTGGGTGAGCAGCCATAGAGCCATGAAGCAGTTAGAGAATTGTATCCTATTTCCTATGCCTCTTCCAGCGCAGTACCACGTGGGAAGGCTGCCTTGCAGTGTGGCCCTACACAGAGCTCATTACCCCACGCGGAAGCATGACCTGTGATGAGGTCTGGAGAGGTGCTGCAGCAAGCAAGGCACAAGACACTCCTTCCAGTGAGCCGTGTGGCTGCACCTGGTCTTGCAGACTGTAATTAGCAATTAACATGGATTACAGTAAATCCAGGTAGTGCTTGAAATTCTAATCCTGCAAAATGCATCATGTGAGCATTCGTACCATTACTTCAGTTTTACAGCTACCCCTGTAATTCTGTCTCACTATGACATGACTCCTGAGTCATGAACTGCAAGAAGATGAGCATCAGAAACTGCATAAGAGAAGTCCTGACACCATCTGTGACAGCTGGGATTTTCCACATTAATATACCATGCAAATTCCTGGCAGATGTAACAGACCTTACTTGACTCATCAACGCAGCAGTGTCACTGGCTGAGGTTCTGTAACTACAGATCTTTGCACTCTGTGTAAAGTCTTTATGGTTTAATCTGGAACCACACTAGTTTGAGAGGTCATGAATCCATGCTGTAAGAAGGTTAGATGGTTACCATTAGTTGTCAGCATGAACCATGACCAGTGCATCATCATTTGATTCTTGTTGCCGCTTGTTACTTGTCACCACCCTTCACAGAATTTTTTTTTCCATATACAGCCAGTCTTCAAGAGCCTTTTGACATTATGCCTACCAACCCCATTTTAGCAGAAGGCTGGAGAAAATTCATGGCATTTTATGGCCTTTGTTCACGTGTCTTGCATACCCTCCAGGTAAACACAGCAAGATGCCCATCACACCTCAATCATTTCAATTTTCCCAGGATTACCCCTGCTTGCTAGAAAAAGAGGAGAAAAATGTCACTTAATAGACTTGGCCTTTTGCTTAGACTTAAGAAGGGAGTTTAGATGTGCCTCCACACAGCTTCCAAATTGTCCCACTTCAAAGCAGATGGCCAGCTGCCATTACAGTGCATTAACACTACAGTGAGAGGTGCTCCATGACAATACAGCAGTAAAAGGAGAAACATCCCTCAAGTATAACAGGATCAGACGGACCCAACCTCTCTGCACTGTGCAAACATAGCCTGCCTGGTAGATGATTTGTCAAGTCTTTTTCCTGAGGAGCTATCAGTGGTTTCTTAGTATACAATTATGCAAATCACTTAAAGTACAATGTGAAAATGATGACATTTAGTATGCAGTCTGAGTATACTAACAATATTCATGCTATTCATTCTCCAATTCCAAATTTTCTAATTATATGTCCAAAAAGTACATATCTATATGTATGAGATAAATGACAATTTAATAGTGTCTCCTACTTTGATTTGCACTTATAAATTGGCAAAATCAAAGAAATCAAACCAAAAAAAGTGCATATTTGCCCACATTCTATACCTGCTTGTAAAGAACTCTTTATATCCACTAACTTTAGGGTCTTTCTCAGGTAACATCTGGAATCTTAAAACAAGTCTAAATTATCTTTGAGGTTCTCTTTGCAATAATTTTAGCATAGTATAGCTGAAGAAGAATTCTGCAGTGGTTGTTAACGCTTACTTTAAATTTTAGTCCTTCTGATGATTAAAACTTGGCACAAGCTTTATTAGCCTACTTACCTAGGTCTTTTGATGTATTTGTGCTATTGTACCATAACTCCAGTATTCTTTATTTTTATTTCCTCAGTAAATCTGTCCACTCTGAAAGTGAATTCTTTGTGTTGTCTGCATGCACAGAACACTCTGTTTTACTTGCATCCATATTCCTTTCTCCTTAGTAGATTATTTGTGTTGTTCACACAGAAAGCATATACTCTTCTTCGATAAAATATACTTCTCTAAGGTACAAGAGACATGATTTGAAATCAGCTTGTGCCTGAATCGATTCAAATATGTAATTCTGCCCCCTTTACTGACTCCCTTGATAATCATGTTCAAATCCTTAGCAATTCAAAGTGGTATCAGGCGAGGTTCAAACTCAATGGCAGGAAGCATTTCTTTACCAAGACGGAATCAAGCACTGAACAGGCTTTGAGAGGTGGTCTATGTCCCTAGACCGTCAGTGTTTAAAAGGCATTTGGGCAATGCCCTTGATAATATGCTGCAACTTTTGGTCAGTCCTGAAGTAGTCGGGCAGTTGGATTAGTTGAATTGTACATCACTTCCAGATGATGAACTATTCTTCTCCTATTCTATTCTATTCTATTCTATTCTATTCTATTCTATTCTATTCTATTCTATTCTATTCTATTCTATTCTATTCTATTCTATTCTATTCTATTCTATTCTATTCTAAATTATACTAACAACTGCTGTTGCTAAATGAATAGATGACAAAGGTGCTTAGTCTTCCTTGTTAAAATTGTTCTGCTTGATGTAAACTGACTAATAAATCATTGGGACAGATAAACAGAAGTAATATAATCTTAAATCTCTATCGCTAGTGAAAGATTCTTCCAGACAGAGGGAGAAACAGGTTTAATCTTTGCCTTAGTAAAAAATTTATACTTTATGTTGAGGTTGTTTTCTATCTACCTTTTCTGTCAGTCAGGTATTGAATTCTGTTAGCATAGAATAGATGCAGTGGGGTAAAATTAAAAATCTCTGCTTTCATATAAAATATATATTTCTGTCATGTTTTCAAGGAAATCTTGAAAGCAAGCTAGTGTGGGAAGAAACAGAAGGGATAAAGGAGTACTAGATTCCCAAACTTTTAATCCCTGCTGGTAATTTAACATCAAAAAGTAGCTGCCATTTTCTCTAGTTACATTAGGTGGCACCATCCTCACAGATTTATTGTTTATGTAAAAAACTTAAAAACATTAATTCTGGAATTATGTTAATTACTTCAAGTATAAAATACCTTGATAAAGTCAAAGTTTGATTTGCAACTAACAGGAACATCTGACATTATTTAGACAAGAAAGAGTACTCATTTTCCATGTAAAAAAAATCTCCTTTGCTGAAGAAAAGATGCAAGGACTACCTAGTAGGAAAGCAGAAATGCTGATGGATTTACCTGTAAATCTTGCACTGTAATAGGCTTATTATGAAGCCCGCAATTCACTCTTCATCTCTAAACAGGCTCTGTTCCCAGAAAAACAATAGCTAAAACCCCTTATGATTCAACTTATTTATCTGGGTTATGATAGTTTGGCAGGACCTTTTCATTCTTCACTTATTAATGGAGGAATTTCTCAAAAAAGTGGAGAATTGCCAGTTCCACTTTGCAACATTCATCACTATTTCACAGTGGTGTTCTCCTTATGTTAAAATGAAGTTAGAACTTCTAGAAATGGAATGAAGCAGAGGGTAAGTGGTGAGAGAAACCAACATCAAATTCAATTAAGATCAGTCTCTTCTCAAATGATCTCTATGTCAGGCAAGGCATGGACTTAGGTATGGATATCCAGTGTCTCTAGCTAGTGGCCCAAAACCAAAGGAAATAAGAAAGAATGTTTACTGTGTCTTAAGGGAAAAAAATTAAAACTAAACCCTTCATATATTTTTAAACACATTTCTGCTAAATGTTTTCTCTTTGATGCTTTTCAACCATTTGTAACAGTGTTCCAGCTGGCTCTAGTCCTGTTTCCATGCCGTTAACTTTCCATAACAGTTGAAAATCTCATTAGAAAGAAATTCTTACAAGACTCATTATACTAGTGCTCCTGGTCTTGAGGAGAAGTCTTGTAAGAGTTGAACTTTAAAACTCAATGTTTAGTTTTACCAAATTTGGAAAATTACATACAGTCCATCAGATAGAAACAGATGGATGTGAACTACCTAAATATATCAGGACCTCAAACGAAAAGTGACATTCTGCTTCATTGTTCCATCTCTAGGTTAACGTACTAGGAACTCATCAAACCAGTTTAAGTAACCTCCTTTTCATGGCCTGAGTAGCTAGAATCAAATTTATAAAGGCAAATAAGTGCTACTTGAAATTTTCATCCATGTACCTTACTGCTCTTCTTGATGATGGGCCTCTGATACCAAATTTCACCCCAGTGTGAACTCGTGTCATTTACCAAGGTTCACAGAGACAGGTGACGCAAACAGCCTGTGATGAATATACCTCCACTCTGTTTATGTCAAAACAAAAAAGCAATGACAACTCCAAGTTATGACTTTGGGTGGGTGATTTAGGTAAAAAGCTTGTTAAAGTACAGAAGGCCCTAAATACCTAGCCATGAAATTATTATTAAATCACAGTATTTCACTACTAAGTAAGACTGGACTGATTACAGGACACACACACTCTGTTTTCTTGCACATATTGCTGCTTTGGAGCTGAACTAATGATGACTGATCTATTTATTAAAAACAAAACCAAGAACTTGTCTCAACAGTGATAAAAGTTAGAAAATATTGCAAAGTAACTGACTGTGCTTTTTCTATTGCTTTAAAAGAAACTACATTGGTGTCACTGTTAAAGTGTTTTCAAAGATGTGCAGCAGAATCTTGCTGAAAATACTTTTAGACAGCAAGGGTTACCAGATCACTCTCAAGTGCCTTTCTGAGTTTCTACTGTTTGTAAGAGCTTTTACAGAGCAGATATAATGGGATTTTCAGTCAGTTGGAGAATGGTAACATGTAGCTGACTAATGCATGGCATTTATACAAGTTACAAGTAATCTGGATATGTTTTCAATAAAGCAAACCACAGCAGTCTTAGAAAACAGATTGACTCCCACACACCTGAGTATTTCTTACATGCTTACTGGGGTAACAATACCTAAAAGGCAGAGGAAAGGATCAGAGGCTTGTTCTATGGTTTATATTATTGAGACTGTATCTGAAGCTGTAAAAAGGATGCTTGACTCTAAAAAACCAACCATGTCAGTTAAAAGCAGTCAATACAGCAGCACATACTGCAGTACAGAATATAGTGAATGTTTCCTCTTGCTGCAATTTTGCACCTTTACTTGAGCCAAGTAATAGAAGTGGATTTCACAAATGTCATTTATCATTTGTCCTAGTGCTTCAAGCAAACATCCTGGAGGCTAAGCCACTTAATGAAATACTCATTACCTACAATAGGAAAGGAACTGAACCAAGTGAAGCTGAGTGTATCGCCTCTGATGCCTTCTAATGTACACATTTAGGGTTTCTACCCTAACCACTGAAAGACCACTGGGTCAAAGCTATACAAATAGATTTATATATTGTCACTACTGTTCTTTTAATCCATGAGGGTGATTTAAACCGTAACAGGTGTTCCAACAATGATACGGAAACTTCCCTGTGCACAACAGATGAATGGATTGAAGGCACACCAAAATCAGTTTGGGAGGCCCTCTAGTAGTGCACTTGTGGCCCATCATCATTCCTTGCCCATAGTGGACTGTGTTTTTTGTACAAGCTCATGTACCAGGCGGCATTCAGGGCTCAGAACAGCCCAGGGACCATTTCTAATAAATGGTTTAAATATGCCAAACTCATTTTGGAAAGCACAAGCTGTTAGACGTTAACAGCATTAGTCAAGCAGTTCCAAACAACCTGAGGATTCAAGAGCTGTTCTTGGCCATATTTATGTACTGATTTACATTTAGTCTGACAGTCCAGTGTGGGCAAAGGAGGAGATGATGTAGCATGCAGGAGGCTATCAAATGTGTGGCTCCTATGAGCTCTGCCATGACCCTTTGAAAGAATTCGGTCACCAGATCATTTCCTGCAACTCTGATAAGAACAGTGAGGGACTTGCCCCTCTATGCCATCGTCCAGAGGTCATCACTTAGTATATTTTGAATCTCTGTAAACTTTTTATAATAAGCTGAACAACACTGACATAGATTGCTACATAAAGACATAGCGTAGGTGTGATTTCTGACTGATCTTCCTCGCTGCCTTATCAGGCCAGTTCACACCTAACATGTCTTCTCCAAGCAGATTAGTTGCAGTGTCATAGGCAAGGTTTCTTTCTCATATTCAGTCCACTGGTTCAAATTTCCACTCACAAATAACTCCCTCTACCCTGAGGATATTTCTAATGATGAATTAATATTTTCGCAGACACTTGCATCTTCAACAAGTACCTGAGCTTCCAAATATAATCCAGAGAGGTAATGAGGAAAGACTCCCTATCTGCTTAGATGAGGAGGTGCCAAATCTCCACTTCTTTGCTACCGATTCAGTGTAATTTAGAAGACTTTTTTTTTCCAGTGATCCATATAGTAGGTTGATCTAGTTGAGCATAAGAACTCTAGATGGAGGAGCCTGAGGCAAAAGTCATTACAAAAACAGCAAAGAGGAGCCTGACCTGCATTGCAGTGAAGTCTCCAGGACAAACTGCATGGACAGAAGGGCTCTGCAATTCTTTCTTTTTCTCAGCTAAGCCCTACTCTGTGTTGTTTCCCCTTCTAGGCACAGAAAGCCAGTATAGGGTTAAAAGTGTTCCAAGACATGGAAAGACTTTCTGAGTTCCCACAAAGGCAAGCGACAGAAGTATATTTATTCTGTGAGAAAAGTACATGATACACCTGATCAGCCAAGGGTAAAGCAACAGCTTAACGTAACAATGAAGTTTGCAAAGTTTCAGTAGAAGATACGTAAAAAGCTTAAAGCTACAGCTTTCTCACAACTTTTCTGAACCTGTATGAATTGTAATTGACATAATCATTATGACTTCGAAAAAAATTGGGAGGATTTTCACAGGTAGGAAGGAAGGCAGGCTTATTTTTGACATGAGAGCCAACTCTCTGCCAAACTTAAAATACCTGCAGGGTGGTGCTGGAGAATTTTACAGAATAGACCTCAAAGTATTAACATGAACAAAGTGGCACTTCATTCCTAGGCTCATTTATTGAAGGAGCTGAATTATTTGAATGAAATATTCTGAAATTCAGCCAGAGGCTCAGGAAAGATATGAAACATTTTGGCTTAAACTTGGTGCTTCAAAAAGGCATAAACAACTAAAATCAGTGTTGTATAATGGGAATGGAGGCTGTTTTCACTGGTGTCTTCAGTGGTGCATACCAAGCTGCTCGCACCGTATGTAACAGGCACACAGAGCTCTCGCCTGCTGCTTCTCTTTCCATTACTGCAGCAGGGAAAATGATCTTTTAGTAGAAACACCAGACTAGTGTAAAAGGCCATTAATGACCCATTCTATATAATATTCATTTATGCTCCACTTAGCATTCCATTTTAATTAGGAGCTCAAGAAGCAACCAGGAAATAAGCATCATCTGAAGGCATTCCTAACGTTATTCTCTAGGACATCTCCAAAGCAAACCACAATCCTCGCAACAGCCTGAGAGACAAGAAAGAATTTGAGAAGTAAGACATGTATATCAGTCTTTCCTGTATGCCAGCTGAAGCTAACAAGATGTACATGCCACTATGACTCAGCAACAACAAACCTGCAATTTCCTCAGACTTCAGGCATTTGACATTAGAATGACTCATTGTCCATATGGACAGTTGAGGAGTCATTTGTATGATTGCAACAGAGTATCTTTAAAAGAATTTAGGGAAATAATTGTAGTTCCAAGGTGTTCTTTTTCTTATAGCTTTTCTTAGTTATTTCAGTAACTTCTCTGTGATGGTTTCAACAGTGAGATACAGCTGCTGGTTGTGGCTCCACAAATCTTAAAAAATAAGTGTTGCATCTCTTCTTAGAAGTTATTATGGCACCACCTTTCCACCAAATCTTTAATATTTGGCAATACTAACACACAAATATGTTAATGCAGGGATCATCACTGAATTGTGGAGAAAGGGAGCTGAGCCATAACCTACAGACCTGGGCATTGTACATGCCTGGGAATGAGAAGCAGATCCCACTGCACCCAAAGAACAGCCTGCCTTCAGCATCAGCACAGCATGATGCTTGCTGGCACAACCATGCAGCAGCTCAAGGACCTCTCAGCTCCAGTGAGGAGTTAAAACTAAAAACACATGCTAAAATGAGCAAACGTCTCCACTCCTGCTTTGAAAGGAGGCCACAGCTATCCATCCTCAATCAAGAAGTGCCACACAGAGCACAAATTTATTCCACAGAGGAATCACTGTTTATTACTCTTTCTTCTTTGTAAGGGCATCTAAGAATTAGCACGTGGACTAATATTCCCACAAAAAATAACAGACCCTTATTGTCCAAAGGGCACCTACATCAAGCTTTGACACCAGTGATGTGAAAAACAAGAGGGTTCAAATCTGATGGAGGTTCTTAAACTGTCACATAAAAAAAGATTTCAGTCACCTTTTCAAACCAATAAAGTAGCTAACTAAAAAACTAAAATGTGAATGTAATATCATTTAGGTTGCAAGTTCTTTTGCTGTCATTTACAATTTCAGCCATACAACTATGGGACTGCAGCTGGTATCTGACCATCCATTGGGGAATGCAGGCTGAAGAACTGAGGTCTGACACTGGAAGATAGGAAACATCAGATATATTATTTCCTGGCAGCCTTTATTCTGTTCCTTGTGTAATTGTATTTCAACACAGTCTTTAATTATGTAATCATATCCTATTCTTCCCCTTTTTTTTTGGCTCTAACATTTAATGCAGAGAATTAATTCCCATGGTAGTTAAATCAAGGTCTCAGAGGCATCTCTTGGTTGTGGTCATCCCTAGCTTCTGTGCAGCCTGTTCTTTCATCCTAAACTATATTTTTCACAGGTTTGGATTTTATTACATGTGAATTTTTATAAACAGATAACATCAAAGTCAGCTGAATTTGGAATGTCTTTTACCACAGCTTTGCAGGTGGCTAGCAGGGGTGCTTTTTGTGCCTTCCAGGCTTGAACAACAACACACAGTAACACGTGAAAAGTTTCAGTGGTTGGTTGGTCTGTTTCCAGACAAAAGCTGTTTCTACTAAACACTTAAATGCGATAATTTTTCATGAGGGATGTTGTATTTGCACTGAAAATCATGAAAAAATTGAGATACAAGCATCTGAGCTGCAGTTCCCACAAGACATGAAAGTAACATTCAGCATAAAATCCCCATAGTTTTAGGCATAAAAGTTTGAGGTTGAAAACTGATGAAGTCAAGCTCATACCTGAAGCACTCAGTATTTCACTGAAAAGCCAATATGTTCTTCAAGGGAACAAAGTCAATCCTCCTACCAAGTCTGCTCCCAAGTGGCAGCCTGCATTATGTGAAAATGTTACCAGGTAATGGCAGGACAGCAGAGAAGAAAAGAAACAAAATTCTCTTCTCAGTGTACTTTAACTTGCACATGAATTTTAAAAGAGGAAACTGTTTGTAGTTTTTCTTTCTTAGCCTGTATCAGCTCCTTTCTTTATAGTTATAGTGAACTTTTAGAGGTGGGATGACCTCCCTGAATAACCCTATGTTTCTGTCCCTGCCAGTACATGTCTCCAAGTATTGGAAATACCTTTTGTTTTTTCTTGGCAAAGCAAGAAAATTTGATATTTGCTCTTTATGTTTAACACCTGTTTAAAAGCATCTTTTCCAACACATCACTGATCAAAAAACGTGTAAGTTTTTTGCCTTGTCCTAAGGAGTTTCATTCATTCTGCTATAGTCTGTGGATAATACAATCCAGACCTCAGGTTTGCACTTCATTGAACTGTGTGACTCAGCTGTCATGGGTACTCCTATTCTGGTGTGTCCATACCTTCAGCCTGTGCTTCTGGGTTTGCTGCAGTGTGTGTTTGGCTGCATTCAGGCAGATGTTATTAATTTTGGCTTCTCTTTTCAGTCTCACAACTAAGTCTAAAGTGAGAACGTAAAAGATACCAAATACTCCAGGATTGTGATGAAAAACAACGCTTTTTTAGATGTCATTAACCCGCGAACCTATTTAGTCAGTCAAGGAGATTCGATGCTACCATGGAACATGATTTGAGACTTACAAAGTTTTGTTAGGATATAAATTTTGGTTGATGGACTTTTGCATGAAATTCTTTTACAAATATTTAGGAAATCAGATTTTTCAGTGTACAGCCCTGAGACTTGGTTATGGCTTGCACCAGACATCCTGTGCCTGGACTAATAAATAGCTACAATAGCAAAATTTAAAAGGCAATACTGCAGATTCTCATGGGAGTCTTCCTTTCCAAAAACTCTTCATGCAACTGAAATGCCTTTTTCTCCACTAAAATCAGACATTTTATCAGAAGTGGTTTGATATAGATTGCCTATACTATCTCATTGTTGTATTTGTTTATGGGACAGGGAACCTACTGCACACAAGAGGCACCTCTAATTAATCTGTTCAAGAAATGGCAATTAAAAATTGCTTTTGCTTATCTTTATCAAATCCACTACTGTGCACTGAATACGACACTTTCAGACAATCGCTGTTGCTTTGTGGAAACATTTCTTGAGAAAAACATTCTCTTTTTATGGTGTAGTTACAGGGTTATTTTGTTTTTATTATGGCTCTCATTTTTATCATTATGAAAATAAACATATTCATGAAAGCAGGATTTTTATTCTTTGAAAATAATTTAAAATGCCACCAGGTTTTTGCATTAATTTAAGGATTTTTATATTTGAAGAGCAATAAAACATTTGTTAACCATCTACCATAAGACTATGCCATAAATTAATTCTTTTTCCATGAACATCATAAAGGTATATGTGACATTGCAGTAGACTGTCATGAAAAATACTATCGTAACATGCATATTTATGATAATTTTATATGGGAAATAACTGCATACCAGGAGCCGAACTTTTACATAACTGTTTCTAATAAAATTGAGGAAAAACCAGCACAGTACAAAACCTTGCTGACCTTTGCTGCCTTCATAAAATTTTTGTTTCCTGTAGTCCTAACTTGGAGTTTAATGTCATGTGTAAATGAATCTAGGGCTCAGGAATAGGGAACCTGCTTGTAGAAGACACCAAAGGAAAAAAAATTACTAACATACTTGTCCTCATTTTGTTGCACAAGTTGTTGCAGTCATTGCAAAAAGAAAGAATAATTTTTAGAACTGAATTATATATGAGAATTAATCATATTGTTAGCTTTTAGTGAACAAAACAACATTATGAAAATGCCTCCATCTTTTTTGTGCCTAATGAAGCTTCAGGCATTAATTTACAGAGGCATAACACTGTAATCAAAGCTACTGTCCCTTTAATCTTCACTTTCTCATAATCAAGGCCTTAAACCCGGTTTTTAATTTGCTATTACAGTCTTCTCTTTATAAATACAGACTAACTGATGTCAAGGATGTAAGGGGAAGTACAGATCACATCATGTATCCTCATTATGATGTTTCCTGTCCCTCAATACAGGCATAATCACCTGGAAAAAGCCTCAATAATTAGTGCTTGAAATACCCATGAAAAATGTATCACACATCACAAAATAGTGTTTTCTTTACATTGATCAGTACATCCTCTTACCTATAAAGCAAACATTTCATCATTCATACTCTTTCCCTTTTCTTTACTAAAGCAGGATTTCCATGTAAAGAATTTTCACATAATTTAAAGTATATTTTGGACTTTTCAAACAATTCCTCAAAACCTCCATGCCCCCCAGCCAAGTTTCAGGGGTATCAAAGAGGATGTTACAGTTAGTTCTTTCTTCCCCATAGGAATGTATAAAAGCACTTTGCTTCTATGTGCTTGAAAAACTAAAACAACTAAAATTGTTTTTGAAAAAACCTACAACTTCTTCTTTTACTGGCCCTCTGAAATTCACCTGCCTAACAGTTTTGCCTGTCAATTTTGAAGACAGAAGATAAAATTACTGCAGAAATTTAGTTCTTTTTTATGGGAAAAAAAAACCAAACCCAAACATATTTAGTTCTATGGGAAGGTAAAAAATTTGGAGCACTGAAATATCTGTTTCTAAATGTTTTTATTGTCATGTAAATTAATCTTCTTGGCCTATCTGTGGTCAATGCACTTTCTTTAGGAAATCTTCTGCTGTTGGTGGTTTGCAAAGTAATTTGCCTACCAAGCGTGCAAGTCATGGCCAAGTTACCAAATGGTGCTTTTGAGCTGATTAAACTGTGGGACACTTTCTAGTGAGCAGGTCTGAAAGCACACGATGACCCTATCTAAATCTTTATCCAGTTGAAACCTGGGAACACCTCAGCTCCCCCAAGACCCCACCTGAAGGCAACCTGAGCACTGGATCCAGGATGCAGTCTCTCTTCACACCAGCAGCACCCCAGCCCATGCTGTGGGTCCTCACAGGAAATGCTGCTTCCCCCTCGATCAGATATAGCTGAAGCCTATGCACCCATGTGGAGCAGGAATTTTGTTAAAACAGCTTTTTATTACAAGCACAGGTTCTGCAAAATCTGCATGTTCAATTCAAAATTATTTTTTTTAATGAAAAACACTGCAATAAGACAATTCCCTTTGTCATGAACATAAAGGTTTGTGCCATAATGAATTCTAACTATGTTTTTAGGAGCCTTGTGGTCTAGAAGTTGTTGTTGCCCTTTGTCTCCTATGAAGCTTCTTGGACAGATTACATTTCCCATGATTTACTGGAAACATCCTTTACTATAGTGAAGAATGGCATTTCTTTATAAGAACATAGACTTCATCTGATGAGGTTTTAATTCTATTCCTCTTTTCCCCCCTTATTAGATCATATTTCTGAGGTAGAAGACTGCTCTGAAATTCATTCACACTTCACAAAGTCTTCAGGCACTGATGGGACTTCAAGAGACATGAGTTGCCTGAATTCCCTACGGTAAATTCACAGTATCAGTTGAGCACCCTGTTGTTTTTAGAGCACCCAAGTGGTGCCTTACCCTAAAGATTGGAAATCAAGTAGAAAACACACAGCACAATTTCTATGCCTTCAGATTTCAGCACACCACCCATCGGGAAGTTCTGAATCCATCAGCTCAGGCACCTACCTTGAAATCCTGGATTACTTACAGATAACAGCCACACAATTCCCCCCCTTCAAAGAATCCAGGACCCAGGACCCACAGAAAGTCAGCAGAATATTTTGATCTGAGGTTGAGGTCCAGAGATGAATAGAGATGATGGGCAGGGACCACTTGCTGGTTTTACTGTTTAGGAGGATTAACACAGAGATTGTTAAAATCTGTTAAAACATATTAAATCTGGGCAGGCTGGATAGATGGGCTGAGACCAATAGTAAGAGATTCAATAACACCGAGTGTCAGGTCCTACACTTTGGCTACAACAACCCCAGGCGCTGCTACAGGCTGGGGACAAAATGGCTGGAAAGCTGCTGAGTGGAAAAGGACCTGGGGGTGCTGGTCTACAGCAGCTGAACCTGAGCCAGCATGTGCCCAGGTGGCCAAGAAGGCCAGTGGCATCCTGGCCTGTACCAGCAATAGTGTGGCCAGCAGGAGCAGGGCAGGGATTGTCCCTCTGTACCCAGCAGTGGTGAGGCCACACCTCAAGTGCTGCGTTCAGTTCTGGGTCTCTCACTACAAGAAAGACACTGAGGGGCTGGAGCATGTCCAGAGAAGGGCAACAGAGCTGGTGAATGGTCTTGAGGGTAAGTCCTATGAGGAGCAGCTGAAGGAGCTGGCAATGTTTAACCTGGAGGAGGGGAGGTTCAGGGGTGACCATATAGCTCTCTACAACTCCCTGAAAGGACGTTGTAGCCAGGAGGGGGTTGGCTTCATCTCTCAGAAAACCACGAAACGGCCTCAAGTTCCATCAGGGAAGGTTCAGGCTGGACATCAGGAGCAATTGTTTCACAGAAGGGGTTGTTAAATAATGGAATGAGCTGCCCAGGGAGGTGATGGAGTTACCATCTCTGGAGGTGTTCACAGTATGACTGGATAGGGTACTTAGTGCCATAGCCTAGTTGACAAGGTGGTGTTCAGTCAAAGGTTGGACACCATGATCTTGCAGATCTTTTCCAGCCTAATTCTGTGAAATGCAACTCCTTTCACTCTTTAGTCAAACTACTGTTAGTTCAGTAATATCCACTTACCTTCTTAATGGATGACTTGCATCCACATCTGAATTTCCGCATATTTCAGTCTGATTCATCACTGTTTAAGTTGGAATCGTTCTGTCTCACCATTTTTGCAGCTACACTGTTAGTCTTTGCTTACTCACATTAATAGCTTTGACATGACTTCACGTCTCCCTCCTCAGTACCTTTCCAGCATCTGTGGGCAAAAGCCAATATTTCCTCTCTGAGGCAGATTGGAAGACTTATTGCCTCCTCCATGAAAGAGGAATCTTTGCTCCTCTGGAAAAGCCAGTCACAGCTTTATCACTACTTGCTGCTGAGCATACTCTACAGCTGATCTAAAAAAGCCTTGGAAGGTGCTTGAGAATTAGTGCTGCTGGCAAGGCAAAGAAGTGGCAGTCACTCCCCGCCGCCTCCAAGAATTCACATTCTGCAAGGGGGATTTTCCTCTCATTTAAGCCTGAAAACATTCCTGAGAGGAACAGTTTGTCCTCAAGTTGGCATAATGTTGCGTTAAACATTTGCCACTTACTGTTCTGCAAGCTGTTAAGCTTCCTGTGAAAGCAGTAAGATACCACAGAAGCACTCTTTTGTAAACAGAGTCCTACATCATTTTATTGAAGTACTGTGGCAGTACTTATCTGAAAACAAAACTAGGGGAAGTTGCATCACTCTGTGGGCTGCAAATGAGGCAAGGAGAATTATTAGCCTAAATTAACACAGAAAAACAAATTCTATTCAGCCAAGAAGTGTTTTACAAGGAAGAGCTTGTAGTAAGGAAATATACAACTTTAATGCTAATGATAAGAGATAGGATATACAGATTAGAAGAGAGGAAGGGTGTAATTTGAGCTTAGTCCTGACTTGCAATTACAATGTGAAATAAAAAGAATACTGATGAAAATTTCAATACACTCTGAGAAAGGAACAGAAATAAAGGAAAAATGCACTTACTACAAAGATTCTGGAGAACATTCTAAGTGAGCAAGAAGTCCCTTCTTTTGTAACTGTACAAGAACACCAGCATCATACTTGACAACATGAGCCCCTTGCTTTGCTGAGGCCATTGTTATCCTTACTCAATAAACTGTGGAGCTTATTAGGAGTCTTGAATTATAACCCTAATTGCTATGTGCTTCACAAGCCCCCTACTGTTAACAATCCAATTACAACACAAGAATTAACAGATAAACACAGATGGACATCATTCAGTGAATCCATGTGGTACCTTCTAACCTAGCATCTCCATAAAAATGGGAAAACATGCTGAAACGTTCTTATTCCCCACGACAGACATTGGTTGAAAAACACCTGTATCCTAACCACTACCATCTGCACTCTAAATGCATTTCTTGCAGGTTTCTGTTTTTCTGAGTGGATCTCAGTAAATGTAGCACAATGAGGATCTCATACTTGTCTGTATCTCTGCAAAAAGTGATCAGGCTGAACCTGCTCAAGAGGTGGCAAATAAACAATGGAATAAACCAGTTAAAGCACTGCACTACTTTACAGAAGATTAAACATGCCCAGAACTTTTTTGATACTGAACCCAGCTAGATCAAAATGTCCAGAATGTCACATCATAGATTGCTTTCAAACTGCCTAGAGGGAATAGCGTCTATTCTGTACTAACTCCCAAGTAGTGCCCAAGAACTGCTAGGACGAGTCTGAGTTGATCCAGCCCAAACCAGGGGCAAGGTTAATGACCTAGCACTACTGTTGACTGGGTTTATTACTCTGGAAGATTTAAAGACACCGCCCATGGCACTAACCTCAAGGAAGTCATGAGCAAGAATTAATCAGAAAACAATGGTGCTTTCAAGGATTTACTGCAAAAGCACATTAATTAGACTGCACCCCTGTATGTACCAGAGGCCAAAAACAGATCAATACTCCAGAAAGTAACCTCCTAAAGGAGCTCTTGTTCAGCAGAACACTGCTTGGAAGGGCAGACTCAGGACAGCAAGCACAGAAATGATCTTGTTTTGTCTGTTTCTACAGCAAAGCAGTTGAGTGCTGCAGCAAGGAAGGCTGAGGAGGAAGACAAAGGCATCCCTGTTTACAGACAAGATTGTACCAGAAGTGCCTGACTTTCATAAGTAATTTGTTCTCTTGTTTGTGTAAGCGATCCAGCTAGACCACAAATACCATCCTGAGTGCTCAGGTGAAAAGTACTTGCAAGTCATTGTTCTGAGAAAATAGTCGGAAAAGCAGAGCCCAAGGCTGTGACATCAATTGCAGATCTCTGTATACCATGACTGGATGCATGGTGAGTCATGGCATGCATTAACCAGCAGCATTTGAGAAGCCCTTCATAACCAGGTCCAGCAAAACGTATTGTTCTTAATTTGCAATTAAGTCAGCTTAAATGGACATAATTGGGAGAATCTGACTCACAGCCTTTTTTAAAGTCTATTTTTAAATCTCATTTATAAGACAAATGCATCTTCTGTTTCTGAAATGACATAAATATTACCTTTTTTAAAAAAAATTAAGCTATGCTTCATTTCACCCAGTAAAGGAGCCAAACCCTAGTTTGTTAGTACTTGGTCTGTGTCTGGTTGAGAAATGAATCAATACCCTTAAATCCTGTCCTAAATGAACTTTTGTGCAAAGTTGTGTCTTACAGCACAGCTGAGGATTTATATCAACACACTGACTCAGATCCTGCCTGGAGCCACAACCGGGTTTATGTCGATGTTAGAGAGACCAGAGTTTTCCTTTGGTTCCCATCCTCTTTCTTTTTTTCATGTAAAACGACCAACTCTAATTCTAATCTGGACTGCAGAGCAACTTCTCCTATGCCAGGGGAGCTGGCCTGGGGTGGCAGCTGGATGGGGCTGCACCAAGCAGCAGCAGCAAGAGCAGGAGCTCGGCAGCGTTAGGAAGTGCCGCTAGGCAACCAAGGTAACCATGGATACCTGCATCCCCGGCGGCCCGCGGGCTGCTGAGATTAGTCATTCATCTGGAAAAACACTTTAAAAAAAACAAATAAAAATTAATATGTTACAATGCAACACTGTCTCTGCATAAATGTTGTTGTAATGACGAGATTCAATTTAATAGAGCTTATTTTACTGGGACCTGGTGTTTGCTCCACCTCAAGACTCGGAGAGCTCTAGGTCACAGAATCACAGAATAGTTTGAATTGTAAGAGACTGTAAGGGTCATCTAGTTCCATGGCCCCTGCCGTGGACATGGACAACTTCCACTACACCAGCTTACTCAAAGCACCATCCAGTCTGGCTTTGAACTCTTCCAGGGATGGGCCGTGGTCATTCACTTTCAAACATTTCGGGCTGCAGCATTAGTAACAGAACCAGATCTCTGGCCAAGGGTCACGTGCTTTTAAATTCTTCATTGGGGAAATACCCAGAAGTTTTAAATGCTACAAGAAAAGCAGTAGAGCTCCTTTACGTATAAATTGCCCTGTAACGTTGACTGTCCCTTCCCCAGAAGGCTAGCGTTGGTGCTTGGTTGGTAGGTATGATTGCTTGCTGATTAATATCAAAGTTGCCAGCAATCATGTGCCCACAACTAATGCTGTCCCATTTTTCACATGTTGGGGGTTTCTAATTAGCAAAGGCGGCTCAGAAAGAGCGGCATCCTGGAGGCCACAGCAGCAGGACAAAGAGCAGCCAAGGTCACCAACCACCTTCCTTTCAGCTCGTGCAGGAATGTGATTGTGTAAATACACGCGCATGATTTTAGCAAAGCCAGAAAACCTCCAAAATCCTTGGCAGTCTGTGGCCACTACACCCTGAGCAAAATTCCCTCCCAGCTCCAAGCCTGGGAACCCATTCAACCCTACATTTATGTGCCTCATTGCACACATCACCTGCAATACTGGTACTACCAGTCTCTTTCTTACCACTTCTTTTACCTAATGCTGAATACTTGACTCAATAAAATCAATCTGTAGTTAGCATAGGCATTCACAGGAGCATGGATTTGTCCTTGCACAAGTGGTGTACTCGAAGTGATTAGCTCAGTCGTTCCTGACAGGGTCTTGTAAACAAATCATTGATTCCTGGGTGTTTGAGGGATGTTGATTAGAGTTTACAGCAATAGCTCGTCTTACTTCATCAGAAGAAATTGTAAAAACATATCAAGGAGATCAGCTGCTTAATAAAGACTCATCTTTCTTATCATCTGTGATATGCTGGCTACTTTAAATATGGATGTAACGGAATAAGCAAACCAAACAATGATAATGCACATACCAGATATATATTACCTATCTTACCTTAATGAAAGCAGTTTGCTTTGTTTACCATTGGAATGAGGCAGGCCCTGTGACTTGCTTTAATCTGCTTATTCAACTTCTTTATTAAAATCATGCTTTTCAGCTGTGATCACTAAGCCAAATAATACACAGTGTGAGCAAAAAGCTTATGAAAATCTGTATAAACTATTTTGATCATCTTAATCAAAAGTTGAATTTGGCTTCAAACAATGAACCCTTTTTTCTACGAAGCCTTTCAGGAAATCCCACTACCAAATTTCTTAAGCTTAAATGGTAGCTACTGAGGATACCATTTGTTTGCTGGAAATATTTAGAAAATTTGATTTACTGGGTAGAAAAACAGAGAAAGGAGAAAAAAAATCTCTGACTCAGTTGTACATTTGCAATACTGACACAGTCATAAACCACACTTTGATCAATCTTGTGGTTCAGCTTCAGTAATGTCAACTTCCTTGGACTAAAGCATTTGCAAGTAGCTCCATAATTTAATAGACTTTCCTTTGTGAAGCCTAAATGTACATGCACATCTATACAGTGTCCTTGCACTCCCACAAGTACTTTCACAGTTAGCAGAGATTCTGATTTAGCAATCAGGAAAAGGTTTTTCCTCAATCAGAGATGTGAAGAAGGAACAAAGTGGTTGAAGTCCCAGCAATGGGGACTTTCATTGCAAATGATGCACTGGGGAGAGAGGAAAGTTTTAGACTAGATAATTAGGATTAATATATTTTATATTAAGCTAACAGCCATCTAAAAGCAACCCAAACAAAGACTGGAACAAGACATGCTATAATGGATGCATATTATCAAAAACTATTTGATTTAGTAGCTGGGCTACAAATCTCATCACAAATTTATTTTCACATGACTGCCCAGACTTTCTGCTTTAGACTGGCTCAGAAATGCCTTGGCCTTTCTCATAGTGTTACTGAATTTCTGCTCTCAAACCCAGCCAAAAGCAGAGGCACACCAGGCTGTAAAAAATGAAGGAATAAATTATTTACTAAGTAAAAAAACCTATATTCCTGAATATTGAAGCTGATAAAGCCTGTTTTCCTTATAAATCTGTGCCTTGAACTTGTTTGATTTTGGCCAGACAAGGCACAGGAAACACTGCCTTTCACAAACTGTGTTGCCCAAATGAAGTTTTTCATTCCAGGCTTCAGGCTTCTTTTTCATGCACGTTCTAATAGAGTATACATTCCTAGTGCAGACTTTAATTAACACACTTCACTCCTCTAACTGTTCATTGATGTGCATAAATCTTGGGGCTTAATTATGTTTTAAGATGTCTACCACTTTGCCAAAAGTAGTAGAAATCAAACAGAACTTTCCAGTTATTAGGGAGGATTCAAAAAAATCACCATATATGCCGAATTACCTCAGCACATGTAGTTGTATAAACCTCCTTTCTTTTCAACAAACAAACAAAAACCCCAAACCTAAAAAAAAATAATTAGAATTGTGGATTCCAGGGTTGTTTTAACTGCATTAATCTGAAGGGTGCTACATTAGACTGCACTGTCTGCACTGTAAAAGATGCAGATCTGGACTTAAAATGTGAGGCTTTCTGGACTTTACGACATGGAGCTGCCCATAGAAATCTACAAAATTTTTATTTAAATTTGGCTTTGACTTCTTTGTGCCATTATCACCTGGGAAGGTTTTGAAGACTGATTCTTGGTTCAGATTCCCCACTGACAGCTATTAATCTCTTCATATCTAAACTATCTGTTAAAGGATGGAAAGCCTCTTTCTCCCGTCTTCTCTTCATTATTATCTATTCACTGAAGTGTTGAAGTTGGTTCTGAATGCTAAGGAGGAGCACCTCTTAGCTTGCTAATGAGGACAACACAACACCAGTACAACTGTGACTAGCTTTAGAAGAATTTTCTGAGGTGATAAAACTGGTTCTTTACACAAAAAGGTGCTGAATTTTCCCACAGGGGAAAAGGTTGTGTATGTGTTTCTTGTGTATCTTTACAATATTATTTTTGAACACAGCGTTGGAGCATACTGTTCATACAATATGATCAAGTGAGTGCTTTTACATTTCAAACTGCATTAAATGGATCATATTTCACCCCTACTGAGCTTGTGGCTCAGCACAAAATAGATTTCTCCCCAAGAGAATGCCTGGAATTGTCTGTTTTTCTTAATAATTTATTTCACTACTTAATGTCCTTCAATTTAATAGGCTAGTGTCTGTAATAAACTGCATTATTAACATCTGTTTTCACAACATTTTCCTCATGGGCTTCAATGAAGTCCAACACTATGGTGCAGTTTGTGAAATACAACAGTTCATGGACAAATTCAAGCACACTGGAATCAGGGTGGCCAAAATCAATCCCACCCACCCATAATCTGGATTTGGGGCTGAATGTGCCTGGACCAGAAATGACCTTTCATGCTGCTGAGATTCCCTCACTTGATGTGACAGTGTATGGTACAAGGGACTTCCCTTCCAGGAATTAAATGCTGGTGCAAAGGTGGGGTATCACTTTCTGAGTCACCTGCACACACATGACCCCATCAGGCACGGTGCACCCCAGGGTTTATGGCAGAACAAAGCAGCCAGAGTTACTGACACAGAAACAGATTAGTGAAAAGCAAAACAGTGCTGAAGAAACACCTCTGTTTCTGGTGGTCAAAGAAACTACTTTAGAGCAGCATTCCTCATCATCCAGACCTGAATATTGAACTGCTTCTGCCATAGCCCCATCCCTGGACAGCATACACTGAAGTCTGCAGAATGCTATTCGACTCATTTTATTACAGGTTGTATTGCTTTTTTTTCCTTTTAGATGGAAATATCTTTTTTTTTTTTATCTAATGTTTCAACATGACAGTATTAGGTTATGCAAAGCAAACAATTAGTCAATAAAAAGTGGCATTTAAGCATTCTGTGAACAAAACATACTCTTTTTTCTTTTTTTCTTTTTTTCTTTTAAACTATCAGAGGATTGTCATCTCTGCAAGGCTGCTTTTTTATTTTTATTTTGCAATTCTGGCAAATACTTCCCCTTGAAATTATCCATTCTAGCTACAAACAGAGATGAAACCTATGCTCAGGCACATTGAGACACAGACAACACAGAGAGGTGAGCTGGGAGCCCAGTGTGGCCCCAGCATAGGAAGTACTCCATCAGTAGGACACAGCCCCGTGGGAGCTGGGAGCAGGGCTCCTCAACAGCCACAGTCCCAGCACGAGATGTACCAGGCCCAGAGTCTACCCAGAACTCAGCCAGGAGCAAAGGAGTCAGTCTCTGAGAGGCATCTGAGGGGTCCATTCAGGACACCAGCCACTTAGACCAGCAGAGGTCTAAGGTCCGTCCAGGAGACAGGCACACCTACACCACAGCTCAGGCTTCAGGAGAGAAATAAAGGGCAGGGATTTCTGGGGAAAAGGGTGAGGGTCCCAGGGAAGGCTCGTCAGAGCCATGAAAGTCAATTCATGCTCTCAGGGCCCTGACACTTCTCACCATGCAGCAACATCAACACTTATTACAAGTCTTTCTTTACTGCAGCTTTCCTACAACCAAAAAATTCAGTCCAAGGGCTATACCAGTATCAGTGGTATCAAAAACATTTCTTACAAGTCTAAGAGTAGAAAGTTTTATCTGATATTACATTTCATCTATCTTGAAAACCTTCTAAATGGCTATACTATATCTTTGTACTAGATAGATATATATATATATATCAACACTGGGCATAATTTCTTATATTGCCCTGTATTAGACTATTATCTATCCCTTATAAATGTTTCAGTTAAAGTCTATGCTGCTGGTGCTGTACAACTATAAAATAGAAAGCCATTTTTTACCTCAGCAGAAGTTAGTTTCTGCCCACAATAAACATAGCACAAGGCACTATAATAAATAGAGTAAGTTGTGGGGAAAATGGAAAAGGAAAAGCAAAAGAAGTCAGATTGGATGTTAACAAAAGGCAGCAAAATGAACCTGCATCATTTTGGTTTAATTCTTCAGTTGAGAATCATACCTAATTGTCAGAAATCCCCTTTGGATGTTTATCTTCAGTGATATTTCTGGAATACTGTTTCGGTTCAGTGTAAAATTCAACTCACACAATTATGGTTTTGTGTGTCACTTCGCTCCACTATCGGTTCAACAGCGACATCGTTTTATTTCTTTACCATCAAACATTTTTTAGTTATAAGAATTCCTGGCACTGCATTTAAAACAAAAATATTATCTTAATTGCCCTAGGATTTGACCTGGCATTACTCAGTGTCCCCTCTGTTTTCTGGCTAAGGCAGTGTCTTGCAATAATGGAAAATGCATACAGGTCTGCTATTTCTGAAGAGAAGCAGCCAAGGAATGTGAGTTGTACAGCAAATACTCTGCTCTTCTGAGATGAACTGGAAACACAGACATCTGTGAGATACTCTTGAATTCTACAGATCTGTCAGTTTGGGGAAAGAAATATATATTTGTCACAAACCTTTAACATTTACAGAAGATAAACATTAATGTCCAGCTTAAGTATCTGATCACCACAGTAAGTATCTATTCTGTTAGATACCCTGAATTTGTAAATAGCCTATAGAAAAAGGTAGCAATAGAGAAAATAGAATCACCCCCAACCCCAATGTAAATGCTAAAAAGAAGTTTTCTAAAGTTAGCCAAAAGGAGCTACTTGTTTTTTAAAAAAAGGCAGTCTGGTCTCTCTTTTGGAGATTTGATTCCTTTCTTAAACCAGCAATTAAGTTCATCTATCCCCAGAGATCAAAAGCCAAGACTTATCCATGGCTGGCTTGTTTTTAAAGACACATTTTTAAGAACTAGGCAGCGAGGCTTATATTTAAAACAAATGAAAACAGAGGACACAAAGTTATCCTTTAAATTTTATGCATGAACATCAATTTGATGCTACATTTCTTTTAGCAAGGCAGAGGTGCAACCTCAGAACCCTCCACTACTTGAGGGAATTTAAACCCAAATAATTTTGGATTGTACCTTAAGCACCAAACAACGGACTAATTTGATAAAAAGGGTACTTGCCGTCAGTTTTGCTCTAGTTGTCATTGTACACATGACTAAGAACACAGTCATTTGGTCAGAAAACACAAATGCATGAGGGAATATAACAAAGTAGGCATAAACATTCTTTTAAGACAACAAGAGAGCAACCAGAGCTCGAACTACTGACACTTCTCCAGAGGTGTTTTACATATATTACCTATGATGTTCCAACATCAACATTCATCACAGAAGCACTTCAAAATTCAGGTCATTCTTCTCCCAGTGCACAACCTAATTGTTACTCTGTGGGGTCAAGATCTCTACTGTCTTCAGTCTTCACAGCCCAGTGAAATGGTCTGCTTTCATTCTCCAAATGTTTCATTTCCAGAAAGGGCATGAGTGGAATAATTTTTTGCTCATACCACTGTCCACACTGGGCTGAAAGCAGACTGCAGCAGAACAGACAGAAATTAGCCTTTCCTGGGATTTGCACATCTTTTAGACATAGTATAGCATCAACCCTACAACAACTTAAAAGATAACAATTATTATAAAGAATATAAAAAAATAATTATTAATAATAAATACCCTGAAAACTGAAATGTAAATATTCTGACTTTTTGTTGGGACCTTTAATTCCTTTATGTTCTTGTGCTCCTATATGTGTTGGCCTTGTTCCCCTGAATCATCCACACACTAAGTAGGTCTGATCTAACCGTAGCATCTATACCTGACTGAAGGGCAGGGAGCTTACAGCACTGCTTTTCACAGCAGGAAGAAAATTCCAGGCAAAAGCAAGGCTTTTGGACCCTTAATACCTTAGGCTCTATTATAGTTACTTTTGGCAGGAGGAGGATAAAGCACAGTTTAAATCTTGGTATTTACTGGTCCCAGCAATAAATATAAGGAGGTCAAAGGTGTAGCTCTACAGATTCCAGGCCAGCACAGTCGTGGATGTCAAATGATATTAAAGAAATCAGGTATCCCTAAAGTCAGCTTGTATCCTCCAAAAATATCAGTAACAAGTATAAGGGCAAAAGTTACTCAGTTTTAGATTCAAACTATTGCAGACTGAACTGCTGAGCTGCTTGTGCATGTAATTGGGTTAGAAAATATTCCACTGTACAAACTTTTGGAATTCTCTATGCTTTTCTCAGAGAACAATATATATGAATACTTACAGGTCTCCAAATTTTTTCCTGATGTGAATCAAGCATACTGTTTTTCTCTGTTTTACTTCTGAATGCAATATATATATCTATTGCTGCCTGTCCAAACCCGGGGCAAGGCAGCCTGGCAGCCTGTGCTAAAGGAGAGGCAAACAAAACTCCATGGTGCATGGCTGGGGGCTTCAGCCTTTCTCAAATGAACATGACTTGTCTCAAAAGAAGAAAGAATCATGGCTGAGTTTTTTTACATCAGCTAACCCTTTCAGAAACTGCACTGAAAGTCAAGAAATGAAACTGAATTATTATAATTATTATATAGTTTTTCTCAAAGAAATAGATCTTCCTTGCAATTGTCATGCAGATAACAATACAAGGGAATCGCTGCAAGGTAGAGCAAGAATTGCTGCTAATAGGAGTGTCAGTTGGTTTTCTAAATGCGGGGTTTTACACAAAACTCAAAATCTGCATCTGACATAGCACGAAGTTTTCAGCAAAACATGCTAGTGTTTCTTTATCCTTTTCTTTATCCTCTTTCTTACTTTTTTTCCTCTTCTTTCCTTACTCTCATTTCAGGGAGACCCATATGTACATGCAGTGTTTAATAAAATGGAATCTATAGTTTTTCCTCAGTTTGTGTTGCTCTTCACACATATGCAAAGGACTACAGATTGACTAATCAAAAAAGTTGTGAATTCTGAAAGTTTAATACATTTTTGTGTGAATTATGATTCAATTAAAGTTTTACTGAAAGTATAAAATTTAGTCTTCCCTTTTCACTTTACTCTTCATAAGTAAGAATGTCTTCCAACCAGGCAGCTGAAACAGTATCTCATGACTACAATCTCCACACACTCTCATCTATACTGATAGAAAAAGGAAGATTCCGTGTTTATGGGCCACGACTGTTTAGGGAACAAGACAGAATGAGGAATTGCTCCAAGCACTGATTGAACACAAAACTGGCAGAATTTGCAAATTGCAATTTTCTGATTGTCTAACACAGTGACTAGAAAAATATTGGATGCAGTATCAAAGAAAGCACTTTAGCTTACATATTTTTTTGCTTTATTTGTGAAATATTGGAACATTAAATATGTTTGATTAAATTAGGATTACTCTGGTAACAGAAACAGACTACATTTGTCAGAGAGTTTAGCTAACAAGGATGCCACTCTGTCAGCAAGTCCTTATCTGTGGAAAAAGCTAACAAATGTACCTCATGAATTTTTATTTTATTATTCTTATCTCAAAATTCAGTGTTTAAGTCCACAATTCCACTCTATTCCTGTAATGATTTCTACCTTGCATAATGACTTCGAATAATATGTGACCAAATTTAGGTGCATAACTGAAATCTAAGAGGTAAAACACCATCATTGTGAGACTCCAGAGGTTCAATAGAATTAATAAATATCTAAACTTGTAAATATTACTTTTATGTTGAATAGTAGTTTAAGAAGCAGTGCAGCTTTACTACATATTTCTATTCAGATGTATTTTCTTCTATAGATAATATTGAATTTCAGCCCCTTGGAACCCTCAGTTTTTATTTATGTGTATTTTAGCTCACTACACAGTCGCTGGCCGCTTGACCTCCCGGCTGGTCAATGGCCGACAGTGTCCTCGTGTGCCCGGATCTCGCGTGGCACAAGCGCGTGTGCAGCGCCACGGCAATGCTTTTAGCCTTCGCGCGACAGCGCCGAGGCTGGTTGATATTTCCAAAGCCCAGGCTGGGGCTAGCAGCAGCTGATGATGAGAATGCGACGCAGAGGCAGCAAAAAGATCAAGGAGGGCTCGCCCGTGGTGTAAATCCAAGAGTTTATTCCATGCCCTGGAGGGGGCAGGGGAACTCCCAGCAAGGACGGGAACCACAAAACGAGCCCCGAAATAACCGTTGCACCAGGTTTTAAGGGGGGGGAAAAGGGGAGGAACAAGGGACAGGACAAATGAGGTACATGAAGGGAGATGACAGTATCCAATAAGCAGCAAACGTAGGAGGGACATATTTAAATGAGCCAGTGGGAAGAACAGAACTTTAGAACCTTCCAGCTTTGTATGAATATTAAACCAACTATATGAATATCTAAACCATCTATGAGGAGAAAGGGGAGGGGACGGTACCTAGCTGGACAGCAGCCCACGGCGGGAGACTGCCTCAACCTGCCTACCTCTCAGGGCTCACTGTCCCAAGAGGTATCATCTACCCAATCTGCAATCCCCACTGAAAAGGCAGGCTGAGCCGCAGCCTCGAACGCCACGGGTGACTCAGCCGGTGGCTCCCCCACCGGCTGGGTGACCGCAACACTACACCTTTAAGAAAGGCCAATTACTATGAAGACCTACGAGGTTCCATGAGAACAGAAAAAAATAAGGCTGTTTAATAATAGTTTAGTAAGTTTTAGTTGTTAAATCTATTGGGAAGAGACAATCTCTTGATACCTGTTAAATTCCAGACAGTCTGAGATGTGACTGAGTTTGGTTTAGTCAGATTTCTGCACAGCTTTCTGTGAGTTTGGTTTAGTCAGATTACTGCACAGCATCATTGTAATTCAGGCATCAGATAGTTGTAATTTATCAACAATGTCAAATCTTTTCTTACTGCTGAAATGGGGCTATGAAATCTGAGGTCCAGAAGAACAGGCAGCAGTGGGAGGATGGCAGGAACTGCTTGCACAGACACGGCATGAGAGTTGCATTTCACAGAGATCAGCATCTGAAAGACATCAGCAAGCAGCTAATTGTCTATAAATGACTGTATTTACCAGTTCAGCAGGGCAAATTCTAACATAACGATACTTAAATTCAACACGCCTGCTACACAATCTTTTAAAATTACAGCTTTCTCACAACAAAAGCAAACAAATAAATGAGAGAAAAAAATGTTTTCATTTGTAGAGTTTGCACATTGATGGATTTCTGAGGTTTAGATTCACTCAAATGCCGCTTAACATTTCTGCAATCAAACACAAATGGATTGATTTAGCTGAAATCTTGTAAGGGGTTTTCACTCCAGATATCTATTTCTGCCCTCTCAGGAGATAACTGCTTACTTTGCACAAAGTAGCAAGACCAGCATACCTCTACATATTTTGACCATATTTTCTTCAGTTTTTCTAGTTTTACTTTTACTTGTTACTTAGAACTGAAGCGTATCTGCAAAAGGAGTTAATTCTGTTATGCAAATCTTTGGTAGGCTGATACATCTATAAACTAAGTAGTAATGTGTTTAAATCCTATTTCTTATTCTCTCTCTAAGGATATGAACACATCAATTTCCATTATGTTTCTGTCTTGAACCTTCCCCATTGGTCTGAAGTAAGCTTCTTCATCAGTTTTGTATTACTATGCTGCTGTGTCTTCTATACCTTGAGAGGCATACAAATAAACCATTTAATCTTGTAAATACCATGGAAGTGTTTCTGCTTGTACTTTGGCTACACTTTATTGTCTCTGCCATGTAATAATTGCTTATTCAAACTCTGCAACCATGTTTCCCAATCCCTAAGCAAAGGAGTAAGGCCTCTTGCCTCCCACTTTTTTCCTGTTAGGTTTTTAACACAGAATTTTTTGCAATCACATCTGGTTGGAAACATTAGAGCTTATTAGACATTAAACACTTCACTGACAAAGCAGAACTACATCAAACATTTTGATAAACTGCTAATAAATGCATTCTGATAAATGTTAACCTTACATCCTGAGTAGATAGTAAATACAGTAAGATATAGCTGCATGTTGGGGTCTTTGAGATGTTGATACCTCACCTGGAACACCTTCCTCTAAACAAGTTCTTTGCCTAGGCATAACTGGATCAGTCAAACCACAACAAGTTCCCTGAGAGCTGAATAGCATAAGCTCTGAGATACAGGGCCGGTCTAAGGAATTACACACCTCTGCTGATGCCTTTTACCTGTATCCCCTGTGGGATATTAAAGCTGTATTCAGGGTAGTAGCTCAGTGCTCTTAAGTCTGATGCCCCGAGAGCAGAGGAGGATTAAATGAATGTTTGAAGCTGTTACTGACTTTAGCTGTTTGCCTCACACTTTCTTTGAAGGACTACCACGGACACCTGATGACATCAGGAAAGAAAGGGCATTTTAAAGGTTTGCAGCAAACCCTATCAAAACTCCCAGGTTATATGAAAACGGCTTCATCCTTTCCGGGGATGGTGACCTTGTTTCTGGACTTTTTAATGCCTTTTCTGAAGAGCACAAAGTTACCCCCTAAAATGTAAGGCTATTTTCTACAGCTGAAACCAAGGAAAATTAACGTTCTACAGGGAGCTCTATACCTAGCCTAGGTGGGCAGTACTGTTTTTCCTCCTCCATGAGTGTGCAAGGGTATCGGACTCTATGTTCTTTGGCTTCTAACTTTTTTCCATTTTATGGGCACACAACTGGACTCTGGGTGTTCTGCAAACAGGGACGTCTTATGGGTTGGATTTAAAATCCATTCTGCCTCGAGAGATATAATTATGAAGATATCACTATGAAGTCCTGCCCAGAAACCTGCTCCAGGTGCCATTTCGTCTCTGGAACTGTGGCCTGTCTGTACAAAGGCCACATGTATCCCATATATCAATGTCCCTGTCATGTTACAGCCACTCAATGACTGATTTCACAGATTGAACACAGTCTTTCCTTCATGTCCAGACACCAAGCTTTTTCAAACAAATCATCACTCTCTTCTACCTGACCTATCCTATCATCTCTGCAAATTTCTCTCCCCAAGGATATCTAGCAGGAAGAAACCTATTACTAATCATGGTAATGCGTGGTATGCATACTTTTGAAAGCTTTGCTTTTCCAGTGACACCATACTCCACATGGTACTATTTCTTACCTGGATGCTTGCCTGTCCTTGAAGTATCATGTTTTGATGCACTATTAGACAAATTAATCCAGTCTTCTCTTGGATTAAGCAAATGGGTGTTTTCATATTCTTACCTGAAATAGGCCACTTGCTTCCCTTGCTCTGCTAGTGTTCACCGTGGCCTTGGGTACTCCAGGATACCAAGGAGAAAGGCACTCCTGAGCTCACAGCAGAGCATAGCAGGAAATCAAACCAATTCTCCAATACCTAACAGAGGCTCAAGTAAAAAATTTCTATCAGTGACTCTTTCTACCTTAGCATGTGATACATGGGAATGTCACTGTCCTCATTTAAAACTTCTGAATCAATTCACAGTCATTACAGCATAACTAAAACCCATTTTTCTCTTTAAAAACTCAGAAACTGAGTGGAATGAGGATGGGACCAACACAGGTGGTGATGAAATTAGCATTCCCCAGCCAGCCAGTAGGTCTGGACTGCACAATTTCCATGCTTAAAGTGTCCTTCTGAGCTCATAAGCAATTCAGAGGCACGTGTCAGTACTTACCTGCAAAAGTCCTTCCAGTGCAGCATTTATGCTCTCACTCCAGCCCAGGTGGGAAGTCAAATAGAAGCAGTTGCTACATCTGGTAGACTCAGCTTCCAATGCAGCTACCTCCTGGGGCAGCAATTGAGCTCTGAAGCAAAATGCATATAAGAGAAGTGCTGGATATGGCAGATTTGTGGAAAGTGAATAGAAGATTAGTGTGTTGGTTTTGACTGGGACAGAGTTAGGCACAAGAAAACAATGATCACATGAAATACACAAGATAAACTAGCACAAAATCTTAATACATGATTTTTCCCTTGCAAGCAGTGACCATTTATGACCTGACCTTGCAAGTACATATTGAATGGGTCCTAATCTGCTCTACCAGATAATCTGGCTCTGCACTACGTAGCAAAACTGCTTTTATCATTAAACGTCATATGTACATCTAAAATCAAATAAACCCTATGTTCTCAAAACTTCACATTTTATAAATTCATATTCAAATTCCACAAGATAGAAAACACAGACTACCTTGTGTTAATAGAACACAAGATTAATTTTTGTTACCACTTCCTGTAAGGTGTAATATGAGAAAGAGCTTTTGTTTTCATGTCTGTTTTAAAACACCAACTGGAGAGCTTTTTCCCTGACTAATAAACTGTGTTGCCCAGAGAGGTGGGCAACAAAGAGCTCAGAGCCCCATCTAATCTTCCTTTGAATACTTCCCCATCCCTGGAAATGTTCAAGAGCAGATTGGACAAGGCTTTGAGCAACCTGACCTAGCTGAAGACCTTGCAGGGGGATTGGACTAGATGGCCTTAAAAGGTCCCTTCAGACTCAAACTATTCTATGGTTTCATAAGAAACAATAAAGACAGAACTAAAAGGATGGCTTATGCTGATGACAAAGAACAAAACTGACAGCAACCAAACTGAGAATGACTGAGGAATGTGGTTTTGTCAAGATCAGGAGGTCTGTGGTCTGATAACAGAAGGATGGCAATAAAAATAACGTTGTATATATCATTCCTGTTATTCTAAAAGGAAGGCAGACTGTAAGCTTAAAGATATCTCAAATGAGGAAACATACAATGGGCAAGCCATTGTCTACAAATCATGAAAAGAGAAATTAAATTCTGAAACAGAAGAATCACCCTGAAATAATGTTTGATTTCAAAATGGTATTGAACAGCAGTCCAAAACCCCATTTGATATCACCAGTAAGTAAGAAGGCAAGAGACATAGTGAGGAATCAACAACTATATCCTTTGCCATTGACATAAACCACAGACAATCCTTGCCAGACCACTTAGACAAACACAGTTTTGCTTTTATGTAGGCATGAGTGAGTGAAAATCTAGGGTTAACTGAAATCAGGGGGGTTAAAATAATTTTCTCTAGGTTCTCACAAGTAGTTTTCTCCATAAATTTCCAACAAAGATGAAGAGAAAAAGGATGTGACTGCACTATGACATCAAACACCTAAACTTAAGTATTACAGGTATCTAAGCTGTGGAATTGTTTTATTTGCTGTTACGGTCGTAGCCTTAATGTCTGCTCTGAGGTGAACTAAATTTCTCTTTTGACTCCAACTGTGTTGATTAGATTTCCATTGACTATAATGGGGCCATAGGCACGTCTATATGCATCTAAATATAAAAAATCTAATTGGAAGATCTTAATATCTAGCCCAGTATCACTGTCTTGCATATGTCCTGTTCTAGATGCCATCTTTCTTTGCGTGTGCCTCTAAATCACAATTCAGCAATGTTTTTTCATTAATGTCCCTCTATTTTACAGTATAGACAACATTTTTTAATGTGACAAATTAGTATTTTTTATTACTTTGTTCAAGTAACAGCATTAAATACTCTTAATTCATGCTTAAATTATGTATTTCTTGAATTCACATTTCATTTTGTGCAGTAGAACTGTTTCACACATTAAAAATTGACATATTCATAACTGCTCTAGTTCTTTGGTATTATTTATGTTTAGCACAAGAGGGTTAATATAGCTTGGGTTAATATTTCCAGAAGGTTTAACAATGTACAGATTATGTAATGTGAAATTCAGTATGTCTGGAGCAATTATTTGCTGTTTAGTTCATATAAATTTTCCATTTTTCACAGATAGCATGCCATGGAAAAATGATCAGGTATTTCCATTGAAACAGATCAGATTGCATTTTACTTTTTACAGTGAGAGTAAACTCTTGTTCTTGAAAGTCCGAACAATGATATCTGAAATATTTTGTTTATTCACGTAGCAACCTTCATCTCTAATGATAAAGTCAATTCTCCCCTTATTTGGCTGGCGATAGCTTCAGTGCTGAATGAAATACTCTCTATTTCAAAACAATGTGATTAAAGCTCTTTTTTTCACACTATTCTTGCTTGTAAGCTCACTATCACTATGCAGGTGTGAGTATATGTAGAAATCAAGACATTGGGGTTTTATTAGCCAGTTTTTGCTGTACCTGTAGACTACCTTAACTTTCATTTCTATGTTTCTTTGTGTATGGTGTTTATTGTACAGTCCAGAATCTTATATACCTCTGTATGGAGACAAATTTTAACAAGTATTGTGGTTTGTTAATGCTGCTTTTTAAATCTTATTTACCCATCTTAAACAACAGCTGATTTTATAATGAAGCCAAAATCACAGAAGGGGTCAGGTTGGAAGGGACCACAGTGGATCATCTGGTCCAGCCTTCCTGCTCAAGAATGGTCATCCTAGAGCGCCCTGCACAGGATTGCATCCCTGTGCCACTGATTACAACCCTCTGGGACCTGCCATTCAGCCAGTTCTCAAGCCCTGATTATTCTTCTTGCTGTTACAGACAAAGACCCTTCAAAACTTCATTTTGATTGTGTTTATGTTTACCTTGGTCTTTAGAGAGCTTCAGAAAGACCTATGTGCTTTGCTCCCTCACAGTGGTTATGGCAGGAAGCCAAGGCAAGAATGCTGCACTGGCAGTGCAGGAGGAATGGCAGTGCTTCCTCTCAAAGTGGCACCCCTTTTCATCCCTTTAACTGGAGCTGGAACCTGTAGAGCTTTCTAAAAGGCTTGGCATCCTCCCACCCAAACATCTATGACAAAGCTGAACATGGATGACGCTCGGAGCAACCAAACCTGGTTAAAGATGTCCCTGCTCACTGCAGAAGGATTGGAACCAGATGAGTTTTCAAGGTCCCTTCTAGCCCAAACCATTCTATGATTCTACACCTTCTTTGCTGATTATAGTGCTATAGTCTTGGGTATTCCTGCACAATTTTAGTAAAGTTTTATTTCTTTTCATTTACAGACAAGAAGCAGATGTCTACGTACAAGGGAAATGAGCTCTAGAGGTGATAAAGTAAGCCTTCCACTAGTCTGCATACATCCTGACCATGGTGTAATGCACACACAAATTTTAAAGTGATATAATTATTTTTTCATGTCTGTCAGAAGAGATATGATGCAAAAAACATCTATGGAAAATGAAAGATGAATGGCAGAACATGAAACTCTTTTATTTCTTGATTGCAGTAACAGATTTGGCTTATCCTGTTGCCATTTAATTTTGCCAAAAATGCCAAAAGTCACTATGCAAATTATCCTCAAGATGAGTTGTCCTTAGCTTAAAGTTTGAAGTGATTCTTTCTCTGATTTGGTACATCAGTATCTGTTAATGGTTAATATCTGCTTACTGTGATTTTTGAGATAAATGATTTTAAAAAAAATTGTAGATTTTATCCTCCATAAACTGATTTTAGTGGTTTGTTCCATTTTGCCAAGCTCGTCTTACTTTTCAAGTTGAAAAATATAAAATATACTAAAACTGAAATCTAAGCCTGAATCTCTTATATCCCAGTTCAAAACTGCTCTGTTGTCTTTTCTCTCTGAACAAGCAAATAATTATTTGATAACCTGAAACTGTTCCAATGTGTACTTTTCTCTCCTAACCCTAATCCATATTTTGTTGATTAAGATGCTCTCACAGAAAAGGGGAGAGCTGCTCCAGATCCTGATATATTAGAATGAAAATCTAAATATACTTGTTTTTTCTTTGCCTCCCACATAAGCAGAAAAAAACCCCATCATTGCTTTTTTGAGGGAATTCATATATCCATGACCACATAGACTGTAAATATTTTATATCATACATTGGAAATGGTATCAAAACATCCTCTAAATTGGTCCCCTAAGAAGAGACAGCCAAGAGGATACCTGGTTTGGCCATCCTGCAGGAGGTAGTTTTCAGCATACATCCCCTGGCAATGCAGTGTTATGCAGTGTAAGGTGGCAGAAGTAGGTCAGTGGCAGAAGTTCACATGGTACATGAATTGCAGGATTATGTCCCTGCAAAGCTGAAGAAGTTGCCTCTACCTGAGTGAAAGACTTCTACATTAATCATCTTTTGGTATTAGACATTAGTGCCTCAGATAATGCAGAGAACCATTATCTTCAGGGACTGTGGGGAAAATCCATGCCTTAAAAATGGTGAGACTCTGAGTCCAACAGATAAATAGTCGTTCGCCTCACTTTCTAGGATAACACACCATGTTCAGGACCTATGAGAAAATGTTTAGTCTAAACAGATGGACAATGCAAAACAAGAGGGTGGAAAGCTTACAGATGGCACAGAAATATTCTGAGGAATGAAGCCAACATCTCCAAGTGTAAGTTCTCAGAAACCATGCACACAGTGAGAGAAGCATCTTCTTTGAAGGAAGCTGCTCAAAAGTGTTGACTCCACCAATACAGACTGCTCCCGGTTATTTATTTCAGGTTTAATTTTAGTTTTGGGACTTAAGGGAGCATTCAAGCTCAAAAATGTTTGTCTGTTGCTCACTTTAATACTCCAAACTAGCAGTAAGGTAGGTCAAGCAAGTCAAGCCATGATTATGAGTCATACAGCCTGACTTCTGGGTATCGAGATCACTTTCATTATCTAAAGAGGAATTACATTATCCAGCATTTGTTACTCATGGGTATCAACCAATCATTTTGGACAAAAATTTGTTCCAGGAAAACAGCAAACTTGGCAGTCTGTGTTAAAATAGAAAAACTTTACTGCAAGATTCTCTTTCTCTTCTTTTGGTTCTCTTATTTTGCTCTATTTAGTTTATCTTTTCCTCATTCTACTTTTTATCTCATTTAACCTCCTCCTGAAATTGTATTCCCAAATAAGCCTCCTATATCTCTAATCCTCACTCAGTAACTCCTACAATGGTGTAAATAAGGCTTTGGAATCAGTGCACTGAAATTGTTCGGTGATTGACGAGTCAATGGATAAAGTGTATTCAGATTTCTGAAGGTGGTATTTCCTATCTCTGACTGACAGAATGAGTTCAGGACAGATGATTTTAACTTCCTCTCAGTTTTTTTTTTTCTTCTTTTAACCTAGCCCAGATCTTTATTTTTACTCAATGCCTTACAGGACTAAAATTTCTCATTTATCTTCTTTTCCTCTTCCTGTTCTCTTTCCCAGTGATGTCTTCACAACTTTATCTTTTAGCTTTCCATTTTTTTTTTCCTCTTTAAGAAAAATATCAAATTAACTTACACTATTTCTTTACGGTTTTTACTCATATTTAAGAAACAAAGCACTCTGATGGTGTAAAGAAGGACTTTTTAAAGTTGAATACAGTCATACATTTTTAAAAACAGGTGACAAAAAATCATATGGTGTTTCACTTAGTTTATGTAGTTCACAAAACAATGTTATGCGCTTCAGAATATGTATCAAAATATCTGGGTATATGTACACAATGAATAGACATATACACATATGGAAGGATGGGCAGGTATGCCTATCTGTGGATATATATTATCATTTCAAAACCAAGACTATGAATATGAAATCGAAATCTGTCATAAAAGCACATAAAGGCCCCAAATGATTGAACTTTTACTTTTCAAAAAGCAACTGGTTTATGATTAATTTCTGCATTTATTCATAGAAAATAAAGTGGTTATTATGCCTTTGAGTCTTCTTTTTCTGTGCAGGTCATATGGCAGTGTATTACTTCTTTTTGAAAAGAAGATAAATGTATGAATATTAAGAAGATGACAATATTTTACCAAATTTGGAACAGTTTTGCCATTGCTGAGGGTAAATTCCATGTACTTTCAGTAGAAGTTTTCCTGCAGAGTTGTGTATTCAGTTCCAGTATTTCCAGTGTCTCACCATTACAGAGTATATTGCAGTTGTAAATGAAGCTATCTAATTAAACCCATGATATTTCTTATATCATAGCATATTTGAAGGGCACTTAATTTTCTATGCCAAAGCATTGTGAACATATGATCCTTGAAATGAGTTCCCAAATTATATTTGGAGCCAGACAATCATATAATTTTGTGGAAGGAACAAAACATTTCTAATGTTGTATCTTCTAAATTAAAGCCTTTGACAGCACGTTTAGAATAACTACATGTCAGACAGTTATTTAAAGGAGAATGAGAAATCAGCAGTGTGTAATTCAGAAAGGAACTAAAATAACACTGAGTTTCGAAATCCGGAGAAGAAAGGCCCTCTTCCCAACCAAGCTTTGCCTCAGTCATGATTGCAGCAGGGCAGCAGTACTCCTTCTCCGTGGCAGTAAAATAGATTTCTATGGAACAGTTGGTTGAAATGGCATTTTCACCTTTCCCTAACTTATGATGAGGAAAAAATTGTTCATTTAAAACTACTCATGTAGTAGTTTGAGAAACTTCTTGCGTTGTTTTTCTGAATCTTCTGTGGGTCGTGGGCAAGCAAATCAGAGGATGGCTTTAGAAAACGCCAGTATAATCCAGACAGAACACGTATTCTCTTGCTGGATGAATCCTAAGAGGAACAGCAGAGCTGACATTTGACACTCAGCAGTTATTAAACTACATCTCAGGGAGTGTAACAGAAGTGGATTTGCCAGTCATGCCTCAGTTAATAAAGGTGAACTGCAGTAGCTACTCTACTTAGTAACTCTACTGGAAAGGAAGTTAATTAATGAGATGATATGGAAAACAATTCCATTTGCAAATAGCTTTTGAGATCACTTTCATTTTGATGCAGAGTGAAAAGAAAAAAAGTAGATTTTTTTTTCCGCAATGAAATTCTGTTGAAACAACCCTTTAAATTTCAAGAACTCAAGTGTGAGCACTAGTAATAATTAGAGAACCCTGGCAGAGATTCATCATACTATTAAATTCTACTGAAGATTTGTGAAAATGTACACATATGAGAAATATTCCAGCCATAGGAAACTGGATATGTCAACATCTCTCCCTTTTAATGAAAGTAGTTCTTGTTATAATGTAGAAAAACAACATGAACGGTACCACTCCTCTCTTGCAACTGTGAAGCCTATTTTGCAACTTCTATAGGAAATTGGTTAAAAGGAGTAGGAAATAGGAAACAAATGCAATGGAGAACAGAGATATATTGTGATCCTCATTCTTTTTGGGTTAATTCAGATCTTTTTTTTCTGAAATTATAAAATATTTTATATGACACTATTTTTATTATTTGCTATCACTTTTGCACTGATGTCATTTTGCAAAAATGAAAATATTTTGGATTTGTACTGATATAATTTGAGGCAGGATGTAGCCCTTAGATTTACATTGAGGGCAGGTGGCTGAGATAACCACAGCCAATACTTTCCAGTACAAGCTGGATCAGATAATTTAAACTTGCCCAACACCATTTGTTTAGGATGACAGTTTCCATACTGGAAATATGGCTGAGCAGGAAAACTTTTAGAAAACATTAGCAATAATACTTTGGTTATTTGTGAGAAGGAAATAAGGAAACCCAGGTTGTTTTCCACATAATAAAAAAAATTTGAGGTCTTTTCTTGGCAATATTTTAGCCCCATCTCACTCTTCCTGTCTTCCCCTCTTCCTTACTTCATGCCACAGTTTTGAACTTGAGCAAGATACATTTAAAGGAGGAACCTGTCCTATGAAATACCATCTTAAATGGCCACATTATAAACTTTAAAGTGCCACTGACACATACCCAGAGAGGCCTGTGAAACAGAAGTCAAAATCCTCAGAAATTCCATACTCACTGAACACATTTAAGCTATACAAGACTTGTAGCGATGAGTAACCTGTTCCTACACCACAGAGTGAATGATTTAACTCACACACACATTTAGAAATTTTTTCATTTTCCTGGATGTCTCAGCTGCTCAGCCTGGGACAAGAAGTGAAAACTGCAACCATATAACCTACTTTTTTTTAAGTACTAAGCACTCACACAGTAACAGTTATTAGAGGAACCTCTGCTCCAGACATATGTCTTACTAAAAATACTACCTTATTTGAAAAACGAGGCATCAGTCTTCTCAGTTAGATACATGAAATTAATGGATCCCTTTGACCTTAACCTCTCCATACTTCAGCTTCCTTCAAATCAGATAAGGATAAAATATTCCATTGTTTCACATGGCATAAAGTAATAAATCAATGAATTTTGTGGTGCTTCCAGATGCAAGTGATACATCTCATAGAAAAATCTGTGAGAAAGGCAATGATTCAGAGAAGAATTTCAATAGTATGCACTGTCAGCTGTAATGAATTAGGTAATATTTTAAATATGTGCTTCTATGTCATAATACATAAGCACTGGAATGCCAAGTTAAGATTGCAGACACATTTTTCATTTTGGCACTTACAAACTTCTTAGTACTTGGTTTCTCAACCTTACATTTTTATGTTTGTGCATATGTCTGCAGTCTTTAAAACAGTGAATTTTGCTGCTGCAGTGCTTTAAGTCTGTAGTTAATGTCAAATTCAACAGGCTCTGGATAGAAAAGGACTTATTTCTGAGTGCCACAATTGTTTCTCCTTGTAATTGTTTTTAATCACTACTGAGAGTATTTTGCATTTATATTTTTTCTTACTGTATGACCTGCCTTGCATGTTTGCAGCTCTTGTGTGAACTTCAGAGTCACTGAAGAGATAATGTCCCTTACTGTTTTGCATCATAATCTTTCAGTCGCTGATCATCAGGAAAAATAAATTATCAATACGCTAATGGAGAAAGGATTCACTCCCAGGTTTTTGCCTACAGGCTATGAAATCACATGAATGAACAGCAGAACAGATAACACTTTATCATTTCTTGCCCTGTTTCACCTCTAAAAGACATTTTTACTGCCCAGTTTGTTTTAGCATCCCTTGACTTTGAAGGCCAGAAATTTTAGTCTGTGCTTGATGTCCACAGACTTCATAGCATTTTTAACTGTTGCTAGCTAAAATCAGACATATAAATATGTCTTTAATGTTAAATCTAGAGATGTGAATAGGATTAGCAGGAGTGTGAATGGGACTAGCAGGAATATATTTTCAACTTTCCTTTGTCAATTGTCTATTTTTACGGGGGTGGCTCTCAATGAATACAGGTTATGATTAACCTTGTAAGAAAGTGCTGTATTTACAAAAACAGTGTCCAGGAAAGTCACAGCTTGATGTTTCAGCTAGAATTGGAATACGCTAGAAACTGCAGTATTCAATATCTTAGAGTTGATAGAAAACTACATATTCACTTCAATACCAAAACTAAAGCCAACACAGGAAAACACCAAAAGTAAGAAATGCTGTGGCAAATTTTGCACATTGTCAGAAGCAGACTTGAACTGTTGCTTTATTTGTATGCTGTTCAAGCAGGCAGATTTCTAGAACCGGCCTTTTAAAAAGTGCATAGCCAAAAAGACTGAGTCTGGACATAATGACAGCAAGTAGGTCACCAAGAAAACAGCAACACAAGAAACATAAACCAGAAATAATCCTGAAGAGGAAAACTGCACACAAAAAAGACCCAACAAACAAACCAACCAAAAAAAAAACCACTCAGGGATATGGCTGAAACAATCATTTAAATCCTAATGAAAAAAAAAAAAAACAGGTTAGACAAAATAATTTCTCAGAGAGGTCACTATAAATCCAGATCAACAAAGATTAAAATAGAAACAGGAGAAGTTCACCATAGCAAATCACTTTTACAAAGCAAAAGTCTTTTATCTCAGTGTTAAATTAGAGACAAACTAAAAGCACGCAGGAGAAAATCATACAAAAGAATAACTGCAACCTTTGGTGTAATATATCAAAGTTAAGCCTGGAATACCATCCATATTTTAGTAAACATAAAGATCAAAAATATGAAGAGAAGATAAAACTTTTGACGAGTCCTATATGTCAGAAATATCCCGAAATCCCAGGCAGAAACAGAGTCCTGTGTACAAAGAAACTATTCTAAGCAATGCAGTATGAGCAAGATACAGACTGAACTTGTTTTACTTACTGGAACTTTTCCAAGACAAAAACAATGGGGTTTTTTCAATAGATTTATTTTCCTGCTGCAAATTTATCCATAATGAAGGTCACACAAATTATGGGTGTTACCATAGCATACAAACACACGTGTAGTAGGCGTTAATTAACCATAGTAAGCCTCTAGGGAACAAGTAAAACACCACAATAAAAGAACGGCTTTTAAACATCACAGTCTAAACTTGAAAGAAGTTAAAATTCAATTAACTGTGCACTGCATTGTGGTTCCCATGTTATATCAATAATGGCAATGTTTTAAACTTGCCTACAAAATACATAGAGACCAATCTGCATTACAGTTAGAAGAGAGTTTGCATCCAACATTTCAAACATCATAACAAAATGTTCTATTTTGTCTCCTTCTAAATCCTTCATCAGAATTCCCAAAAGATAAAGGGAACTTTAAAAGTATATTGAAAGATAACAGGACCATGCCATCAGCATTGTTCTCTATAAATTCCCTATAAATACCAACCAGCCAGATGTGCTGTTGCAGACCTGACTAGATCACATTTCTAATCTGCCTGTACTTTTCCAAACCTTCCTCCAAAGATACAAATGGTTTCATTTTGTCAGAATATTATCCAAAAATTGTTCCTCCTTTACATTTTTCTATTTGATATCTGAGTAAGATAATGATTGGGATTCCATTAAGTAGGTGTAAAAATGTTTGCAAGTCTAAATAGCTGCCATCTTATTACTTCAATTAATGAGAAGGTCCCTTAATATGGTACAGAATTAACAGAAGGCATGTGAGTGAGAATGATTGTAAACAGCACTGGACCAACTCAGCGTATGGCGTAACAAACATTTGTAGTATGTACCTGTAACACAAACTTCAGAAACAGACTCTGTAAGAGGTTCCTGCCCCATTCTTCTCTTTTTTTAAATAATCATTTTCTATTTATCTCCTACTGACTGAAATACCAAGGTCCTGTCTCAGTTAGCTCCTCAAGAGAAAACCTTCACTGGATTATCTGCACAAAGTTTCCCTTGAGTCTTCAAAATTAATTCAGGGACACAGCATGGATAGTCTACTCTTTCAGTTACTCAATGATTTATTAAAATTATGCTGGTCTTAAAACATATCAGTATTTTCTTCTCCCTCAGCATATAAATGATTCAGCCTTATCAGGAGGCATGGAGACCTTACTTAGGAGTAAGGAAAAGGAATACAACACATATACAAGCACTGGTATGTGAAAGACAACTTTAAGCTAAATTGGGCAAGAAGTTCACAAGCTGTCAGTGCTCCAGTGCCCTGAAGACCAGTAGTAAGACTTGCATTTGATTATGGACATTGGGTTGAAAGAGCAGTTATAGTTGGATTCCAGGCTTTTCCAGCCACCAACAAAAGTTTAGGAGGTCTTTGCTACAGATTGCTCACCTACATCAGCATTTAAGCTGGTAAAGAATACAAATGCATGCAAAAAATTGCTGAGCTTTTAGAATATTCTCTGTATTCGTAGCCTCAGAATGTTAAAAAAGGGATTTGATTTCCTTTTACCAAAGAAGAAGGAAGTTAGTGTCAACACAGCATTTTTACACATATAAACAGTTGTTTCTTCTAGTACAATCTCAGGGATTAAAAAAATTCTCAATAAGAAAGTTTGCTAACTAATTAATCTAGCCTCTTCCACTATTAATGAAATATTAGCAAAATTAACATATAAAGTATTTCTTTAAATACATATTGGAACAAAACCAGCTCTGTGAATATCAATATTTGTTAATTTGTATAATTTACTTGCAATTAGCAGATAGCAACATCATTGGTTTTGTTTTGTAATTTTATGAGAGTGCAAGTTTAATCCTCATGGATATCAAAAAGGAAGTTTGTCCACTTTTTTTTAAACTTCATGTCTTTATTCTACTTTTCCATTATTTCTTTTGACAATCTGCCCAGTTGAACTGAATATCTCTCTTTGCCTTTCTCATGCCAGATCTTCAAATCACTAGGCAGTGACAAAAGGTGATTGTCAATTATTAACAGGGAGTTGTCTGTACTTGTTTTACATTTTACAAGTGCTGTATAAGTTGCATTATTCTTAAATTGCATTTTGCAGAAATTGAGAAGCTATCATTTTCTTAACTGTATTTTCCTAGTCATAACCATGGAAGAGTTAAAACCAGTAATTACTCTGGTGCTGACTCACTCCTCATTGCCTCTGAAGACCCTTGCGTTGAATGAGTACGAACAGTAGGTTTAAAAAAGGTGTTTTAACCATGAACTGAGCAGTAATACATTGATTTTAACTCCAGCTCAAAAAGTTTGCAAATCAAAACCGCAAACACCTTTTCCATAACTTTAAGAAGGGAATAAGACAGGTTGTACTGTTATTTTGTTGCTATGTTCAAATGAAAGACAAGTATATTACCAAATCTGAAGAAGAGTTTTCACTGATTCAAAAAACTTTTTCTTTAGAAAACATAAAATTATATCTTTTAAATACTGATCTGTAACATCTCTTTAGCAAAAGTGGGTTGCAGTTGTCTGTTCTAGCAATAGAATCTAAAAGTTTGGTAGGAGCCCAAAGAGATGCTAAGTCAATATGTTTCTATCAACTATTTCTACAGAATTTTGTTCCAGTGCATCCAACACACATGAAAAAACCTTTTTTTTCCCCACTTCTTCCTTCAAGTCAGCATTTGCCAGGTAACAATTACAGGCCAAATTGCTCCAAGCCAAACACCATAGCTCTTAGTGGCAAATAGGCTAGAGATTTTTCTAAGAATTTTCTTCTATAAAGTTTTGGAATGGTATCTCCTTTTGGAAAGAGCAAATAAGACTGAAAATTTTAGGTTCCCCACTCATTTATAGAGAGTCTTTTTTAACCTACAACAAAAGAAAGGAGAAACAGAAAAATAATATCTAATATGGTCATTTGCAAACACATGCAGACCTGCTAGAACTACACTGAATTTTCTATCAGTGCAAGGTTTTTGGAAGACGTGGTTTTATCCCTTAATGTATCTAACCATCTCACCCATGTCCCTACTCTCTTCTTAAAATAACTCAGTACTGTAACAACCACCTTTAGGCCCTCTCTGGTAAACGGTCTATTGACTAATTTCATATTGTTAAAATTAGAGACCAAAAAGCTTTACTCATCTTGGCTTTAATTTAAAAAAAAAAGTGCACAGCTTTTTAACATAACTTTGTTTATTTTTATATGTAAGAAGACACAAATTACATGAAGCTGAGCCTGTGTCTGTGAGACTTCAGTCCCCAAAATACCAGCAGCACTACAATCATAAAAATAGGACTGTAGAGGCCATCCCAATTTAGCTAAAGCATTGCTCTCCTGACACTGTCATCCCATAAACACAAAGCTCTTCCTATTCTCAGCTCCCACTTGCAGTTTATAAATAGCTGTGGTGCTTTGTGCAAAAACAGGTTGCAAACAAGATGAAAGGAATCAGTAGTGGGAAACAACCTACGTTTTTCCTGGGGTCTAATTGCTGTTTGTACTGCTGCACTGACCAGAGTCAAAGCACTCCAGTGTCCTGTGTTCTTTATAAATGAACTATGTCCTTTTCCTCTTCTTCAGGATTTTACGTCATTAAATTGGTGTCCATTAATAGTAGGTTGATCATAGAGAAGTTGAAATTAAGAATAATTTTCCTTATTTTTTCTCCACACTACCACTCCTTCATGATTCTTCAGGCAATATTTCTGACCAGCACAAAGACAGGAAGTGAAGGTTTGGTGGGATGAGGGCAAAGGAGTACATAATGTCACTACAGCAATTAGGAGGTACCCAATGGCCCCAGTGGCAGCAGGAGTACAAAGAGGACCTGCCAGTTACAGGCACTGGCCCAAAGCCCATGTCATCTGGGTTGCCTGAGGAAAGGCACTATCAAATTAGACTTCGTCTGGCCAAGACATGTGGGACAAAGAGCAATTTGTATAGGAAGCAATGATATTAAAAATGCCAATCAAAAAATGCTGGACTTCTGCCAATCAGTGTATTCGGAGCTTTGGGAGCTTTTAAAGCGGTATGTTTCCCCTTGCAAGGGAATTGTCCTACACATGTACTCCTTTGCTTTCATTTGTCACAAAGATGCTATTAACCTCGCAAAAATCCAGTGAGCCTATAGTCAGACAGTTCTTCTCTCAGAAAGCTCAACATAGTGTCTACCAGGCCTGCTCTTAAGACTGAACAGCACCTGGTTTTCCAACAAAGTTTGCTCCTGTGCCCTCCCTGTACCTGGTATTTTCAACTGGACACTCTTACCCTAAAATCCCATTGCATCCTCTATTCAAGGAAGATCTGAAAAGAGACCCAATAGAAATATTCAAACAGTTGGTCCCAGGAGCAGCTTTCAAAACTGAGGATTTGGCAACCACATGACATATATAGCACATAGCAGTATGTAAGCGCCTTAGAATGACAACACAATGTGATACCCTGCTGCCCAGACAATAAAAAATTCTAGGATAGTGACATGTCTGAAATCCATCCTGTCCAGAAATGTTGTGTGTCATGCCAGACAACATGCCAGACAGACAGTTCTGCCCCTTCAAGATCCACAGTCATCAGTTCTTGCTTGATAGTAGGCTGGATCTGGATTTATTCCTTTCCTTCTACACTGCAATGCAATGGCTCCTGCATAATTGCCTTAATGTTAACATACGGTTAAGGAAAGAAATATCTTAGGTTTAATATTTGTCTTCAGCCTCAAATACATATTTTTCTAGAGAATTTCCTGATGGACATGCTAATTGTAGGTGGTAAATAAGGCTCCAGAAAGAATCCTGTTAAATATTAAAAGGAAGAATAAAGGTAATTAGAAATTTACAAACCAGTCAGCCAACTGCAATTCTCAGAAATATATTGCAATAAACATGTAAACAATATGAATGCCTTTAAAGGAATAGCCTAAAAGTGTTTTAGAGAATTTCTGGCTTTAATCCAATTTAATCTCCTTCTAAACCAGGCAACGATCATACATATTAACTTACAAAAATTTTTTGATACTTCCATATGACTGAATTGAAAGCAATCACATAAAAATATCTTGATGAAACAAAAGGAAGATGGGTGCAAAACAACTTGGGAAACCATTTCAACTATTTTTAAAAAATTAATAGATCATTGTCCAAAGGGAGAGATGAGTGAGTATAAAACCACAGCAATTTTCTTTATACCAGATTCTACTCGATAATGTGAATAAGTAAATTATCAGAAAAAAAGAGTAATTTATTACAGTTGTACTTTATATTAGGTTTCGGAGAGTATACAAGCAGGTTGAAAGGCAGAATCAGAATTTGGATGTTTGAACAAATTGGAGAATAGATCAAGAAAAGAAAAAATAAAAGAAGACAAATGCAAGGTATTATTCTGTTTAGAGCGTACCAAAAGTAAAACTGCAAGATGACTTGGCAAAATTTCCTCAAAAATAACCTACAAGTCACTGTGGTTCATAAAACAAAGTGAATCAACACTGTCTTACTAATGTGAAAAAATAAGGCATACTGAGATGCATAAACAACAGTATTGCAGATAAAATATTTATAATATTTAACTAAATTAGTAAATATATTTTAAAAGATAGGTTTTAGATTTTATAAGTTAGGGAAATATTTACTGAAAACCAAGGCACTTATGTTGCATGCCTCTGTTTTTAACCAGATGACTAACTGCTACCAACAGGAAGCTGGCCATTACCAAAGTCTTCCTTACACTGTTTAGTTCAGAATAAAAACTTTGACAAAAAGTAATTAAAACCAATTATTTAACTATTAATACTCAATTTAGATTTTTTAAAAATTGTACTTCCAATTTAGAAAGGCCTTAATAAAAAGAGCAGAAATTATCACATTGTCCAGTGAGCAGGAAAACTGTTTACTTATGTAAATTTAATTTTGGATTATAGGACTTCCCTTCCAAATTACAGGAAGATGTCAGACTTTGATAATCAACAAGTATAATTTATTACAGGCATCAAAATGTGTGGAAAATGGTGCTTACTAAGATCTGTATTTCATGTTAAAAGGCCTGACAAATGTAAACTCATTGTTCAAAATCATACCTGAATTCTTTTATTTCAACACTGTGTATGATTGAAACAATATTTTTAGAAGTTTGTTTAAGGACTGAGCTATTGAACCTTTCAGAGAAGCAGAGGAAAAGGATTGAATCTGTCTGAATTGCCCCCAACAGAAGGCAGTAAACAGAAACTAAATTCCTTTTTGTTTCACACTAACATTATGTCCATACTTCGTGTCAAGTAAATTCACAGCACAGAGCTTCATTAACCCTACGGTTGAGGGATTTGTCCCTTCTAAACTGATGTTTATCTCATTGCTAGCCTTTTAGTGTTCAGTCTTATGCCAGATTGCTTAAGATATGTTTAAAATATATTAGACTTCCTTGTCTTTTTAAATCCAGATATAAGAAATAAATTACTAGTTATTAATGCACTTTCCTGCAATGTTTGAGACTTCTGTTTAAATAATTATCCATAAACAAACTCATGTAACTTCCTACTCAGGATAATAAGATTGGCTACTAGAAATCAGAATAGAATTTGTGATAGAGGCAGTTGGTGTACTGCACCAGTGATGATACTGCTCCATTATGATTATAAAACACAAATAGTCAGTGAGTCAAGGACCAAAAGAGTAGGAAGGTAGACAATTCACTAACAGCAAAAGTTTTTACATCTTGTTGGAGAGGCTCTAGTCACTCATTATACACTGAAGAAGTGGTACAGTCTGAGAACTAAGGAAGTCTTCTGAGAGATGCAGACTCAAACCCCAGAACACGCATGACAGGATTGAATTTAAGGTCTTCCACTCCTATCAAGTGCCCTGACCCTGCAGTATTAGGCCAATACAGGGACATAGTTCTATTTGAAAATCATGTGAGGTCCTTTTCTTTTTCTTTCCAGAGAAGTACATAAATCATTTTAGGTCAAATAAACCTTTTAATGCTGCAAAAATGAAATGAAATTATGATGGATTCTGTTCTTTATGGTTTCTAAATCTTCACAAGGTAAGGATAACAAAAAAGTAACCTATTACACAGGACAACTCAAAACATCAGTCAGAGTATGGGAACAGATACTGTTCAGAACTGAGCCAGACACATAGCATGGTTTTAGACATTGATGGGGTAATTTTTTTGGATTGGTGATACATTAAAGCTATTGGTAAGGAGAGTCCATACCACTCTAGACTGGTAAGATACAGGTTACCTCATGTGACCAGTTGGAAATATAGGTGCTTATTCTAATTGCTCATTCTTTCTCTACAGTCATGATAAATACTGCTGAAAAGCAATTTATCCCATCTTCTACACTGATGTCAGAACAGGATTTATCAGACTCTAGAAGGACTTCTCTCTCTCTCTTTCTCTGAATGATAGAAAAAGCCCAGATCACTCTCTCACATTTGACACCTAACTCATGGTATCTCATAATGAGAGCTAGCATCTCCCCACCGAGAATAGTGGGACACAAAAGAAAGCTGGATGTATCCCACTATCATAGGTTTCTAAATGAGATGCAACCCAAAGTTAGTCTGGTTTTCCACTTGAAGGAAAATGATTTTGATTTAGCTTTAGTTAAATGTTTGAATGTGTATAAATATCAATTTATAAATTTACTTCTAATTAGGGTATTTTTTTGTTTGGTTTCCTGTTTTGCGTTATAACGTATTATGCAGATTAATGAGTTTCCTCGTAAGTCACTCTCTTAAGGCAATGATAGTTACTTTGAAGACAATATTTTACACCATTTTTTCCTTATAATAACATGACAGAAGATAGAACGTAAGGATACAAATATGTAAACTGGAAAGAACAGCTCCGGTCAGGGGAATTTTGTAAACACAGTGTAGGAGACATACAGAGCATAAGGCAGAAGACCAACTGATCCCTAAGACTAAATATAAAACTGTATTCCTGATAATTCAGCAGGGGGAAATAGAGTAATACATTTTTTTGAGGTTGAAAACTGTAATCCTTGAAGAATGTTCTAAAGAAGACTGAGGTATCTGGGTGTACAAGATGCAGGCTTGAAATCACAGGAATAAATAAAAAATAAATAAGCAGACTTGTGGCAAATAAGATAAAGAAAACAATATCACTGGTCCCTATAATTCCAGCAGAGAAAAAGCAGAAGGAAGGGTTATCAAACAAAAGAAAATGAAAATCCTTAAAAATACAGAACTTGTACTGCAAGTAGAGAAAGCAGTACACAAAAGCAGTTAAGATAATTCATAATTGCATCAATGAAGAATGTGTGATGTTTTAGTTTCTAGAGAATTAATGGATTTGAGTGAAGCAGTGTGTGAACAAGAAAATTGTAAGTAGTGACCTTTAGAATCCTTTTTTTTTTCCATGACTATGATGGGTAAGTAGATAATTTTAAAAATTAATTTTGTTAAAGCAGTGTTATCCTCATAGTGTTAGACAGGCTGAAAAGTGTTTATCAACTAACTAGAGCAGTCATTTACTTTGCTGATAATTTTCTTCACCTGCAGGCTGTATTGATATCTCTTCCCTTTTTGTGTAACTATGCAGTAATTTTAGAAACATTTTTTAAAAAACATAGTATCTTTTTAAAATGTCTTTCTCTTTAAAAAAATATTAATTTTGTGGTTATGTTCAAGAACTTGTATCCCCAAGTTTGCCGGTTTTTTCCCTCCTTTTGGCTGCAGCCTGGCTAAAGAAAGTCAGCTTAATCCTCTAAGAGCGGGTCAAGCTAATTTAAGTTTTATTCCTCTCCTCTAGGGTTTTTTGTCTGCTGTATCTTCCAGTGAGCCATGCTGACTCCTACTGATTACATTTTTAGTCTCCTAGTCCTTCTCATGTTTTGAACAGGAATCTGTAACATGTAATTAAGGGTGTGAATTCCCTTATGCTAGAACTGTCTAACGTTGAGCATTCCCAAGTGACTATTCCCTTGGAAAACATTACTTATGCTCTAAAATACTATAGATACTTTCGAAAAGTAATCTTTTAAACTAGAGGGCAACTTTCAAAGGCAAAATATACATTTTGCTTAACTCTTTGATCAGAGATGAAGTCATAGTTATTTGTTTCCAAAATTATTATCATATGTTAGAATGTGTCTGAATAAAGCAGACTAAAATCTGACTAAAGGCTTCAGGGTATTTACTGAAAGAAGACTAAACTAGGGTATCATTCTTCCCTAAATAAGGATAGTGAAATTACACAGAAATTGGAAAATAGTATAGTAAAAAAACCCCAAAATATAAGCAGTGGAAAAGTATTTATCGCCAGTTTTATTTATAATGGTCCCTGAAAAAAAAAAGAAGTCAAGATTCCTGCATTACCTTGCAATGTATTTTATCCAAATTGGAGAGAAATTGGTAGCCTTTATCTTGTACAAGTAGTACTTGGTTCTGAAAGCTTCTGTTCAAATCGAGGCTTACTGGATCATTAATAGGATGAGAGGCTTCAGAAAATGTATGAATGAGAGCAGCCTTATGAGCCTCACAACAAAGACAGCAGAGCATCCACTGAGCAGCATAAGGTGCTTGTTTCCAGAGGTTGTCTCCAAAGTCTGTTGTGCTAATCCTTAGGAACAGTGTCTGTAGAGCTCATTGCCTAAACATTTGAAAATGTCTCCAGACTGCTTCTTGCTTGCTTGAAAATGATTAAGCAAAATTAGACCTTGAAACATATATTGGAATTTTCGTATGTTTTCTACAATTGAGTTTATTTAAATACAGGGATTTCTAATAAAATTATGAGCTACAAGAACGATGCCAGTCTGGTTTCTTTTAAAAGTATATTTTATGTACTGAAAATGTGAGAGTCTGCTTCTAAGAGTCTTTAGTTATCCTAAAGTACAGCAGAAAAAAAATTATTAGTTTTACATTAATCTTGTCTGCATCTTAAGAATTTTCTTCTAATAACTAGGAGGCCTTTGCATCAAGTTTCTTTTGCTATATTGAAATCTTTCCATATCTGACAGAGAGTCTGCAGAAAATAGTGGCTCTACTGGCATCTTGAAGAGCTTCTTCACTTTTCTCTATCATTGTAAATATAGTTAATATGAAATACTTGTTAAGACCTATTTAGTAAGACTAAGCACTTAGCTCCATATCTTTTACTCTTTTTCCCTCCCAAAGATCAGCTTCAAGGACATGAATTTCACTACACACAATTACCCACTGTGGGGTGTGTCACATGACTGATTATTTTCACATCTACTCAGGCAACCTCAAACCAAATTATCACTGATTATCTACAATTCCATAAACCAAGTACATCCTGAATACACGGTGGTGCACTTGCTTACTCCAATGGTTATGATTATATTTCCCAGTTTACACCCTGCCCTTCTGAGTGTTGTGTCTCTAGGAACAAAGCAACCAGATTATTTCTCCTTTATGGCGCCAGGGACAGTGGTTATTTTAACTTGCCACCACATACACCTGAGGTACTTCTGGCCCCTATAACTCTGACTATTTTCCACTTACATCACAGACACATTAAACATGCTGCCCCAATTCTAACTGTTTATGTTATGATGGAGACATCCATGTGGATGTTTCATATCTTTTGGACAATACTGGAATGTGAAAAGAAATTACCACCATAATATTTTCTTGACAAACTGGGTGGCCATGGAAACTACTGGAATTGTTACTCCATCCCCCAGTATACACCAGTGTTTCAGGCAGGAATTGTGCAATTCTACAATGGGAACATTAAAACACATATGGAGAATAGTTGTAGAGGCTCCTGAATTTTGCATCTAAACAGATGTAGAAACAAATGTGTCCCACTTTTCTTGGTGTGGAGATGCTAACTCTCATTATTAAAAAAATTATCCATGTGGCATCAGAAACATGTTGAAGTAATAGTTTCAGAGAACAGAATTATTGCTGAAATGCATATACCTACAGTTGGTACTGCTGAGAGCACATATGAGCATGTGAACTGCAGGAATATTAGACAGGAATATACAGATATACAGTTTTGGGCTTGATGGCAGGTTCAAGAATATTAGTTTGAAAAATTTTAAAAGGTGCATGGCACTAGGGGTACAAAAGAGGCATAAAGAGATTTGCACAACTATAATGTATTCAGTTAAATTCTGAGTGGGGTACAGCTCCCTACCATTAGTTTGATATGTATTATTTTGACCAACAGTCTGCTGACCAAAGTAATATTCTGACTGCTCAGACCCTGGGAAAAAAGCAACATAATTATAAACATTGCTGGTGCAGAGTTCATCTGGCAGATTGGAAGCAAAATAGCCTAAGACCTGGAGCATCATTGGAATGTCATTTATGTCACAAAAAGTACATGTTTATTGATAGCCTGACACAGTCTACCTGCTCTAAGACAAAACAAAAGTCTTTTTTATGACAAAGATTTAGCATATTTTTGATTTGCTGAACCAGTTTACTCAAGCAAAAGGCAAAAGAAATTAGGGATCCAAAAGAGTTCCAGCACTAGATCACAGAGGCTGACAGTTCTCAGATGCTTTCTTGTTTAAATCCAAATATAAAAACCACTACATTTTTTAGGACATTTGGAGAATTACTAATCTTTTCCTTATATCTTACAGCTTCCATCTTGATTTTTAAACATATATAATTTTCTTCATTGAGAATAATACAAGTTAATCTCCCTTGTTTGTGAGTTTTAGATCATAAGATTCCACATATTTTGGTTTCCAAGTGATTTGTTTTTTCCTGTTAAATTGAACACAGGTATATCTCTTTTCAGTACACTGACAATTATAATACTATACAAAATAGAAATATTTACCAATCAAAGAAATAACAAAAGGACATGTATACATAACAAGAAATTATCATAATTTATATTTTCTATGACCTTCTAAATTTCCTTCTTGTATAATAATTTTGCCATTTAATAGCATAAGGTCATATTTGAGCATGGAATAGAACTGCAATAGAACTTCCATTTCATTTTTCAATTTTTAATTCACATCTCAGAAATAAAATGAAAGGCAATGATTTTTAACAATAATGGCATTCCAATAGTAAATGACAAGATAAACTTTGAGTCTAGTGACAGTACAGAATATCAGGTGACAAAAGAATATAGTGAGTCACACAAGTGGATGTGCAAAATTTTCCTGTCTCAATAAATTGTTATTTTGCTGCACAGAACAACAACAACAACAAAACACACAGAAAAATCAGTGAGCATTCCTCCCTAGCAACAGAGGAGAAGAGACTCAGGAATGGTGTGAAGAGGATGCTGAACAGGCAGTAAGTGACTGATAGCTGCAGTAATCTGAACAGACTGAGCAAAAAGATTGCTGTTTATTTCTAGTTGCAGCACTAATAATGCAAGACAATAAAATATGTGGTTTACATTTTAGAAACAAAACCATAAATGAATTTTCACACTCATCTAAAGAAACTTTTCAAAAAGGAAAAGTTACAAGTCCTTATAATTGCTGTATGCTCTTGTAGTTGCCATTAACATCTGATATTACTATTAAGAGTACCAATTTAGCAGTTTTCATGGATAGCATTGTTGAAAAATTATAACACAAAAAAATGCAGTATTTTAACAGCAGATGTATAGGTTCCTTATGCCAAAATTTCCTGAAAAGTAATAGTAAGTATGGAAAGCACTATTAGCACCAAAGGCTGTGTTTGTCATCCCTGTGGCTGGGCTCTGATTTGCCACCAACATACTTGAGAAAATATTCCCAGGTCGTCAGCTTAAACAGCTTCCTGAGATAAATACTGTACTATATCCAGAATGTCAAACCATTGGGCTGTTCCAAAAAGGGTTTGGAGAAAATCTAAATAAATTAAATAAAAAATGTCCAGCTTTCCTAATGTATATGCTTTATTTACTTCAATAGGAATAAACTAGCAAATATGTTGCAAAAGAGCCTAACAACAGAAAACTTACTTGTAAGCAAAATTGTCCAATATTTTCTGAAATTATTCATCTTTACAATTACTCCTGTAATACTTAAATACCGTCTACTCAGATTTTATGTTCCCTAAGGGCCAATTATGAATGTTAAACCTGCTAAGTGACTATTTCACCATGTGCCGGTAAAGACAATAATTTCTTCAGTCATGAAAAATCCTTCTTTACCACATCTTCAAAGTTTTAATACAAACTGGGCATTATAGAGACAATTCTTTTAGTGAACAGACAGAAGCAGTATGAGAAATTCACCAAATTTTTCCAAAAAAACAGCTGAAAAGGGGCTTCACATTGGTTGCATTTGTGAAGTCTCAGTAGTAGTTCTCTAATCTCTCTGACTAGTCCATGGCCAATGCATATGATCAAGGTTCCAGAAAGAAACTAAAATGACCTTCTCTTCAAAATACAGAAAGCAGCTTTGGAGCTGAAAATGGAAAATAATTCTTATTATCATAAAAGTATATAGACAAGATCTGGTCCAAGATCATGACACTATATCAGAAATCTTTATCATACCACACCTTGTATATGAAGTGCTCATTTACATTAATGGGTGAAAAGGTCTGTGTTAAATCCTCATTATTACTTCAGAGTATTTTTTTATAAATATGCATGGCCAGGGAAGCCAAACAAATATGAAGAATCCACTGTAAACTCTGTCAGTTTTGATAGTATGCTAGAGCATCACAAATAGATTTCCTACAATAAAAATTCTGTATCACTGTTCTAGAGCACCAGCACAGAAATGTCCATAGCAGAAAGGTTCCCCTCTAGCACAGGTCTGTCCCACCAATCTCGCAGCAGAACAGTGTTCCTCAGGTGCTCTTTGCCAGCAGTAGAGGGCTCCATGTGTGCTCCGACCACAGGGGCCAGGCCATGGAATCAGAAGTGCATCCTGGCCGTGCTATTGACTGAAACTTCGACATCAGAGGGAAATTAACTAATGTTTAACAATCATGAGACTTTTTAAAGAACTGAAGAAAAGAAAGAAGCTTGAAAAAAGATTTTGACTGAAGACATTCGTCAAAAAATAAAGAGGAAAACATGCTAGAGGGGAGAATAAATGAGACCAAGCTGCAGAAATGAAGCTGATGTAGAAAGAACTCACAACAAGAAGAAACTCAGTGATTTAGAGGGCTTTCATGCACACAAAGAAATTATCATCAGTGGAAAAATAAAAAGAAGCACTCAGTTAAATTATTAATATTACTGAACCTTAGAAATATTAAAAGCAGAATTTCCAGTTAAGACACAATATAAGAAATCTTACAGCTCCATTGAGATAAAAATACCATAAAGAGTTTGAACTAACTAAAAAAACCTGAAGTAAAGCATTTTCTACTAAAAGTCTTTTTCTATTAAATACGCACTTCAAGATGTAAAAATTTGGTTTTTACCATTTATGATCTCCTGCACATCGTAGCATATGAAATTTCACCCAGTAATTCCTACACTGAAGCCAGTAACTTGTATCTTCAGTAACTTTAGACCAAGTGAATTTGTCAATATTTATAAACCAATCTACCTTACTCTTCAAATTAAGACACATTTAGAGGCCTATATTTTCTCCTTGTGAGATATCGCTGCATTCCATTTTTGAGTTAAACAGGGAGGGTCTTTTATATGTCTCAGTGTTTCCAGTTTTTGAACATTTTCTGCAGATTTACATTCTCAAAAAATCTATCACTCTCTCTTCTATGACATAGCTGTGGACCTACCACTCTCAAACATAAATTGACACTGCCCTGCAGTCCCTTCCACTCCATTATCCTGTTCACCAGAAGGTCACAGAATCCAAGAGACGCCATGGCACTGAACTCTGAAGAGGGAGGCAAAAAGGGGCTAAGAGGTGGACCAGGAGTAGGTAACAGGGCACATGAAAAATGCCATGAACAGACTCCAGACCAGTTGGCTGGGGTTTTTTGTGTATCAGAGAATCAGGTAAGGTCTGTGGTCAACAGAGCATGTGAGTCTGTGATCAACACATGGTAATTCAATAGTTAGTATTGATGCTATTAAAAAACCCATAATCCCTCTACTCCTCACAACTTCACATTAGATATCTAAGGATCACATGATGATCATTTTTATTGTTACCAAAGCACTGCCCTGGGAGTTCATATTGACTTGTCCATTATAACCCCTATACTCCTTTAAGACCAACAAAAGTATTCTTGAAAACTGATAAATCTTGCTTGTGTTTCTTATTCTAGGTGTATGACTTTGCAAGTATCTGTACTAAAGCACATTTTTGAGTGAATAGAAATTACTAAACAGTCTAGATTACTCTGAGGAACTACGCTGGCATCGTTGCTACTTGCTGTTCATCAGTCTTTGCATCAGTCACACTTGTTTTTAGAGTGATCTTTGATTACACTCCTTTGATAAAACTGTTTGAAAACATGAACATTTAGTGTTACAGCTATGCAGCTACTTTTATGCCAATCTTGTAATCTTATCAAAGCATTAAGTCAGCTTTCTTGGCAATAGCTGTTTTCCCTAGAACTACATTGATTTGCATTAATTACATTCTTTTCCTACAATTATTTTTTTTTAATCTGCTTAGTCATGTATGAGTTGTCTATTAGATGACAGTCTAACCCACTGATAGTCAACTCACTTCACGTTTTTACACATTGGCATGACATAGGCATTAACACAGCCTTCAGAAACCTCTACACAAAAGGCTACAGTAAATATCAGCAGATCAAAGATCTAACCAGTAGAATGTTAAGTGTATACATTAATTCTGTACATATAGACTAGTAATAGACATGGCATCAACAGCTATATAAAATCCCCAATTCCACTAAAATTTAAAATAGGATTAGTCCATATAGACACAATGAAACTACATCCAATTGAACAAATTCAGATTCTGACATTTCTTTCTAGTTTACAATTGCTTGTGGTTTTTTGCCCTAATGCTATGTTACAGAAGACCCACACAAACATTAGGATCAACTGACTGATTTTTAGAGGGACTAAGGAAGTTAAGTATCTGCAAAAGACAAGCATTAATAACCAGTACTTTTATTTAGTCTTTGAGTAATATTTATATTAGCTGTTATATAAAGATACATATTTAAAACATGAGTAATATTTTAAAGTTTAATTTACATGAATCCTACAGAAGTAGCATTCTCAAAACAAAACACATATAGTAGCAATAAATTAAAACCACTTCAAAGTGATACATTTTGTTGGTGTGACTGCATGTTGAAAACTACTTCCTGTTCTGGTCCCTCTGACTAAAAAATAACATAGTGGAACTTTTATAAGCACAGGAAAGTTGACAAAGATGATCAGAAGTAAAAATCTGTTCCCTAATTATATTAAGATTCCCCTTCTTCACAAAAATGGCTAACAAAGCATATAAAATATTTACACTTTTACATAAAGAATGTGATTAGGGATTTTTTTTTCATTCTTGCACTTAGGAGAAAAGAAAGCAACATAAGGTATAACTCACCATTTGGATTCCTGAAACTTTGGTATTCTTTAAATTGACTGTTCTACTGCACTACCGCCTAATAAAACTTTCCACAACTCTTGAAAATAGTCAACTAGGTAAGGACATTCAGTCCATGCCCACATTTTGTTTTTCATTCCCACTGCTTCAAAAACATATTCAAACTTTTTTCTATTATAGCCTCTTATCATAAAAGTTGTATTAATCTTCCTAATACCACAATGATGGTGATGATCACATTTCTGATTCTAATACTGGTAGTATCAGTCTGTTCTGATTATACCCCACAGATTTCTCTTTTCAAGCATTTATTTCTCAGGGTAAACTACTGTGCTAGAAGACTCAAAGGATGTTGCAGCAGAAAGTAATTTGATTTTAAAATCCTGGTCAGTTTATTGTGCAATGAGACAGTAAACAAAAGGTTGCATTGTTGGAGGAAAAAACTCCAAACACCAAAACCAAACAGCATGGATTAAAGCAGGTAAAGAGCTGTTTAATCACAGAACTCTATTCAGAGCAAATTCTGCAAACTTTACTAATGACAGAAGCTATGTTGACTTTATTTCTTTTTTCACAAAGCCTTTCTATCATTGCAACCACCAAAAAGTAAACAATATTCCAAGTAGCCATTAACCTTGAGATCATTTATTTTATAGCATTCTGAGCACATTTTCGATAAGTTTTATATGGAGAAGTGGAAACAGCAGCAAGTTCACCAGACACGTGGCCTAAGTCAGTAAATACAAAACACAATGTAAATAAATACAGGCAGATCTATTTATAGCCCAGAGAAGCTAAGCATGTAATCCTAGCAGAGATATGGGTCCTGGTTAGAAATTAGTTTATGGCCGGCTGCAGCCAGGTGGAGTGAAAGATAGTATAGACATATTCTGAATAGCACATCTCTCACGTGTCAGATACCACGAAAACCTCCTCCGGACAAACCACGGGCTATACAGGTTAAACAAACACCGGATATTTGGGCAAAACCACACACCAGCCATGCCTTTGTCCAGGGCAATACTAACTTAAGAAGACTCAGACTGGAGCTGTTTATTTTTTAGAACAAAAACAACTTCTGCAAGCTCCTGTAATCTGTATAGTAGCAATAAAATATGCAGAAGAAAGACTTAACTAGTGAAATACAACTAGAACAGTTCCAGACGAACTCAAGCTAAAAATAGGCTGTTATTTCACAAAGCTGCCGCTGACCCACATTGAGGTGTTTCCCAGGTTGCCGGTGTCCAGCCCGGGAGTGCCGCTCCTGCCGCTATCCCTGAGGCGCGGCAGAGATACCGTCGGTGCTTCCCACCGCCGGCTCCACCTGCTCACGGCTGCCTTTCGGGAACCCCCGTGCCCTGGGAGAGAGACGCTTTCCTAGGAGCGAGAGGGAGCACGAGGCTGAGAGAGCCCTGTTGTGTCTCACACCGCTGCTGGCCTACTGGGCTGAGCTCCCATCTGCAACGCCAGAATCACGGCTTTTATCTCGACTTAAAAAGACACGGGGTAATCTGCGGGCACAACGCTCTGAGAGCTTCCTGTGAGCATTAAACTCGCCAGAGCGCTTTTGCAGCCCGCGGGCGAAGGGGCCGACGGATTAAACCCAGGCGGGGTCCGCGCTGCGCCACCCCGCATCCTACGGCCCGCGCGGGAGCGGCTCTGCCCCCTCGCCCCGCCACGGCGGGCACAGAGCACCGCCGGCGCAGGGAAGAGTCTGGAACTCTCCGTCCCGGGGGAGCCGCGGCTCGCGCCAGGC